>CM046888.1:6490844-6807191 GCA_025688845.1 Cucumis hystrix | reverse complement strand
ATTATTATTATTATTATTATTATTATTATTATTATTATTATTATTATATATGTATTATTTCAAATATATGAAAATTATTATTGAACATTTGAAATATTTTGTTGTTAATTAGGATGGTCACAGACATTCCTGGTACCACTGATGCTTCTTTTGGGAAGGAGATAATGAGTTACGAGAGTCCAAAGCCACATATTGGGATTCATCGTTATGTGTTTGTGTTGTTTAAGCAACGAGGGAGACAGACTGTGAGATTACCCTCCTCCTCCTCCTCGTCTTCAAGAACCAATTTTAATACTAGACACTTCTCTGAAGCCAATGGCCTGGGCCTCCCCGTTGCCGCTGTTTATTTCAATGCTCAAAGAGAAACCGCCGCTAGAAGAAAATGAACAACTAACAATATATATAAAGACCTGAGGATGGGTTTTTTTTTTTTTTTTTTTTTTTTTTTTTTTGGGGGGGGGGGGTCCTCTCTCTCTCTCTCTCTCTCTGTCTTCATCTCCATTTACCTCTAGTACTTGAGCTTTCTGGTCTTCAAGGAGTTTTTATTTCTATTGCAAATAAAGTATCCATCTCTTGGGTTCGTCCCTCATTTCTTGGAATCTTTTATCTTTACCTTTCTTTATAAATCTAGTATTTTCTTCTTCTTTATCAAAATGTTCCTAGGAGAAGATTCTACTCATCTACTTAACCAACATCAGAAAACTTTTGATAAAATGAGTTTAGTTCAACTTATATATATACAGGTGAGTTAGTAACTAAAAACAATATGGTTTTAATCTCTTTACTCTTACTCTTCTGAAGAAAAAAAAAAAATTAACGTGTAAACAAACTCTTTACGTCTCTCTAATGTTTGGATAACATTTTAGTCTATGTATGTACGTTTATAATTAGTTTATTTTGATACGTATACTTTTCAAATATCCTTGAACAGTAGTTCATTTTAATTTTAAAAATGATTGGTTTAGTTTATAAATATATATTTTAGATGTTTGTAAACTAGAGTACATGGTAATTAATAAAAATTTCAAAAACTGTTAAACTGTTCTGGGTTTAGTTTTGTAAAGAAATGTTTGTTTGTTTGTTTTTCAAAACTTTCTTGGGAATGGAATCTTTTTTATTAGTTATGGTGTTATTGTCATAGCTCGTATATTTTAGTAATTTAATTTGATGAAGTATTTGATTGCTTACAAATAATCTAAACGGCATATAATTATCTAAATTAGATATACTGTTTCATATGGCCGAAAACTTAAAAAGTATTGCATGAACATACTGCATAGACCTATCATCTATTCTCCACAAATTTAAGTGATTGTATCTCCATCCATTTCTTCAGTTTTATCGTCCAATAAATATATGCATATATATGGACTATTATTGTATTCTTTTTTATCTCTAGTTACCTACTCCTATCCTAAAGTATCTCTCCCGAATCTATCCAAAGATGTATGAGATATTATATATCACACATTAATGGATATTTTGACATTCTATTGACTTGTTTTCAAATGTTTGAATCTTCCACTAAATTAGTTAAAGTTTGAAATTATTAAAGAAATACTTTGGTATATCTAAGTTAGTTAGTTGTCTAACAAAAAAATTATCATGTTGGAATTTTTTTAATTTAAAGAATAATTTATCATCATTATTTATGTATGTCTACAATATAACTATTTGATTTTCTTGATTGTTGGAGTGTTTATTATTTTAGAATATCACCTCTTCTGTTTTTGTAACATAGACTAAAATAATTTGTATTATTATAACCTTGCCACTGTAAATAATGAAGTGGAAGATTGAAACAACCCCACAGGTCAAAAAGGTCCAAATCTATGTAGCTGTTTTGAGGTTGGGTTTGGTTAAAAGAGAGAAGGGGAATGTATATATACAGATTGCCAAAGCTGCTTTAAGAAGAAAAAGGAGGAGAGAGAAGATTTGTGAATGCTTGAAAAGGAAAGAGGTGGTGACACAAATTTAGATGGTGAAAGAATGGTAGGGGCTATTAAAATGCTAGAATACATAATTGAAGTAGGGATAGTGGGTGTGTGTCAGAAGCTGATTGGTTGGAATCATTTGAGTAGGGTAACTTTAAGGATCTGACTGGTAACAGACACAAAGAATACACTTAATTATAGCATCTATTGGCATTTAGCTATGTGGCCATTGGAAAAGGGGATACGTGGCAAGCGATAAGATGGGCTGTGACACTGTGTTTCTTTCTGTCACCACCCAATCAGTGAATAGTGACGGATGATAAATAAAAGATTTAAATTATTTGGTTTCTATTTATTGTTGTCAAATATTAATTAAGAATTATTTTGGGGTTCAACATTTTGGGCGGCGGAAAAAGAGGTTAGACTCTCCACTTGCATGGTATATGTATTCCTCGAAACAATCAAATGTTTTTGTGTGATGTTTACACCGTGGGAGCATATCACTTGTGGTGTCTTTTGGAAGCACTTTTTTTAAAGAAAAAAAAGAAAATGCACTTTTCATATTTATGCTTTTTGACTGATTATTGATCACCTGCTTAAATTATTGCAATTAGGAGAATAAAGTAAGATTGTGTTAATGGATAATGGGTGGAGAAAGAGGGTAATGTGAGGGAAATGTGTGCGGTGTATGAAGAGAGTTTAGATGTGTTGTGTTTGTGGGATTAATGACAGAGAATATGTGTGTAGACATTGAAGAGAGTTTAGATGTATTGTGTTTGTGGGATTAATGGGAGAGAATATGTGTGTAGACAGTGATCAAGTCAATGAGGGAAAGTACGTGTTGCATATGAAGTGATTAATTATTCAAAAATAAAATTTAATGAAAAAATACTATTGTTAGTGATCGAGAACTCCATTTTTTTTTTAAAAATGATCATTTAGAAAGCGTTTGATATAATAATAATGGATAAAGTTGTTTAGATTTGGAGTGTTGTCTAGTTGTAAGACCTTGTGTATAAGAAGATAAATTATGGGGCTCATGAGCGGCCAAACAAGGAAGAAAACTCCACGTCTTCCAACTTTGACTCTCCTTTAGGAAACATGCTCTTTGTGTTCCTTCTTAAGAAAAGTATTTAAAAAAAGCATTTAAGGTGTCATCTCTCTAAGATGTATTTCGATATTAATTTAAAATTTTTAGATTTAAGAGCGTGATTGGGTTAGCTTTCTACAAGTGTTTAATTTTGAAAATAAATTTTTTGAAAAAGATTGAAGTGTATAGGGTTTCAATCATAATAGCTTTTAAAGTGTATTTTAAACAATTTTTAACAAAAGAATTTAAATTAAAAGATTTTTTAAAACATTTTTTCTCTAACCAATCTAAACAAACTCTAAGACATTGTTAAGAATGTATAACACAATCATATATATGTACACGCCAATATAAGTATAATTCAATTTGTCATTATTTTGATAATGGGTCACCTAATTTAAATATATATCATCCATCATCCATCATCCATCATGTCAAAATATATAATTCAAGGTGTATTGTCGTCTCTATCTTTTTTCTTTTGGCAATATATGGGCGAGGGATTGAACTAGACTTGAAAGGTATATTTACACGTTAGTGTATCTCATAAATACTTACGATGATCAAACATAGACTTCTAATAAAAAAACAAACTATGTCAATTACGCTAAAGCAAATAAATATTTTAGATTTGCAATAATGAAATATGCTATAAATATATAGTAATTATAATAAATAGCAATTTTAAAAATAATGATAAAGTATAAAGTAACATTTTTTAAAAAATTGCAAATATAACAATAATAGACGTCTATCATTGATAAATTGTTGTGGTTTATCAGTGATAAATTAATATTTATAACATGGTCCGATAGACTTTAACAAAATTTGTTATGTTTATAATTTTATTAATGTATTGCTATATAGAATATAATTGTTATATTCGGAGAGGAATAAGATGGAAAGAGAAAATAGGCAGACAGAGCCCAATTTAACAATTTGAGCCGCGGATGGATTGCGATCTGTGAACTTGAGTTGGAGAATGTTAGATCTAGTGGGCCTTATTGGGCCTTTGTTTTATGACAGCTCATAGATCTGTAAATCAAAACCAGAGGTTGGAGAAACAAAGTAGAGAACTACATCACAAAAAGTTTCACAAATCAAGACAAACATACAAATAAGTTCTCTTCACTGGTCATCGAGTCAATACCCGAACCGAACCACCCTAACAACAATCACACCCTTAGAAACTTATATAAACCTGATATGAAATCTAGTATTTGCGGTTCGTTCTTGACTAGTAACCTATGTTTCGACATTCTTTGTCTGAGCTCTTTTCATGTTCATTCTATGAAATTTTCCATAACCTTTGCATATGAGCCTACCTTTTTGACAAAAGAGAAAATAACAGAAAAAGGCACCAAAAGCTTGCTTGTTGAGAACGTATGTTACGATACTTGAAGGGCAGTTTTGATCTTCTGGATGGTGCAAGAAATGAGATGGTTAACTGTCTCAACTGACTCGACAGTGAGTTTGGCAGTTGGAAGGCTATTCACCAAAATCTGGAATGCAACTGTGAGGAGACATGCACCACCATGGCCACTGTTAATGCTTGACTTGACTGATGCGTCTTCGCCGTTTGTACAAGCATAGTTGGATTGATCAATGGGGAGAATTGCAAATCCTGATGGTAATAGTGATACATAAGCAGAATCTCCTCCGCGCATTACCAAATTAACGGACGATGTGTCGACTGGAGCGAAAACAACCAGTGAGCCTGATACATCAGTCCAAGTCTCTTGCAATATGAACATTGTGTTCTCATTAGCGTTCATGGGCTGCAAGAGAGTTTTAGGAGACGATTAATAATCTTGAGGATAAGAATTTAGCAATATTGATCATCTTTATGCACACAATTCAAGATTGCTCACATTAGCACACAGTAGAGAAACACGGTTATCCGGTCCCTGGCCTTTCGAGATGCGGAGCATTTCTAGCGTTGGCCGGCTATTGGATAAAATATCCCACTCACTTCGTAAGCACTCGTCTTGCAAGAATGCAAACAACCTCTGTTGAGTTACTGGCATCCAAACCGAAGTTGCAGCACTCAACACGATACCGGGTGGCTCACCAGGATTGTTGATACTCTTTCTAGCCATCACTTTTACATCTTCACTAATATTGCCTACAACGAGCTTATCCCACTTATGCAAAGTCGAACTACAAACCCCAGAACAGAAGTTATCCACCATACGCTGCGACAGTTTCAGCATACTTCTCCTACCAGATGGCGATATTCCTGTTTTAAATGACACATGTAAGAACCTGAAAGCAAACACACACTGCACAAGGATGGAGTAACGAGAAACATCGAGACCTGCAGGATCTTCAGTGGGGATAGTAGACGACATAAGAATTGCCAAACAGTCGCATTGTCTTTGAAGGGTAGCAAGCCACCGTTGTGAACCAAAGCCGCTGCCCGAACTAATTAACTGGCGGTAAAGCTGGTGTATAACTGTCTCATCATATTCTGTATGTTCCACCCATGTAACCTACAATAAACAAACCATCAATCAACATGGTGGCACCAAAGAAAAGCAACCCCCACTAGATATCTGTTTGCTTAGAGAGCAAAATTATGGTTTATTATACCTCCAAATATCTCATTCAACTCATTAAAATATTTACATAAGTACTAAGTGCTCCTTCATTAGATCAACAATATGTGCGTTAAAGAAATTCGAATTTTTTACCTCTACTTGGTTGTTAAATGTCTTTTTTAACCACACCTAGCACACATTCTTGCTTACTCCCCATTAGAGATATATAACGGTTAGATATCATATTAAATTTACTCTTTCCCACTAGCTTAAGCTTTTAGGTTGAATTGATGATTTAAGATGGTATCAAAGCAGGTGGTCTAAAAAAGTCTTGTGTTCAAGTCCCTGCGATGATATTTCCTCTCCGTTTAATATTTCAAGCTTGCAAGTGAAGGGGAGTGCTAGATATTATATTAAATTTACCCTTACCCACTAAGTAAAGCTTTTGGGTTGAATTGGTGATTTAAGAATAAACTAGAAGAAAAGTCCACTTTGTGCACTTTGGTTTATCTTGTAATTCCATTATCGTTTATCTTTCAATATATTTGGGTTCTATCAGATTTCACGTGAGAGACTTTTCTAATGAGCAGCAAATAATCATGAAGATCCTCATAGAATAAATTCAGAAATCAATGTATTCCAAAGACCTTGACCAGCAGATTTCATGTAATACTTTAATACATGGAAAGCCTGTCTTGTATTTTAAAATGAAGATAAAACGTCATCATGTTTCACGAGGTTATAGATTAGAAACCAGTAGACCAGATCCAGGTAATGCACTCCCGTGAATCGAAAACAAAACAGCAGTGATAGCGGGAGCAGAATGCAGGCATCAAATAATAAAATATGCACAACATGTAATGAAGATTTTATAACAAACAGCAGATGGGAAAATTCCAACACTTTTGTCATTTTAAAAATGTTAAGAGTACAGTGACAGCCGATACTTTTTTTTTTTTTCTTTTTTCTTTTTTGTGAGTTTTGTTTGTTATCACTATTTAAAGAAACTTTTGGAATCTCACTCCCATTTAAAAAATGAAGAAAAAAAAGGTTGGATTTTCAAATTTGGCTGAGTAGATTAAAAAACAAATAAGCCTAGTTTCTAAAACATTTAAAAACTAGAAAATGTTGTTATCAAACGGACCTTTGAAAAGGACTAAATTAAAAAGGCTTACAACGTGATTAAAAAACATGCATGTTCCTTGTTTTGCTCAACCCTGATTAGTAAAGGACTAAAGTATAGACAAGAAGTAGCTTCTTTCTTTGGAATCCAAAAACTAATAAATAATAAATTTAGAAGCATCTGTTACATTAAAATATTCATAAAAGGGTGCAGATTCCTAGGTTAAATACTTTATTATTTCTCAAAAAGCATCCCATAGTAAGCCTATTTTAGTGGATAATATTGATAAATAAATCATGTTTGGCTGTGGTTGCAGGAAATTTAAGTTTCCAAATGCATAAAATTTTAACATATAACAGATTTGAAAAGAAAGAAATCTGAAGATCAGCAATTATTACCTTGGAGAAACCATTGGGCATATCTTGCACAACACAGCCCGAAGGGAGTCTCTTGCAACCGAAAAATGAGTTTGAATTTGAACCTTCTCCAATGGAAACATCAACTACAGCCCATAGACCATCAGCATGCTGCTTGCAGAAGCGGAGGAACTTAAGTGTACGAACAGGAACGAGTGGGGAAAGCACTCGCAGTTCAGCATGCATCTAAAATATCAATGTTCGTTAGCTTATCTATACGTATCCAAACATTAATGTCGGGAGAAGGGAAGGCATAGAGAGATACCAATTGTAATGCACCATTTCTAGTTCCACCCATGCCACTTGATATCACATCGATTGTAGTAGCTCGAGCAATCAAACAAGGAAACATTTCTGCCCATCGGTTCTATTTAAAACCGAAAAAACAATCTGTTAGTGTTATCAGAGGATTTCATTTCAACTACCAGTACATCTAAATAGACAATATTACCAGATTGTTTTTTTGGTTTAATACCAGGAAAAAAGCATTAAGGGGATATAATTAAAGAAGTGAAAGACAAAGCAAATTACCAAAAGAAAGAGAAAAATGACATAGATTTATTGCATACGTCTAAATAGACAATAATCGGTAAAAATTATTGAAGCTACACTTAAAGAATAGCAAAAAGGGTCGAGAATACATACTGCGTCCATCAATGTCTCAACAAGTGCCAAGCTGTTGATGATGACCATTGTAGTATCTCTGGTCGCCTCTGTTGTCCAATTAGTGTGCTTCATACCAGCCGAAGAAGGAAATGTCCTTGAATATTCATCAAGGTTCAATGTCTCTTTGCCACTGTCGTCCCGACTTCTGATCCAAAGGGGACCATCCATTTGAGCCATCTTAATCAATTCATTCATAGCTGCCAAAGCAAGATCCACATATATTGTTCTCTCAAGTGGTATATCATTACTTAGCATGCCTATGTCAGGCTTACTAATAGGCATCACAGGGCCAGCACTGAAAAGTTCGTTTCCCAAGTTAAGCCCCATAGAATCAGAAACAGTACTCAAATTTCCGGGTCCATTTCTTCCTACAGAAAGTTCCAAGCAAGATTCAGAACTTGGCGAAGAGCCATGATTGGCAAACGGCACAACTGGCCAGCCCAAGAATTTGTTGGTGACAGCATATAACCGATGCAGTTCCTCTCTTAATCTGGCATTCTCAATCCTAAGCTGGTGTTCTTCAAATGATAAATGAACAGGAATTGAAGGGCCCCCACAAGTACTACACGTTGGGTTAGAAATAGCATCCTTCATCACACTATTCTCGGCCCGGAGCTTATCATTTTCTTGCTTAAGAATTGCATTCTCGTGTCGTTCTATTTGTGTCTGATACATTTTCAAACATCGTTATATACCTTTCTTGCCATGGAATTTTACAAACAAGCATAAACCAACAGGATATGCAAATGCACATGAATAATGGTTATCTATTTACCTTCATCTGTGTTCGACGATTTTGAAACCAAAATTTCACTTGCTTTGTCTCCAAACCAAGCCTTCTACTCAGCTCATTTCTTTGTTTATCATCGGGATGGGGACACTCCTTGAAGAAACTAAACCAAACAACAAAATGAAAGGAAAAGAAATCAAAATCATAAATAAAAAAATGGTAAATAAGACTATGCAAGTGCTACCAAAATCCAAAACAATCAATGAGAAAATTAAGAATTATACATCTCAAGCTCTTGGATCTGATGGGGAGTATGCCTATGGTACTTCTTCCTTTTTGGTGGTTGTTCGTCGTTAGCATCGTGATCATCCCCCGATACAGCGCCATCGATATTGTCGCTGCCTGATCTGCTATCATATTCATCTTCCCTTATCCTCACAATTCCAGTAGGATCAAAGCCATCTCCAAGCAGACATACTTCTCCATAACCATCCATTTTCCTCTGCAACAGAAAGCCAACAACAGTTCATTTGCAGACCAGAAAGAATCCTTAAACTAATGCATAAAACAAAGTTAGAATAAACAACGATTTAAATAAAACAATGAAAATGATATACATGGAAGTGGAACAAAATGGTTCATACTAAGGAACTGGAGAATTCAGAGGAACTAGGCATTGAACTGGGAATTGGGTAAGGTAGAAAGCTGGGATCAGTAATTGCACCACCAGGCATGATGAGGCTTTATTAGCCACGGCTCAAAACCACCAAAATTCCACAGATTACACAACTATTTTTGTTTTGTTTAGGTAAGCAAATTCTTTGGCACTCTGAATTTAAGGGATTCCACGTTCGCTTCAAAGGGTTAAAGGCTTAAAAAATGGGAAATTCTAAGAGATATAAGTAACCGTCTAGTTGATGTCCAGGTTTGACTATAGCAAAGCAATGACATATTCAGCAAAGCAAAGAAACTGACAGCAAAGTCTACATTTCTCAATAGAAAACAGAAAGTTCAAAGCTTTTTCCTCGTCAACGCCTATGCATGAATCATGACTTTTTTTTCACCTCCCTGTCTCTATCTTTTGAACACTTTCTCCGTCCAGAAAATCAGTTGCAGAAAAGTACAAAAAACCAAAAGGAAATAAGACAAGAAAACTCCTTTTTTTCCTCATGTCCTTCCCGTTCATATCTCCAAAAAAATGTTAATCTTTATCTATATCTCTATCTACCAAGAAAAATGAAAATCAGCCAAAGAAGGCTTATACAGTATGAAACACAACCCTAATATTCAACATGCTTGACCCCATATTTGTCAGACCCAGAATGAGAAACACAGAAAATAACTTAACAACAAGACAAAGGAATAGAAAAGGCCAAAGGAAGAAGTTAAAGTTTCAAGCTTTTGCTTTCGTTTCTGTTCTCATATTCACACTGTACACCACGGATTTTAACATAATAAAGATCAAAAACCAAGAAAATAAAAAACAACCCATTGTCCTTCATCTATCAGACAAGTAGAAATAGCAGGAAAAGAAAAGAAGGTACAATGTAAAAAAGTGACACCTTTTCTTTTAGATTATTTAAACGTGAGTGAGACAGTGAAAGAAAGGGCAGAGGAAAAGTGCAAAAGAGGTGTTTCTGTTTGCAAAAGAGCCAAGAAATTAATGGAACTTTCAGATACTTGCGATGGGATCTGTGGACTAGAGAAAGATATATAAAATATTCATTAAAAAAAAGAAAAAGAAGGAGAAGAAGAAAACCCCCCTCTTTACTCTTTAGTGAGTCTACACTAGAGATGAAATTAAGACCGACAAATTTAAAACTTAAGGACATTAAACATTAAGTTATGTAGCTGACTTACAGAGATTCTTTGTCTTAAGAGAGACAATCAATCCTTACAGAATAGTCAAATGGAGCTCTTTAATAATTAATAATAATAATAATACTAATACTAATATTTAATTGGAAACAGCTCCAGATAAAAAGAAAATGGAAACTATATATTCTTTTCATAGATCAAGGGAACTGTTGGGATTCTTATTCCTAAAGAAAATAGAACCCCCCAAAAACATTATTCATTCCCTTTTTCTCATATTTTTCTTTCCATCTAACTAATATTTTCCTTGCATTTGCATATACTGCTCTATTATATACAACACATTAACGACATGCAGATTCACTCTTTTTAAAGAAATTAACATCTGCTTGATAATTTATTCTCTTTGTTTCAAAAAATTATGTTTGTATTTATATTTGAAACTAAAGAAAGGCTTTTACAAACTACATTATTTATTTATCATTGACCCCAAAAGTATGCTATGATACAATAACACAGTGCATATTTTATATATATTTTGTCAATGCATATTTTATGCTATATATATATATAAGAATGCATATTTTAGGGTGTTTTTTATATATAAATAAATAAATAAATAAAAGTGGAAAATATCATTTAGGGAGAGAGGGTGGTGGAACCCACAAAAGTTTGATTGGTTATCCTCTGTCGTATTATGGAGGGAGTGATCCTGTGTGTTCAAATCTCTTTGTTACTCTTTCTTTTTCTTTTTTCTTTTTTGATGAAAATAAGAGAGATTATTTCGAATTTTGAAACGCAAAATCTTCATTACACTTCTCATCGTTCATGATTGATAGCTACATTATAACTATAAACTTTTTGTAGTGTAATTATTTTATCTTAAATTTTAATTTGGAACGTTTTCTTATTTTCCATCTTAGGATGAAGTTATTTACAATTTTTCCAATTCAAAAGTTGTAGCTATATTATTATTATTATTTTAATATTGTTGTGTTCAATGGGTTGTTTTGTCTTTATTTTGAGTCCAAAATTAAGAAGAAGAAGAAGAAGAAGAAGAAGAAAAGAAGGTAATGTTAATTTTTAACGCTCATTTCAGAGGTACCAAGTTGCCAAAATTATCAGAAAGTTACAATTAAGTCTTGTTAAGGAAATGTAGCTGTGCACACACTAAATTTTAAACCAAGTTTACAAATGGTAGTTATCCAATTATCTTTTTCCTTAAATTAATATGTAATTATCATACCTCAAACAAAATCAATTACATATGGAATATATGCATATCAATATATGGTGATGGATATAATTCAAACTCTGCATAAATAATTACTTTTTAAAATCTTCTTTGACATAGAAAATCAAAGTTACATGAAAAGAAGAGAGTAAGAATAATGAGTTGCTTTCAAATATATAGCTTAATGCAATCAAATATTTATAAATATAACAAAATTTGTAAAATGATGACTAGTATGTAGATGAAACTACCGTCTCATTTTAGACTTACCAAGTTGTTAAATGATAGACACAGATAGCAGTTTATCGCTAACATTTTGTTATATTTATAAATATTTTTAGCAGTTAAATCTAAGAGTGGGGTTGAGACACCTTTTAGACCTAATCCAATTGTTTGGAATGTAAATTTTGTCAACGTAACCTAAATAACTCTTATTAAAAAATGAACTCAATTGAATTCTACTACGAAATATTTGAGTTTAGTTGGTTGAGTTATTTTGGTCATTTATCCAATTTTTTGTTCTAAAGAGAAGTAAAATGTTAATAGTAGAAATTTGATTTAATTATTTTTATATATTCAATTAAGATTAACAAACTTAATTTCGTGCAAATTTCCTTTCAAAAAGTGTTCAAAAAAACTGTTCTGAGAGTTGGAGAATAAATTATCTAAAAAGAAATGAAATTAAACTAAACAAAATATATGTATATATAACTATATCATAAATAAAAAATTATACACGTTAAAGTTCTGTTTAGTTTGAGTTGGTTTGGGTTATTTTAGGTAAGCTCTTGAACCGATAAAGTTAAAAAAAGTTTCATTTATTTGAATCCAACCCGACCTAAATTGCATGGTTAAATTTAATTGATCGGCTTTTATTATTTAATACAATTGTTAGAATAAGAAATTTTGAGACCAATCACAAATTGCCACATTATTTATTAAATTAATGATGAAAAATGCAAATAATTGGATTTGGAACTAATTAAAATTGACACGTCCTCCAAATTAAAAATTGAAAACATAAATTGGTCAATTCTAATAATGTCACATGTTTTCATCTTAACCGTTGGATCAAATTAATTATTTTAGTTAAATTAAATATTATTTACTTGAACTAAATTCAATTAAGCCAAAAAATAAGCTTAATTGAGTCCAAAGACTAAATATAATTCAAACCCATGGGGTTGAGTCCATGGGTCTGGTCCATGGACCAACCAGACTCAAGTCTATAAAGCTCATCAAAGAACTCTATGAATAAGGAGTTCTCCTCTTTTGTAAGGGCTTGGAAATTTTTGACTCCATAAGGTCTAGAGAGAATTCTCCTAAAACTCTCTAACTCCTTAAGTCGACCAACCTCGAATATTGAAGATACAAGCTTTCTTCTAACACTCCAAGATTGAAACTCCTTTGAAGATACAAACTTTCTTCAAGACTCCAGCTTCAAGAACATCACGTGCTCTGCTTCCTCAAATCAAGCGTAGGCATTCAACCAACTTGAAGAACATCACGTGCTCCCCTTCTCCAAATCAAGCGTAGACGTTCAACAAACTTCAAGAACATCACGTGCTCCGCTTCTTCCAAATCAAGCGTAAGCATCCAGTCGAGAGAGAATCAGAGGATCAAATTCTAGAGATTGAACCGCATCGCAACAAAATCAACAAAAATACAACATCAACTCAAGTTCAACTCCACGAATCAAATTTCTCTGAAAATCTGGTGCGAACAACAATTTTAAAAGATAAAAAATAAAAAGACAAAGATAAGATCAAGAACACAAATTGTATTCAACCAACAGTGCAATTTTCATAGTAATACATAATGCTAATCATTTTGATTTTATTTTGAAATTCAAAACCATTCTATTAAACCCAAAGTTCAAAGTTTCATCTCATTCAATCATTTTTATTTGTATAGATATAAATTTTCTGATTCTCTCTCCTTTTTCGCCCTTCTAAATACTTAGATTTAGAAAATTATAAATAAAAGAAAAATATTTTTTTCATAACTTTATCAACTAATTTCAATGATCAAAGCATTTTAGGTTAAATTACAAGCTTTGTTTTTGAACTTTCACATTTTGGTTTATTTGATCATTCACATTTCAAAATTATTTAATAGATATATGAACTTTTAATATGTTTTAAGGGTAAATTACAAAAACTACTCCTAGAGTATGATGATATTTGCAATTGTACCTCTAAAGTGTTCAATACTTGCAATTATTGTAAACATGAAGATCCATTTTTAATATTTTTAGAAGTTTATGGGTCTAAATGTTATTGAAAATTTGAGAGTGTAATTATAACTACCATCATATTTCTAGGAGTGGTTTTTGTAATTTTTTTTTTTTTTAACTATGAGTCTAAAATTTCCTTAACAAGTTTAAAATTTTAAAAAATTTGATCTTTGTAAATTTGGATGTTTTCTTATAGAATTCAAAGCTTTAACTATGTGGCAAAGATTTACTAAACATAAAATTGAAAATTCAAATAAAGAAAAATTTAAAGACCTATTGGATGCATTTTAAAGTTTAGGTACCTACTCAATGAAAAAAAAAAAATTAAAGAACTATGATACACTTGAACATTCAAATTGAAACAAAACAAACCTCAAAATTCATGAACTAACCTTGTAATTTCTTCAATATTTATTTTGATAAACTAATTTAAGGTGTGATCATTAATCACTTTAATATTTGACCCTTCAAAATAACTTTTGAAAAAACGAGCTTATGAAACAAGTTAGTATGAGAGAAACACTTTAAATCAACTTGTATGATACATGAGATGACCAAAAATACCTTTACTTTTCTCTTACTTTCACCATGGTTGTCCTCACCTTGGCTACCACCACCTTTTGCCCGCCACCATGATTGACCATCACAACTAGTCACTTCTAACAACCAACTTTGACAACTACCTTTAACTGCCATCTCTAACGACCAACTACAACAGAGCCACCACTAATAACCAACTCTGATGACCACTACAAACTCAGATAGCAGCCCTAGCTACCATCTCTAACTCATAATTTTTAGTAGTTGTCCTTTAGAGTAACTTAATATCAAGAGAAACACTTTTAATATATAGCAAACCAACTAACTTAAATAATACAATATGTAACCAAACATACAAGTGATTTCAACCACGCAAAAGTGCTTTATTTATTTATTGTTTGTAGACAGACGATCATAAAAGCAAGTATATGTAAATGATATATACACAAAAGGGCACCACCTGATGTCAAACGAAGTTTGTTAATTACTTCCACAATTCTGGCTTTGCTTAGCGTTTGAGCAAACCCGGACATGTTGTTTATGGTCATTAACATCATTAATCATATTAGAGGTATTTATATACTGTATCTGGTTTAATTCCTTCTAAGCCTACCTGCAACTATGTCTTCAAAAAGCCCAACTCAAAGGAAATATTGTAATGATGCCCGCTAAACAGAAGATTATTTTTATATAATCTACAAGGGTTCTAAATAAGTTGATCAACCAAATAAAGTTCGAGTAGGTATCAAATTTCTCTCATTAAAGTTTGTATTTGACTAAAAGAATGAACAAAAACAAATAAATCATTTCCTAATAATTATATGCTCCGGATTCCTTTTTTTTTTAAAAAAAAAAAGAAAAGTTACATACTCTGGAAATGCCTGAAAATGCTTCCTACGAATCTCACCACAAAAATGTATTAAGTGTAAATGTGTTCTATGAATAATAGAAAAAAATTACCAATAATCACCACAAGAGCAAGAACCATCTCTAAAATGGTGGAATCTATTTATGTCTCTAACAATAATCTCACGTGAAGCAACTTTGCTTATGAATTTGAATGCAGTATGACAGTCAATACATACTCTCAAGTTCTTCTTAACTCGAATTGGAGCCCCTGGTGGAGTTGCAATCAACCCGAAAGCCACAGCGAGTTTCTCACTGTGGTGCCATAGAAGTTGTTCTTTTTCAATTTGCTCCACATCATGTAGATCAGTCTCAATCATGGGAACATAACCTGCACTAGTCAAACGTTCCCGCAAATCGTCAAGTTTTACGTATATTTCTTTACTTCTAGGGTGGCTTCTATCTCCGACAATAAAAGTGTACACCTTATCTTTCAGCTCAATCCAACTCATCCCCGGTTCCTTCTTCACTAAGCTGCTTTTCATCAATCTTCTTACCTTTGCAACATTATCCCACATTCCTGTGGATGCATAAATGTTTGCTAGGAGTACATGGGTTCCTGATTTTTCAGGTTCAAGAGTTAACAGCATCTCAGCAGCATGTCTACCAAGCTCAATATTTTTATGAATCCTTGCAGCACCTAGCAGTGCCCCCCAAACAGCAGCACTGGCTTGAAATGGCATCTCTTTTACAAGTACCATTGCCTCATCCAATCTCCCAACTCGACCCAAGATATCAACCATGCAAGCATAATGCTCTTGGGTCGGTGTAATTCCAAACAGTTTTTCCATTAATCCAAAAAATCTGCGAGCCTCAGTTACTAAACCAGCATGATTGCAAGCAGAAAGGACACTGACCAAGGTTATGTGATTTGGAAGAATACCATTTTTGAGCATCTGATAAAACAGTTGGAGGGATTTTCTTCCATGGCCGTGTTGAGCAAGTCCACCAATCATTGCCGACCAAGATACAATTCCCCTCCAAGATATCTCATTGAAAATGCAGCTAGCATCATCTATACTTCCACATTTTGCATACATATTAACAAGAGAATTTCCAGCAAAAACGTCTGATAGCAATCCACATTTCAGGACATGGACATGGATTTGTTTTCCTTGCTCGTATGCTGACAAATTCGCACATGCATTGAAAAGAGAACTGAAGATGAATGCATCGGGCTTTATATCTCTATCTTGCATTCGCAAGTACATCTTTAGAGCCTCTTCGCCCAGGCCATATTGGGAATAAGCTGTAATCATTGATGTATACGCCACCAAATCCTCAGCAGGACACACTTCAAAAACTTTTGCTGCATCTTCTAATAGACAACATTTTCCATATGAATCAAGGAGGCTATTTGCTACATAACCATCATATTGATAACCAGATTTGATCGATATTGTGTGAACTTGTTCACAGAACCCAATGGCCTGAGAACCAGCTGTAGATTTAAGGATTGTTGACAATGTGGTCTGGTTGAATTCTAAACCTTCTTTATACATGTTTGTGAAGAGCGATATAGCTTCTATGTCATACCCACAATTGGAGTAACCAGAAATAATAGAATTCCATACAATCAAGTCCTTTTTTGGCATTAAATCAAACACCATCCTTGCATCTTGCAGCAAACCACACTTGGAATACATATCTATCAATCCAACACCTACAAATGAATCTGGTTCCATATCCATCTTCATCAAGGCAGAGTGCAACTGCCTGCCTAATTTTACAAGCCCTATCGCAGCACAAGCTTTAAGAGCACTCGATAGAGTAAACATACTAGGAGCCACTCTATAGCTTCCCATTTTCCCTAACAATTTAAGAGCGAAATCATTCTTCTCATGAAGAACACAACCAGCTATTACAGCATTCCACGAAACGATATCGGGTTTTGGAATTTCATAAAACACAGCTATTGCAGCCTCAGGACACCCAGATTTTGCATACATGTCAAGAAGTGCATTTGCAGAAAATGGGTCAGAATCATATCCAAGCTTTATCAAATACCCATGAACTTTCATTCCATAATTTTCATCCTCCAAACCAGCACAAGCATTTAATACAGTGGAGAGACTAAATTCATTAGGACTAATTCCAGTAGAAATCATTTCTTGAAACAAATTTATTGCTTCTCCAAAGAAATCAATCTGTACATAACAAGAAAACAAAGCATTCCACGACACTACATTTCGTTCTGGAATTGCCTCAAATAGCTTCTTCGAATCACCAAACTCCCCACATTTAGCATACATAACAACCAAAGTGTTGGCAACAAACACATCAGACTCAAAACCTGTCACTAAGGCAACCCTATGAATCTGCTTCCCCAGTTCCAAGTTCCTTGTCAAAGAGCACCCTTTTAAAACACTAGAGAAAGTGAACTCATTACCCTTCGCTCCCAATAAATACATTTCAGAATAGGTCAAAAGGGCTTCTTCACCACGCCCATTCTGAACATACCCAGATATCAAAGCAGACCAAGAAACTAAATCTGGCTCGGAACTATCTATAACAAGTTTCCGGGCAACTCGAAAACACTGACATTTCGAGTATAAGTTTACTAATCGGTTCTTTAGCCCTAACAATCCCAACCTGATGATACGAGCATGAATTGCCATGCCTGAACTTACATCCTTGGAAGCAGTAAACTGTAATAAAAGCTTTGGATAGGTAATGGATGAAGGGTTGCTACTGCTATCAAGTATAAACCCAGAAACATCATTGGGTCGTAGGTTGCTTATATATTTGACCGATGTGTTAACAATAAAGGGTTTCAGAGGTTTGCGAAGAACGGTCCGTAAAGAATGAAGGTGAGTAAAATTCATTGCGCATACAATAGTATACAATCTATTTGCTCATTGAAGAAACTACTATCGAGTTTCCATTATCAGGGGGAATTCTATAAATCCAACGTGCCCCCCCCCCCCCCCCCCCCCCCCAAAAAAAAAAAAAGCACCCTCCATTTGATCATTTGCAAATAGTAGTTGAGAAACTGTAAAATTAATTCCGTTGCATAAGTTTACGCAGGAAGACGAATTGAAGGGGAAAACAGAGAAGATAGAGCGTACACTGAAACTTGAGATGAAGGTGAACTTCTTATGTCAGTTTTGAACTTGAACTTGAACTTGACATTATGCATTCTCTCTCGTTCTCTGAATCTTCTTTTCATGTTTGAAACAACTGAATTTGGGAGCCATTCCGATTAGTTCTTTGTTTCAAATTATTTTCATATTTGAATGCAACACAAAACCAGAATTTAAAATCCTAAGTTCCTAAACCTTTAGGTCAATGTTGTATCATAGCAAGAGATATTTGTAATGTTATTTGCATTCTTCATTAATATTAATTTTTATTTGTTAAGCAAGGCCACTATTAAAGTGATATTTTGTTAAATTTATTGTAACAATTTGATGTTTGGTAATCATTTATTTTTGGTTTTTTAATTTTAAAAATTAAGCCTATTATCTTTTTAAAAAACTGAAACCAAATGAGTTGTTAAAGTTTTGAGCTAATGGATGATTTAACTATTTGAAGTTCAAATATTAATTTTTTTAAGAAAATGTTCATTCAACAAATATGAAACTTCAAAAAGTATAATTGAATGATGTATATAAATCATAATAATGATGGTTGTTTTATGAAACAATTCTCTATTTCATTGATATTTAGAGGTACAAACCTAATTATAGAAAAAAAAAAAAAACAATCATCTTAGAAAGAATATGCAAATAATTATAAGAATAGTATCATAATAATATCTTCTAAAAATACTCTAAATACGACAATAATGATAATGTCATAAAACCAATTACCAAATTCTCAAATTGGTTAGGGAAGTGAACGATCATGATATATAAGTAAGAACAATTGTCCTTGTTAATATAAGGTTGTTTTGATACTTCCAAAAGTAAAGCCTTATGTTTATGGTTGAAGTGGATAAAATCAATATTGTATAATTATGGAGAGAGATGAAGATTTTGTTGTCCTTAATTATCCATTGGTATCAACATCGGGTTTAAACCTAGATGGTGATTTTGAACACAAAAGTAGTAAGTCTCGTGGAATGATCCGTGGTTGTGCTCTATCTAGCCTTGCAACTAGACCATCATGCAAAGAGGAAAAAACTCATCTCATATATGAGAGAATCCATAAGTAGATGCAAAAGTTACGAGATTATGAACAATCTTGTTCTCAATCTGTAAGAATTTAACAAACAAGAAAAAATTTACATCATCATTAAGGATAAGAACCTTGTACACAAAAAATAAAAAAAAATACGAACCTCATACATATCAAAATACAAAATGGTCCACAAGCTTAATAACCTCTAAAAAATCTAATAACCGTCGAAGTACAACCCTTTCACACATCCTTCATATTTGGATTCTAAAACTTGTCACTAACCAGTTGGAAGAGAAGAAGGTACCATCACCCCTAGTTGGAAAGACTTAGTCCAACTAGCTCATTCATGAAAGGAGTTTTCGAACCATGCAACACCAACATTCATCTCCCAGTCACCAAACCCCAAAAGCTTCTATGTACACACAAGCAGAGGCACATTAAAAATCCTCCCTAACACTAAAGTTTCCTTCCTAAAATAGTGAGCTTTTTAAGTATGTTCCATTTTAGTTTCTAATATTTCAAAATATTTATATCAGTTTTTAAAGTTTAAGAAAAATAATTATGCATTATATACTTTTATTTAAAAAAAAAAAAAAAAAATGATAACATGGCCAATATGAGCATATAGTGTAAATATACAAATGGATTAAAATGATACAAAATTTTAAAATTTAATAAATAAAATAGACATCTTGAAGATTCAATAATTGAAATAGTTCAACACAAAAGACAAATTTTGAACATTAATTTCATAGCATTTGTAAAATATTTTTGAACTAAACCACATTTTGGGGACAATTCTATTAAAATGTATCTTTAACCAACAAATAAATATAAGATTGCAACAACTTTTGTTTAAAAGAAAAATGCTAACAACTCTTAAATTATAACAATAACAAAGCCATATGGTGGAGTGAGGAGTGTTCGATCTCACATGGAAAATGACGGGTAAACGACATGTCGTCTCATTGCCCTTGGCATGAAATGAATGGTACGATGAGTTTCCGGCTCCCCCACTCTCGCACGTACCTCTGGACTGAAGAAAAAACGCGCTAGTGGTTCAGATTAACCGCGAAAGGAAACTTCTTGTAGTGGAATAAAAGAGTGGGGAATCAACAGAAAGTGAAAGCCCACGTACCCACAGAGCTAATCCACCGTTTTCGTTCCCAATTCACTCGAATTGTAACTCACAACCCCAACCCTCCCTTTGTTGATTCAACCAATGTCTGAATTCCTCATTTCGAGTTCTATTTTCTAATTGGGTCCATCTTGCGAGGGCGTACAAAATCGGAATGTAGGGGATTCCTGATCACTATGGTAGTTGATCTCTCTTCCATTTCACTTCATAAAGACCCTTCACCAAACTTCACCATCCCAACTCACCCACATTCAATTTTTGATTCTCAGGGGGAGGCTGGGTTCAGAGAGACAAAGTATGAACAGGCAGGATATCGAGAGCAGAGAGGTGAAGAACAGAGGAAGTAGTAGCCTCTCTTCTTCCTCTTATTTGATTGAAGATACTGAAACCCAATGGACTTCCTGGCTTGTTCCTATGTTTGTAGTGGCTAATATTGCTGTCTTCATTGTGGTTATGTATATTAACAATTGCCCCAAGCATAATGATGGTCTTGAAGGGAAGTGTGTGGCAAGGTTTCTGGAGAGGTTCTCATTTCAGCCTTTGAGGGAAAATCCTCTCTTTGGCCCTTCTGCTACTACGTAAGAGTTGCCTTTGCTTCCCTTGATACCCATATTTACAAATTTTCGGTTTCACTTGATTTATATTCCCCTTGGGTTAGAATTATTATCATTTTGTTGCTTGTTTGAGATAATTCAAGTGTGTGATGTTATTTTGAATATGTGGTTTGGTTACTTTTAATTTTGTAATTAAGTTTTGATGGTTTTGGTTACTTAACAACAACTCCACTCCATCCTGTGTTTATATTATTATGAATTTATTTCTTGCTTAATCATTGTTATTGCTGTGGTTACTTTTACTTAAGAGGCTCTGCGATCAATAAGTTTATTGGCTTTTTGGCGAATTACTACTTGGGGTGTGGTGGGGTTTTAATCATACTCTCCTTATTGTTTCTGTTTATTGAATTTCTAAGAGATGTGTAGGTTTTGTTTTCTTTTGTACTTCTTCACAATGCCTTACGAATGATGGATGACTTCCTGGAGTAACTTTATAGATGAGCAGGGACAACAATGAATGTCAGTTCTGAAGAATTTACTGATTAAAGAATTAGCTTTCGGGTTTATGACAAATAGAATTGAGCTAAGTGATGAATTTTCGTGGTCCTAAGATGGACAGTTGGAGTATGTTTAAATTTGAAAAGAACCAACAAATATGGAGTTCCTTATTATATTACAGATTGGAGAAGATGGGAGCTCTAGAGTCAACTAAAGTTGTGAATAAACATCAAGCATGGAGGTTGATTACATGCATCTGGTTACATGCTGGTGTCTTTCATCTGCTTGCAAACATGTTATGCCTGGTCTTTATTGGCACTCGCCTGGAGCAGCAATTTGGGTTTGGTATGTGTTGTTCTTTATTTATTAATTTTTGTTTTGATGAAGTGAATCTTCTCAATAAGTAAAGGTAATCAGTGCTTGTAAATTGCTAACGTGAAAGAAGGCATTTCTGCTATTACAAGTCTCTAGTCTTCTATACAACTGCAATTTTAGATTCTTGCAAGATGTGTTTATATAGAGCATACTATACGTACAATAACTTTTCGTAAGTCTGTTCTGGGAGAATCAAGCCCAGAGTATATTCTCTTTTCAATCCAACTGTCTTATACTTTTTTCAAGACTATTTTTTGTGACTTAAGTATCTTCACGGTAAGCTGATTTCTTCCTTTTATTTCGTGTGCAGTGCGAATTGGAGTTATTTACTTGCTTTCAGGATTTGGAGGGAGTGTACTGTCTTCTTTATTAATTCAGAACAACATCTCTGTGGGTGCTTCTGGTTCTCTTTTTGGTCTTCTTGGAGCTATGCTTTCAGAACTTTTCACAAACTGGACTATCTACACCAACAAGGTTCGTGATTTCAGACCAGAGAGCCAAATGCATTGCCTTTTACATAATAAACCCAACATAGTTTCTCTCACGTTATTTAGGTTTGATCTTCTGATGTATTTGGTGCTTCTTACTTCTATAGGCCGCGGCATTAGCTACACTTCTGGTTATTATTTTTATTAATTTCGGGATTGGACTTCTGCCACATGTTAATAACTTTGCTCACATTGGTGGATTTCTTACTGGATTTCTACTTGGATTTGTATTGCTTCCCCGCCCCAAGTATGGATGGTTAGAGCAACGGAATCTTCCTGGTGTTGGTGTTGGTCTGAGTTCCAAATACAAGACATACCAATATGTTCTATGGATCGTTTCGGTAGTTCTACTGATTGCTGGGTAAGTCCATGTTCATATTTTCTTATGTAGTCTGAAATTTATACATAGATGTGGGAAGCACAGCACTGAATCAAAATGGTGACTTTGGTCTTGTTGCTTTTGTATAACTGTCGTAGTATCAGAACAAGATGACTCTTTTGCATGACTGTATACACCAATTGGTTATAAATATGCAGGTTCACCATTGCTCTAGTGATGCTGTTCCGTGGGGAAAATGCAAATGCTCGTTGCCATTGGTGCCATTATTTGAACTGTGTTCCCACTTCAAGATGGCAATGTGATTAGAAACGTCTTTAGAGAGATTTTTCATCATTTGAACCATTCATTTCTCCTGTAAATGTGCAGTTCAGTAGAAATATGGTTAACATTCAGAATTTCTAGTTGCTTGCTTAGCTGAATAACGATAATGGTGCTAATGAAGACATGTTATTGTTTATGGGTTGTGTTCTCAGCACTAGTAGTAATGGTTTGTTTTGTTGATCGATAAGCAAAACTCAAAGCAACTGCCAGATAAATAATGGATCATACCCTAAACTTCTAGTTTCAATATTTTCCTACAGGGAGACTTTCAATTCCAAGAGCTGGAAAATTATGGATCTTGAAATCAATTTCTGTATAGGTTAAAAGTCAACTTTATCGTCAAGGTTAATGCTTAAGACTGCAGAAATTTAGCAATAGGATGCAATCATGACCGTAACGCCCCAAGCTTTAATTTCGAATTGTCTTAAATTGCTTTAGAGGGTGAACTATCCCCATAAACCAACACAAGTTTTTTTAGTATGATTTGTTCTCACGTACATGTTTTCTAGAAAAATTTCAATAAGTTACCCAGTATAGCATCGGTTCAAGCTATGCATGCTTGACTTTGGAGATTTTATAATTAAGACATCAAAAATGAAAATACACCTTGTGAATATTAGTAGATTTAACTTTTTTTTAAGTCTTTGTTCATAATTTCTCATCCTCATAATCCTTTTCATTCAAATGTGATCTTGATTCATTTATATATCTCATTTGGACATAGGGTGTGGCCCAATCTTCACTCTTGAAAATAGTTTAAGACAAGTAGATAGCATGACTAGGTCGCAGGGATTAAAGGGAATACAGGCTTTATCAGGTGTCGAATTTGAATTCTAAATCCTATACTTTGGGCATTACAATGAGAACTCTTTATCAAGGATTGCTCGATTTTCTTCATGTAAGATTCGCCTTAAGGAATGCCTTATCACGAAGCAGTGATGAGACACGTATCTTGCTAATTTCCTGGCTGCCGGAGCTATTTTACTAATTGTTGAAGGAGACTCTTCATAATTCAACCGCAATCCTACTGGTGAAGCTACCACCAAACCTGGCTTTGGCAGGGTTTCAAATTTCATCTCAATTCCAAGAGGAGGTCTAACTTTGTTTTCTTCACTTGTAATCTTCAAATCTCGTTTATGAATCCTAAATTGATTAGGATCGTGTTTCTTTCGAACACTCGGTACAAATACAAAAGAAAGAGAGCATAATTATTAATCAGTAGCCTTGTGACTGTTGCTGAAATTGAAACACGTGAGGATCACTTTTTCAACTTCTTATTCTGTATTATGCTAAGCCAGGTTGATGCGCTAAGCCCTTGAGTTCAATCAATGGGCTGCCAAGTTTGATCGAAGGCCTTCATATAAAGCAATAATAGAAATAGAACAAAAATATTCTTAGTTTACATATTACTTTCTTCTTTGGGTTGGACCTAACGAAGCAATTTCAATAGGACAAGAAAGTTACCACACTTCCGATAAACTTTTTGTTGGATTCATCTTGGACTCTTAACACACTTCTGTGTCCACTTTGTCTTTGTAAAGCATAGCCATGGGAGCTGCACTAGTAGACGACAACAACGAGGACCCAGAAATAAGATACTTTTCATGTTGTACTCTCTTTAACAAAAAAAAAAAATTCACTGGAAAAATAATAATAAATTAATACTTCAAAGATACAAAATCCACAAGAGATATAGTAAATTTACACTTCTCGTGGAATACATAAGCTAACGAAGGAAATTGTGGAAAATATAGGTCTAACAGTGCTATTTCATTTAACATCAAAGTGTAATACAATCTCTTCTCATCTTAGAGATCTCTCTTGGTCATTCACTACAGTAATTTTAAACTATGTAATTACTAAGACACTCTGTATCAATTGAATTATGATCATTTTAACTGTTCATTTACTGTTTATTTTAGGGAAAGGTCCGACTGGACAAACCAAATACGGAAACAAAATGCCTCTTGACAACTGACATGATTTGAACATCAGTTTTGTCTTTCTGCTGTCTTCCATGATGATTCTGAAGGTGGAAGGGTCAACCAGACAGGAACTGTCGTTGATGCATTTGGATTTTACCGCCCAAATCGATGCAATTTTAAAAAATATCCAATCCTCGTGGGGTAAACATAAGTGACTAAAAAGCTTCATTCTTTTTCTTTGATCCCTAAGGTTCCTGTAAGGAAATCATATCATAGCAGTAATAATAAAATTATGGGAAAATGAAGGCTGAGAACCCATGGTGATGACTTTGTTAGCATCTTGCCTAAAAATTATTTAAGAGTCGTTGGGTTCACTAAGCGAGGTTAATATGTTAGAGTTAATGAGTTTATATTTGAAGTATAAATGTGTAAATCAGAGCTTCTCGATAAATGTGCAAATTTCAATGGTGTTTACTATTGAAGTTGATTAGACCAACTTTAGAATTTGGTGGACCAAACAGTCAATCATCGACCTTGAATGCTTTATTCGGATAGGAGAGTTATTTAAATTACTTAGACAAGTGTGATTTTGAAGGTGAAATTAATCGAGGAACATTATCTTAACAGAAGATTGTACCATATGAATATTTTTCTTCTCACTCGATGGCCTGTTGTGAGCATCCAAAGCTCCATTATGTGACAATTGCAGCAACTTGCTGTAGTTTGGCCATGTGGGTGTCGAGAAACACAGAAAGTTGCTTAGAAAGCTTTACTTATTAAGAGGGGTTCTTCGTCCGTGAATGGATAGTGATTTACAACTCCAAATTGCACCATTTCTCTTACTTTTTCAAAACATTTCTCACCTACTTGTTAATTTGGTCTTATTTTTCCACCAAACATTAGCTTTTTCACCTTGAGAGCTGTGGATTTATTTACCCATTTGTCATGGCCCGTGATTTTTCTTTTTCGGATTAAACTGTATATTAGGTTCCCATTTTTAACTGGTTGCTAGAGTTTGATAATACCTGTCAAACTTTATTATGAACTTTATAATGATGTTGATATGATATTATCATGATTGCTATTATATTTTTTTATAATGGTAACTTTTCTGTTAGAAAGTTGTTGAAACAGAACCCATTACTTAATAATACGAAATTAGATGGATGAAGAGTTAATGGATTAGACTGTGATTTGAGTAACAAAAATATTCTTTAGAAGAAGATTTAATGGATTAGGCTGTGATTTGAATAACTAAAATATTTGTTCATACGTCATATTCTCAGCGTAGACTTATGAAGATTGTCCTAAAGTTCTAGAAAAAAAATAAGATGGTAGAATGTGAACTAAAGGGATGAGTACAACACGACATGACTACATATGTAACAGAAAATGGGTTCAATCTATCGTGATTACCTATCTAATGATATGAAAACCCTAGCATTTAATAGTTAGGAACCCATTTGGTGAAACCTAATATCAAATTTTAAAATCTCCAAATCAATTTGATAACAACCCAAGCGAATAAGTTAAATTTGGATTGATCGAGAGATAAAGAGAACTAGTTCCTCACTCTAAATTCGAAAACTCCACAAGCAAGTTGATCAAACTTATCTTAATATTCTTAGCATGCAACTTTGAATCAAGAATTAAAAAAATGTGACAATAATCGTAGCATGCAACCATGAATCAAGAATTGTAAAAAGATGGTGATGAGACTCTGTTATCTAATTTCTATTGAAAGAAAACCCTGAACTTCAATGGTCAAAAACTTCTTAAAGCAACTTAATAGCAAGAGTTAAATAGTCTCCCAATAAAAACCTTGATGTCTTATGAAAAGACTAAATTAATCCTACTCAAATGTTATAAAAAAAGAATAAAACTGCAAAATACTAAAACTACTTCAAAATTATTTATTACAATTTAATTAATAATTTGATGCCTCAACAATTTATATCAACTAAGATTTAATATTCTACTAGTATCCTTGACACTCAAATGTTGTATGATTGAGTAAGTTGTCTTATGAAATTAATCAAAGTGAGCGCAAACTAGTTCTAACAATCATTGATAGATTGACATAGTTAAATTTGCTGAAAATAACTACGCAAGTAAGATGAAGGTTTATAAAGAAATGTAGTGGCAACTAGCAAAATTGCAGTGTTTGAAAATGTACAGATTGAGGAGATGAACAAAGGTTGATTAATGATTTGAAGTACCAATTAAATTTCAAAGGCATTGGGTAGAACTCGAAACATGGAAAAATCGTCTGTTCGGTCAACAAGTTGTAGACTAGACATCAGAAGTGGTCAAATAATTACAATTTCATTGCTGCTGAATAGAAAGAAAGCACACATCCCCACACACAGCATAGCATAACCAAGAAGAAAAGGAGTTACAAAAACAAATAAAGATCATCTTGATTTGGTACTTGCAAACTTAGTCATGCGATCACCTACACAATTGGCATTGTTTGATGAATTGGGTTCATGGGAGATACCATTGTTTGAGAAGCTCCATGCATCCCAGGATACCTGCGCATACCGCTTGTTCGATCCAAATTTCTCTAACTCGAGCCTCTGTTTTGGGGCACTTTGTGACCTGACTTTTGCTTTGGACGACTCTGTGTTGGCCATATAGTTTGGATAACCTGCATAGCCGCTGAAATATCCCCATGCGTACTCACTTCTTGTCGGTGACAAGGTAGCCCGTTTTGCGGTATTCCCACGCCTGGATGAAGCAGAATGCACTTGAGGGCTATTTTCTGCTGTTCTTGGGGCTTGTTCATATTTCCCAACAGGGAATTTTAAGGAGCTCAAGGACGCTTCCCCTGAGGAAAGACTTGAAACTGGATTTGCAGCCTTTGACGAGTGTTTTGATGGGGAGTCAATTGTCATAAAGCTCTGGTGGTTTCTAAAATCTGAAGCCATTTGAGAGTTCTTAAAGCTGTTGATGTTTCCTTGAGACTTCAAATGAGGTTTCCATGTATCTACCTCAAGGATTTTGTCTGTTTTCTCATCTACAGCATGAATATTTTTTAGAGGCAACTGTCGATTGTTCCACAAATTTTCTTCCATCCAACGATCTAACCAACTCGACCTGACCGGTGCTCTATCCACAACAGTTACATCCTTCAAGTTTGAGTTCGAACCACATCTCTGCAAGAGTTGGTAGGAACAGTTGAAATGGATGTTACTTTTAGGATAAAACATTCAAGCATCAGAATCTGCTTTCAACATCAGAGTCTCCGATAACTAGAATGAACTTAAACACTATAGAATATAGAACGCAAATATGAATGATTAGTCTTATTAGATCTTAGAAATGGCATTAAGTTCTATACCTTCAGAAGTGCAGAGTTGTCAAATTTATTACTGTGATGAGCACAGAGTTGATCTCCAATTCCATTGGGGGTTGCTTGAACCTATCAACAAAAAGGAAAATAATGGTGAGCATTTTCAGAAAAAAATAGAGATACATAAAAGCAAAAACTTAAGTGCATCGAACAAGTAACAAGCAGAAAAAGGAAACTATCACATGAAGTCTCATGGAAACCCCATTCTCTAACAATCGCCATAGTTATGTTAAAAAGTTACATGAAGAATACTGCAGACTAACGGACATTACATTAACTCATAAAGTCAGAAGGCAAAACAGAGCTTCCACATTTTAGTTGACCAGATTCTTAGCTCTTTTCTTTTCAAAAAGAACAATTAATTCAATATAAGCTTAAGAATCCCAGAAAGCTATAAAGAAACTGTCCTACAATGTCATTCATAGCAAACAAACTAAAAGAAATGCACTAAAAAAAGCATGACAATATTGGAAACTGGATATCAATGGGAGGGGAAAATGAACACATACACGGATATGAGAAAGCGAGGATTTGCTGGTGGAATGCAAAGAATCCGATAAGTTTGAGCGACCAGCACAAGCTCGAGATTGCAATCTAACGAGTGTCTGCATTCGCCTTAGCATGTCAGCCATTTGCTTTCTCACAATGTGACCTCTCACCAAAGCTTGAAGCTTTACCAATGCCTTTAGTGCCCTAAGTGCCCTCCTTGCCTTCAAAATTTCCCTCCAAAAGTTAAACACAATTATAACCAAAACATCTTTCTGCAACTCATTCAAAAAGTCCCTTGAATCACTGTTATTCTGTGAACTAAATGTGGAAAGAGCTATGATGGGGAAGGGGACCAATGCATAAGAGAAATTCAACCAAACGCCAAACTGCAGCTTTAATACAACCATTTGAATTAAACAAAAGCTATGATAAAGCCACTTTTGCTATTTTAAGCAGACCAATTTAATTAATTGTACATTTCTCCCCAGACTTTCAAAAACAAATCCCACAAAAACTTGTTGAACTCTAAAAATCAAAAGAGAAGCATAGCTGGCAAATGATCCTTTGGATTAATTATTAAGGAAAAGAAAAACCAACTTGAAAAGGAAGGACCCATCAATGTCTTTTGTGATTATAGCAAAGGAATAACCAATTATATTAAATTTGGAAGATTCTTTGATAAGAGGAAGTGGAATCATGTCATGAGAAAGTATAATGGATCTCCCAGCCACTATCACAAAAACTGGTAGCTAATGAAAATTGGTTAGGGAAACAGCAAGATGTCAACACGTATTTGACCCATTACACGTGCAACCATTAGAACAGAGAATGGAGATACTACCCAATTGGACATGCGTGGACAACAGGGAGTTGGATGTTCTGAGATGCTGAGATCACATATCCACTTGTGTCGGCGCACTAAATCCAACTCGATTTCTTTCTAACCACTTAATTTTCCGGAAAAATTCATAGGACCACTTCATGTTTTGTGCTTGGTTTTAGATTGAAATCCAGAGGAGAACAAAAGAGAAAGGGGAAAGTGAAGCATCAGGTAAAGGAACATGGAAATACAATCCCAAATGCCCATGTGAAGGTTTTTCTTTTCTTTTCCTGTTTGAAAAGTTGAAGTAGTTTTTTGAAATAAATTTCAGAGTTGCAGATTAGGTAAGTTTCTTTCCATTTGGGTCTACAAGGAAAAGGGGTAATTCAAAGTTTAGGTTTGAACAGAAATGAAATCAAATTCTACAAAACTACGGCTAATCGCAAACTTTCTAAGACTCTAAAAAATCAAGTTTGAAAATTTATCACCAGCTAAACCCCATATCGAAGTAACTCAAAAAGGTAAAAAAAAAAACGGAAGACTCCAACAAGGGGTGAGCCCCAACATTGCCAAAATCTTCCTCTATTGAAGGTCAATGGGAATAATTACAGCCATAATGAAAGGGGAAATTTCTAAAGAAAGAATGTAAAAGTCAAGAGAGCAAAGCCAACTCACCAAATAACCCCGAAAAGCGGACTGGATTTTAACTGCAGCCGCGTCCTCCATCCAACGGCGGTTAGCATTAGAGTGAGTGGTGCCGCTGCTGGTGAGCCGAACAACCTCAGCAGCGGCATGGGCAGCAGCTAGAGCTGCCTCAGCGACGGCAGCGGTGGCGGCAGCCACGGCAATGGCGTGTTTGTTGGCATCGAGAGGTTCGGTGTAGGAAGAGGAGGGGCCAAATGCATTGGGTTGGGAGGAGGTGGCGTAAGGGCGAGAGTGATGGTTGTGGCCGGACTTACCGAAGCTCCAGCGCTTGTTCTTCTTGATGTTAGGGCCTGGGGTGGAGTCAGGGAGGGCGGGAGGGGTTTTTTTTGGACGGAAAAGCCGGCGGAGAAAGCCCATAAATGGAAGTGGAAAGCTAGGAGAATGAGGAGTAGTGAAGTAAAAACATGGCTGAGAGAATACGAGAGAAAAGCATGGAAGAAGAGAAGAAACTAGAAAGTGAGAATGAGAGTGAGAGTTTTAATTTGAGGAAGAAGAAGAAGAAGAAAGAAAGTTGGATTTGGGAAATGGGAATTGGTGATGTGAGCAGCTTGAGGCCAACGCGCTTCTATGAACTGTCTACATCACGCGCCTTGCTCCCAATGTTTCTTTATGTGGTTGAGGACTTGTTATGCTTTTTAAAAATTAAAAATATTTATAGGTTTCTCAAAATAAATAAATAAGCTGTATGTATCAACTTTTTATTTTCATTTATACCTTTTTTTTAGAAAAGAAAAAAAAAAAGAAGAAGAATTTTATTATACTTTTTATGAACGTACTTCAAAAGTGTTTAGATTTAAATTAGAATTTTTCTTAGGATCAAGTTCATAACTCACTTACACTAACTCTATGTTTAAATCTTCTCATCCTCAGAATAAAGATAAGATTTTGAGATTATCTTGTTTACTTATATTTTTTACCCCATCTATTTTGGTATGTGAAATTGGAAATTTTATTATTTTGGTCATTGCTATTAGTTTGATTATAAATATAAATATATATATATATTTGTTTTTCAAGAATACATGTTAGCATCTATACGAGTTTTTATTTAAGTTTTAAAGATTTGTTAGATATATAAATGAATATTGAGTATCAAAATTATAATAAATGTCGATATAGTTTGTGATTAGGCCATAACTTTCTTTTTTAGTTTTTTACTTTTAAAACATTATATTTATATTTAAGAAAAATATTTAAAAATAGAAAATTTTACAAAAATATTTTGCAAATTCTATCCTTGATAATCATTAATATGTTATAATGATAAAAGACTATCATAAATAGAATCCAAAATTTGTTATAGCTTATAAAAATTTTAATTTATTTTGCTATTTTTAAAAAATTTACCTTTATTTATTTATTTATTATTTTTTTTTTTTTGAAAATCTATCTAAAGTTAAAGTTTGTTTTTTTAAAAAAAAAAAAAGAATTAAAAAGAGTGCATATAACCCTTTTTTTAATTTGCTACCAAAATGATCGTAGTTTAGATGGCATATAGGTGTATTAGCGATCAAAGCAATATATAGTTCAAATCTCTTATACTTAATAAATTTTTTAATTTGCTTAAATATTAAAAAGGAAATTGGCTTTTAAAAAAACAATTGTTTCTTAAAGAACAAACTTTTTAAGTTATTTGACCAAATTAAAATAGTTGATGTTACCTTAATAGGATAGTCTCAAACAATGTTTAAAGTGGCTATATATATTAGGTTTGAACATTGTCTTTATCCTTGGTTGTGAACTGGTGAGGATAAGATGCAAACTTAAATTGAATTGATTTTAGACAGATTTAAAATAGGAGAATAACTGGTTTACCCTAATTCAAATTATATTCTTCTATTCAAAATACATTTTTGAATTGAGAAGAAAAAGAGTGTGATTGTCCTACCACATTTGAAAGACATTACTTGCTCATCTTTCTGCCTCCCAACCTCTTAACTAGACTATCTTTTTATGTCCTTGGATTTGATTAAATGAGTAGTTTCACTTGTTGTTCCTTCAACTCTTTTTAAGTATTTTTTGTTATTCGAATCTCTAACCTCTTAGTTAATATTACATGTTTTATGTTAAAAGCTAGACTTGTGTCGGGGACTTCAAGCATTGTTTATATAATAATGGTAGTAGTAAGAAAGAGAAGAAAAGGGTAAAGGGTGCCTTTTTATTCAATGAAACCTGACTTCTGAGATCATTGATCTCAGATCAAACAGGAAAGGAGAAACACAAACAAAACCAAATGGAAAACTACAGCATTATTATTACTATTCATTTCATTTATTGGGGTGATTTCCACATCAGCCTTCTCTTCTAGTTTGAACCTGAAATGAAGCAAAAAGAAAAAAGAAACCTGTCGTTCAACACACACAGCCAATTCTTAAGAAAAATGGTTAGAAAAACAAAGAAAAGACTGACCACAAGAGAGAGTTGGAAGATGGCAAAGAGAAGGGAGAGTGGAGGCAATTCTAAGGGTGCTGCAAAGGCAATCTTGTTGCACAGCTCCAAGTGCACCACAGCACTCTGGGCTTGGGTTAGTAGCACCAGGAAGCACAAATGGTGCACAACTATTTAAGTTGCTGAGCTGAGTTGAGCAGCCTTGAGGTTGTGCCTGTGCTTGAGCCAGCATCAAAGCCAGCAACGACAGAATCACAACTTGCTGCTGCCCAAGAGACTTGATGCCTGCCATAGTTGCTCTTTTTTTTTGCTTTTAATCTCTGCTTTTTTGGGTTCTGAATCTGTTGTTTGATGATTTCTTTAGGTTTTGGGGGATTATTTATAGAAGTTGAAAGGTTCCACTTTTGCATGAATCACCTACATATCAATTCTTAGTTCACAGTTCTGTGTTGAGTAACCAAAATTAACCTCAGTTGAAATGATCATTCATTCCCATTTATCACAGTTCATCAAATAAGATGGTGATACAATCCATTGTTCTCTGAATGATTACAGCAAAAAAGAAAGAGAAAAATGGGAGACGAAATGTGATTTAATTGGCTGTAAAAAAAGTGATGTAAATGTAGGTGAAAACAGCTGGTTTTGGCTAATTCTAGATGGGGTAATCATAAAGCATAAAGAGAAAGAAAAGTTACATAAAAAATATAGAGAAGAGAAAGAAGGTGAGTGAGAAGTTAAGTTGCTTTAGATTCTTGCTGTTGATCAGAAAGTTCAGGAGGGGCTGTGCAATAGTTTTTTACTGCAAATAAAAGTTTCTCCATATGATAAGGTCCATCTTCATGATGCACAATTTGACTACTCCAATTCAAATTATCGGTTATCATCTTGATTTTCGCCAAAGTGTCAATATTCTCTCGAAAGATTACGCTTCCTTCTGGCCTCAGAATTCTGTCCATTTCAAGTAGAATGTCTTCCATTTCACATCTGCAATGCAGTTCCAACAAAACACATTTGAAAAACCAACATACTCCACATGTTCTCTAAAGATCAACTTTGTGAAAAATAAAGTTTGATGAAGAATAAAACTTTTCATGTTTCCTCAGACTATGAAAAAAGGCAATACCTATTCTCATAGAGGCTAAAAATTGAATCAGCATGAATGAAGTCATAAGTTCTTGGATAAGTAGACATTGCCTCACACCTGCAATCCATCCACATGAATAAATTACTTAGATGGACAAAATATTAAGAATTACTTTATGCTTTAGTCACATCTCACATGTCCATTTCCTTGTGCTCATTAACTATTCAAAAGGGAATACCTTTATGCTCATAACTCATTTGGTAAAGTTTTCTTGTATCCTAGACATGAAAAACACGAATGTTATCTACACAGCCTTAAACTTACCAATCTTGATACGTGCCGATCAAACCTCTGTCATATATGACTCCAATCGTATTGACTTTGGCATCCACAGGGACCACATTCATCACCCAAACTGGATCATCAACCAGAGCAGCAGCAAATCCACCCAAGAAAGCATTCATGTCTAAGAAATTGCGGTACCGACCAGGCTTATTCAACTGATTGTTTATGGTTCTGTAATAGGTCAACCTCTTCTTCCATAGCTCAGAATCATGAATGAAAGTTTCTTCTGTCACCCCTTCCACAGTTCCTGTAATAATCCTTTGTGGGATTGCATTTAGCCTTTCTGGCCATCTTGCCAACTTCCCTCCTGCTATTTCCTTACTGTTTGAAACTTCAGGCAAATGTGTCAAACAAGCTTGCATATCTGTATACCTGAAAGGTCAAAATAAAACTCAAAATAAGACGTTAAGAAATCACAATCAAAGATAAACATAAAACATAAAAGATAAAGGATTGATACAAAAATTTACGTAGCGCACTAAGAGTGAGTTAGCTACCTCCAAAAAAGAAGGAGAGAGCAGTTTATTCTTAGAGAGAAAATATCATATTACAAAGACATAGGCGTCAATAGAGTTAGAGAGTGTATATAGCCCATCCTCTAAACTTTGAGCCATGCAAGACTCCCATACATGACTGTTCGAAGTGTCAAATAATAGATAAAAAACATTCTAAGAAAGTTAAAGAAAGAGAAGTATGTGAAAGATAGAAGATACCAAGCTCTGTCAGGATCTTGAGCATTACAGAAAGGTGGATTCTTAGTGATCTTGCGGTTGACTTTACAATTCAAGTGATTGATAGGCTTTTGCCAAATGGCAATATCACCATCTTCAACTAGTTTAGTCCAACAGAGGCTTTTGGCAACCTTTTCAATAGCAAGCTGTTCAGAATTCAAATCTTCCTTCGTTCTTTCCCAACCTTTCCAGTGTTTATTCCAGTTAATAGGAGGGCCTGATAAAATCCAGTACCCGCCAGGGCGTAGAACTCGATCAACTTCAATGAGAAAGATCCCATCTGCAAGATCAAAAGTATACATTAAAAAGAAATTCAAAGTTTTTAACTTTATGTATACAATAATGTTATACACAATTATGTAATGAAAATGAAAAGAAAAGTGTACCATATTGAGACCAAGGGATTAGGCAGCGAGAGCAATGAGCCATGTCAAAGGCATTTGAAGGATAAGGGAGCCTCTTAGAAGCAAGAATGCCAATGAGTGCAGGAACTCCTCTTTCTAAAGCAAATTGAACTTGGGCTTCATGAGTGTCCCTTGGTGCAAATGACATCGTTATGATGTCCCTTGACAGTAAATAAGCTCCCCAACTTCCCACCTTCGGCATCAACAAAACAATCCCGTTTTTGTTAACTATTTGGTTTTTTGTTTTTAATTTTTTCTGAACTAAGACTATAAACACTTCTTCCACTTTTAAGTTAAAGAAACCAAATCAAAATTTAAAAACTAAAAAAAGTTGTTCTCGTTTTATGAATTTGGCTAAGAATTCTACTATTGTTCTTATTGTTCTTTTAAAAAGTTACAAACTTTCTAAAAAAATATGAAAAATAAACTTAATTTTCAAAAACCCAAAAACAAAAAACAAAAACAAAAAGAAACTAAATACATCCAAATGGAAACTTAATCTTTTTACTTTTAAAAATTAAAACTTATAAACACTACTTTTATTTTATAGATTTTTATGCCATGTTTTGTTATAAATTAGTTTTTGTTTTTACAATTTGATTGTTAAAATGTTTAATTAAGTAAAAATCATAATTGAAAATTGGGAAGACAAAAAAAACAAGCATAAATGTCAAAAAAAAAAAAAAAAAAAAAAAAAAAAAAAAAAAAAAAAAAAAAAACTAAAACTAAAGCCAATTAATTATCAAACAAGTCTAAAATTTGTCAAATTTGATTTTAATAAATTTCTTAACCCTAATAAATGAGTTGAAAACATCTTTAAAATTTTAGTTTCATAATTAAAAGACCGTTAAATAGATAAATAGACTCATAGATGAAAAAGAAAATCATCTTTGTATTAATCTATTACACTTCCTAAAGATGAAGTTAGATTATTAGAGTAGAAAAGAAAAATTTGAGAACTTTGATAATTCCCTAATCAATGAAAAGGATTTTTAATGTTTATAGGAAAAAAGATTGGTATCATTAAATAAAAAGAATAAAAAGTTAATAAATATGAATAATTGGGTGAGGGTGGCAAATGGCAATTATGATAATAATAAAGTAAGAATTTTGTAATTAATAGTATGACAGAGAGAAGAATAATGAGATTTCCCCAAAAAAAACCAAATTCTGCTCCATGACTGCCACGTGTACCCAAACAGTTATAGCCAACCAAAAAAAGGGAAGCGTTAACTTAGCCTATCGCATACATTTCACATATTTCAAACGTTCTTTTCCTTTCCCCCTCCACACCTATTATTGACGATTAAAAAAGAAGATAACCAAATTATTTTTACTTGGACAACCAAATTGAATCTCCAACTTTCATCCAAAGTCATCCCAAATGACACAAAATCTATCTAAGTTTTATATCAAATTTATAAATTTTCACTAAATACTGTGTGTTGGTGAGAGTTTTATATTTGTTCAAGAGATTAGAGATCAGTTGCATGTCATTATCATTAGTGTTGGGTTCAATTCATTTTGACCCTTCTAAATATTTTTTTGGTTAAAATATCATTGTTTGTATTTATATTTTGAGTTTTATTTCATACATATTTTAATTTTTTGTTATGTACTTTAAACAAAAATTTAAATTTAGTTTTTATATTTGGTAGGTCACACATAATCATTCTAATCAAAATTAAAATAATAATAACAAAGCTATTTTTTTTAAAGATAAAAACAAACAATATATATCTTTTCACTAAGGAAAATCAGTGTAAATGACATAGTTTGAAAAATATTCACAAAATATAATAAAGTTTCATCTTTTATCGATATCTATCGTAAATAGAATATGAAATTGTGATATTTTTTTTTTGTTCATATTAGAAAATTCTTAACCTTTGCTTTTATCTTTTAAAAAATTACCTTATAAATATCCATAGAAAAAAATATTCAAAGTTTTTTTTTATATGGTTTTCACTAACCCAAGTTAAAGAAATAATTTTCCAGTTTTACATTTTTGTTATTTCCATTATTGTAATACACAATTTTATTCTAAAATAATCAAACGATGAACTGTCCTTTCCACTTAAATTTTAAAACAATTTCAAAATGAGATGAAAAAAAAAAACAGAAATTTAAAGAAGGGATATAGAGAAAGAAAGTCATTAGGAAGGAGGAGTTATGATTTTTTGTGTTAATATGGATGATGGAATATATAGAAAGAAGGTTGAAAAAGATATGAATTTAGTATAGTTACCCCACAGCCCGTATCAATGGCGGTTCTGATGGATCCATCTTTAAGATTAATTAATTTCCCAATATTATCAATATACGCATCAGCTCCGTCGGGAAACATCGTCCCTCCGCCCGGAAATCTAAACGTCTCCCCTTCATATCTAATCCAATTCTGCACAGCTTTCTCCACCGTCAGATCCTTATGTGGCACATTCACATACCACGCCAAATCTCTACTCACCGGCCACGCGAACGGATTTCGGTACCCCGGAGGCGCAGGAATCCGGCACTTCAAGGCCTCCTCCTTCTCCGGGCAATGCCTCTCTCTATAAATCAGCCTATCTCTGCTGAACTTCAGAGACCTTTGGGTGTCCTCACATGGCGTGTACTCGCTGTACACCAACCCACATGCCGGAAAAGGTTTTGCAGCGGTGATGGTGATGTTTTGGAGGGTGGTGGTGCATGGGAGGCTGGCGGCAGAGGAGGGTTGTCGTTGGCGGAGGCCGAGAAAGTAAGAGGAAAAACAGAGGAAGAGGATTAGAGAGATGGTGTAGAATTTTGTCCGTAGGGAAATATTGGGTTGTTTTGAAGATTGTTTTGAGGCCATTTGTAAATTAAAAAGAAAAAGATGAGGAATTGGGGTTTGATTGATTTTGTTAAAGGATGGAGAAAAGTGATTTGATTATATAAGGTAAGGGAAGATTTTGGAATGTGTATTTTTTTGTGTAATGGAAATTTGGAAGGTATGTGCCAGTAGGACGGTGAAGTAAAGAATTGTCTGTTACTATTAACAAGTGTTGAACGATGTTAGCTATATTTCATTACGAACAATAACTCCACTTATCTAAAATACATTACACTTAAGCCCTTTGTTAGGGTGTAAGGTACAAATAACCAAAAGGTAACATAATTTATAACTTATTTACAAAGAGTCTAGTACTCCCCACAAGTTGGAAGATGTATGTCGATAACACCCAACTTGTCGATTTCTATGTGTTCAATCCGTTCGTGGAATATGGGATCAGTTGGTTATTTGTATGTAAGATCCAATGTGTATAAAGGGTTCTAGTGCAATGTATATTAGTTCAACGGAGTTATTCTCCTTAATGAAATATAGCTCCTATTATTCAACATTTGTTATGGTAATAGAACACTACTTCTATAATTTGTGTTGAATTTTAAGTGCCTCTTCTCCTTCGTCTCCATTCCCCTCCATTGAAACCTCTCAAGATTTAACCTTCGCTATGGTTAGTCCCACAACCTACAACTTCTACTATTGTTTCCACAGATTTTGAAGTCTAACTTAATCCCTATTTGTTGCATAACTCAATGGTATTATTTTTGTTTTATGTCGTTGTCATGTTTGTTGTAAGTTACAATTTTCATTCAAAAGTTTAATTGATTTTTAACCGTAGTTTTGAAACATTTATTAAAAATTACTATAAATATTCTTTTAGGATATTTCTATCTCTATCTGATTTTTTTTTGTGATAATTCCTTAAAGTTCGATACGTAGTTTATAATCTTTAAAATTAATTATATTTCCTCCAAAATTTAGTCTTTTTATTAGGGATGAAAATATAATTTCAATTTTAATGAATAATATACCTTACTTAATTTTACTTCTTTCAAAAAAAATATATATATTTAATTTGGCTCCATTAGTGATGCATTGAAAAAAAAATTATTTATTTTCATATTTAAGTTTTATTTATCTTTTTCAACTCTTTTATAATAACAATCCTCGGAAGCAGTTTTAAGCTAAACTCAAAGTTGATTATATTAATATGTTAAATTTGAATAATTTTTTTAACAGTTGAGTGAGATGTCATACGATCATCCATAATCAATCGTTGTTGGACTTTGATCCAACAGTTTTATAAATTATAAAAGCAAATGTTTTAGTCTCAAAACTTTGAAAAATAACATATTTTGATCATTCTATTAAAATTTCGTTAACTCTTTAACAAAATGATGAGGTGACATCTATATGTAGATGACTAAACTGTCAAATAAAACAATCACTCTTATAATTTTATAGTTTTAATTTTTAATTAAAGATCAAATGAAAAATTGATCAGATAACTAAGAACAAGTTAGTTTTGAATTTATTTGATGAATGTGTTGATTATGTTTGTGTGTGTTGGTATAAAATATAATTCATTTGCAAAAAGAAAAAAAAAATATTTATTAGTTGTGCTTAATAATATCAAAAAAAAAATTATGCAAACAGACATTAGAATCAAACAATAGTACTATCAAACCCCATGGACATAGCTTTGAAAAAAATAGTTGTGGGTGAATAATTGAATCATCAATAAACTATGCTACTTTTGCTAAATGTTTATTCAATGGTATGCTATTTTTAATTTTCCATTTGTTAAATTTATATATTAACATACCTCAGAGTAATAATAATTATAGTATTATATTAACTTAACACTGTATTTATAAATTTTTTAAATAATTTTACCATTTAAAATAATTGTAGAGGTAAAGAATACTTCTAAAAAACAATACATTTTTAAAAGTAGAAAAATATTGAAACTATTTGAAAAAAAATATAACAGTATCCAAATAATTCTCAACCATCTATAAAAAAAAAAATTATTATAAATTCTCAACAATTTATAAATATAAATATCAACAACTTGACCATTTAAAATCACTACATAATTTTGAGTGGAGGAATGTAAAAATAACAGCGACTGCTTAAGGGCCATCCATCTTGATGACTATTATAGGTTCGGTTTCATCAATTTTTGTTGAGGCAATTCTTACTTTTTAATTGACAAATTGATTTTGTTTCCGCAATATATGACATTTTTTATTGGAATTATAAATGAGTTGTCTACTATAGATTGACTAGTGTGAGTCGACTAAACTTTGATCTAAATTTTTTAACATTATGATCTTGTTTATAGATAAACACATGTAAAAAAAAATTAAGAAAAAAATAGATGTAATTTAAGAAAGAAAATATTGCAAATGAGAAAAGTTCATGAAATAAATAATGTGGCCCAAAACTATGAAAATAATGTTAGGGAGGGGAGGGGAGGGGAGGATGTGTGATACTACGAAAGTTGAGGAAAGTAACTTTTAACTTTGATATTTAACCAACTTAGTCGCCAATTCTATTAGTTATTCGTTGCGCGTCGGAGTCGGAGTTGAGGTCCGCCGTTGTTGGTTCAAATTGACAACTGAGGGATCCAGGGAGTTACCGGACAGGCGACAACACCTTTCCTATCGATCATCAATGGCGGACGACGATTACAATGACCTCGACATGGGGTTATCTCTTTTTCTTCCTACTCATATATATCTATTCAACGTGTTTTTCTCCATTCTGTTTATGTTCCTCTGGTTTCAATTCGTTTCTTACAATTTTGTCAAATGAAAAACCCTAGTTTCGAAACTAATTCGCTCCTTCAAGTTCAACTTGCTGTGGTACGGATTTGGGACTGAATTTGTTCTGGAAAGCAGTTCGGTACGATGAAATATCACTTGGGTGTTGGGAAGGAGATCCTATCAAAACCAAACTTGATTGTTTGCGTCATTCTATACAATTTGATTTTCTGTTGCTATAAGCGTGTGATGAGCAACTTAAAGAGTCACTTTGGCGAATGTTTGATTTTCTTGTCGCCTTACAGCTCATAATACTAATTTTTAAGGTTTAAGCATGCGTGATAATCTTAGATAGTCGCTTGTGCCATATTCTACTAGGGTTTTCTTTAGGTATAAGTTATTGACTTCTTCTGCCTTGAAAGCATGGCTACTGGAAAATTGTTTTTATTCAGAATTTCAACTTTTTTACTACCTTCATAATCAGATACCAAATTAAGTTTGTAACTGTCACTTGTCATTGTAGTCTTGCGGATCATACATCCTAAGCCTCAAGATACGAAAAGATTTTTACGAGCTTATGCTTATTTCTGGATGATTGTGTTCAGTTCAATAAGCGTTATATTTTACTGAACGACTTTATGTTAAGTTGGTTTCACTTATTGTTGGCAATTACACGTTTTCTTCATTAGTTAAAAGAAACTCTGATAACCTTTATCTTTATCATGAATTACTGTGTCTAAGAATTAAACATTGTGGGTTGAAGGATTTTTAAAAAGCTTTCCCGTTAGTAGTTTATTTAATCAGGATAGGCCTCTTGCTGTATATGTATCTTTAGATCCTCGTTAGCAACATCCAAAACTTACTGATTATTATCAGTTCTTCAAAGTTCAAAGTACTGAGTAGCCTTTTATTCGCTTTGTACCCTGTTTCAGATGCCCTTTTTAATTTGCATGAAGGACTCAGCCCTACTTCTAGTATACAGTTAGTCATCAGTTTCCGTATCAGCTTTATTTTATTTTTTATGTTTTAAAATTATCTGTTAGTTTGGATTTTGGACTGTGGTTAGTGTTTTGCATTACATTTTCCAAGTTCTTCCTTATTCGCGTTAATAACAAGTCTTGTTAGTTATGCAAAATATACACAATGAAAGCAGATAAATGGAGTATAGTTGTAAAAGTCTGTACACAAGGACTTGAAATCCAACTCTTGGATCTACTCGTAATAGTTTGTTATTTGAAGTAAATATACCAAAATTGCATTCTTAGCAGCAGTTTGACCACACTGGTATAATATTGTTCTTGTGAAAGGCCTTCGTATTTTCATTTTGGAATATTGGATGGTTCCAATATTTTAAAACTCCTATGTTTATAAGTGATCTTATTCTGCAGATATGAAGATGAGCCACCAGAACCTGAGATTGAGGTAAGAAAAAATTAGTTCAATTTTATTTAAAGAAAGTATTAGCTTTTCTTTTTTAAGTTGATTAATCATAGTGACACTGAGAAGTGAGAATCATATACAGGAAGGTGCTGAAGAAGAATTGGAAAATAATAACAATGATGATGTTACTGGTGAACCTGTTGAAGCTGAGGAAAAGGAAGATGAAGAACCTGTTGAACGTGCGCGTAAAACCTCAAAATTTATGACAAAATATGAACGTGCTAGGATTTTGGGTACACGTGCCCTCCAAATCAGGTTCCCTTTTTTAAATTTTCCACATCCAAATTTTTATGTGCACCTAGTTGATAAATAATATGATTGTTTTTTCTTTTGGGCAGCATGAATGCTCCTGTGATGGTCGAGTTGGAGGGTGAGACTGATCCACTTGAGGTTAGATACTCAATTATTAAGCTGAAATCTTTGAAAGCTCTATTTGTTTTTGGCATTCAGCTAAATGTATTTTTGTTGTCTCATTTGTGCATGCCATAGTTAGAACGCCTGCTCAAAATAAAAGGGTTAAATTTATATCATATAAAAGTACCCTCAAACTTTGAGGTTGGGGGTGAAATTAAAGGCTCTCAAACAATACAGTATAATTGAAACTGACGTTAAAGCTTATGGAAATTTGTATGATGTTTGTTTACGCTTTCACCTGCCATTCATGGTTTTGTAATAGCTTCTGCTTTTCTAGGGAATGAGGATGTATGCTTGTCTGTTCTGGGTGCTTTGCATTTTTTTGGTTGGCTGTAGCATTTTTCTCTGGCATCTTATTTAATCTTGTACTGTCTTAGATTGCAATGAAGGAGCTTCGTGAGCGGAAGATACCCTTCACCATTCGTCGCTACCTGCCAGATGGAAGGTTAGGCCTCTTAGATCTTATTCTTTCATATTTAATATTTGGATTGACCCGCCGGCAGGGATGTGTAGAAAACTGAAAATAAGCGAAGCAGTTGGTTTGGTGCTTTATGTATATGTACTGAGTATTGTGGTAGTCTTAGTCTTTGAGAAAATAGGTAGTCTGAGTAACTTTTCTAGTTCTCTGTAGTGTTAAATTTGTGAAACTCTGTTAATATTCGGCAGTTATGAAGACTGGGGCGTTGATGAACTGATAGTGGAAGACTCTTGGAAGAGGCAAGTTGGCGGCGCTTGATTGATCTGTGTTCGTTTTTACCAAATGTGAGATAATAGCGGTTAGAAAACAGGTTCCCATTTAGCAGTTTGTGAAAAGGAAAACAGGACTACTGTTGTTTTGTTTCATTATTCTCTTTCTCTATAATATATTGGAAAGGAATCTCTGTTAATGTGTATTTGACTGGCGTTATTTTAACGACATTAAATATATAAACCAGAAGAACGAATCTAATGAGTAATGAGAACAGAGCTGAATTTTGTGTTTCTAAATTGGTATTATATTCAAAATTATAGTTTAGCTTAAAACAATTGTTTTAAAATGTGTATGATGCTGTAAGAGAAGGATGTCACTGATTATCAGCATTAGTAATTGATGGTTAGAACCTTAAAGCTGCCCCACTTACATAATGAGGCGTATATTGAGTTTCAGTTACGAACTAGTACCTATATATATTTTATTTCTTCAAAAGATGAAGTTCTTGACAATAATAACCAGAAAGGGAGGGGGAAATCACATGCAGTTTCCTCGAGGATTTTCAATTGAAAAAGCATCATTCATGTCATGTTGAATTTAGGATATAAGATAAAAATAAAAATAAAATAACAAAAGAAACTGCAGCTGGACCCTAAACCCTAAACAAGAAACCAAGGTTTCTAGATTTCCCATGTCAACTGTGATTCAACTTGGGACCATGGAACGAAAAACCCAAAAAAAGTGCTAAATCGATGAGATGTTAAACAGAGAGTAACTCCACAGGTCGGGGAGCATTCCTCAAAGGCGTTCAAATCAAAGGTTTAATGGTATGATGCGCAACAAAGCCAGATTGCAAGGGAAAAAAGAGGGGAAAAAAGGACCCAACTACGTCAGATTTATCATCCTGTACACATTTCTCCACAACAATTCGGGCAAGGTAGCCGATATTGTGGCCATACTATGTTAGTCAAGCCTTCCACACATAACCCAAATCCTCATCAAGCTCATTGTTAATAAACCCGCTTTCAGGGAAATCTTGGCCTATATCTTCAACCAAACTCTCGGGAAAATGTAGTTGTGGCAAATCAGAAGCCTTTTGATCGAATGCACTGTTACCAGCAGAGGATTCGCTATTTGAAGCAGCTTTGAAGCTATTGCTCCTACTTGGACCAGGGACGTTGCTACCAGATAGATTTCCAGATGCCCCAGCTGGAACTGAAGTGTTGCCTACATAAGCCATACCCCTTCTTGGTATACTTCTATTTGCATTTGGTCCAGTAAGGGGTTGCTGTTGTAAACTACCACTTTTACTGTTATTTGACATCTGCAATAGTTGCTGGATCATCTGTTGTTGTAGGGCCTGGCTACCTTGCATCATCTGAGGATGATTTTGTTGGACCAAGGTTCCAGCATTTGGCGGATGCTGTTGCAGCGGCGGCTGCGATTGCTTTTGCAAGGGTTGCTGGATGCCTGGAAAACCACCAACAGAGGAGGTCTGCACCGAGCCAGGTATCAGGGATGTAGACCCCTGAAGTGTAGGGGATGGATTATAGTTAGAGTTATTGAAAGAAGAGGAGGCCTCCTGTTGATGTGGGCTGGGGTTGGAGTTCATAGAGTTCTGTCTCATGAGGATATTCTGGTATGTGGTCATTGCCAAAGCAGCTTGTGCTGAACCACTGAAACCTCCTCGACCAATCATCTGATGGTTGTTCATCCCATGGTTATCAAGTTCAGGATGCAATGTCATCAGCTTATTAATTGTGTTGCGGTCTGTGGGAAGACCTTGAATACTCACTAACTGTTCCATCTCCTGCATTTTTTGCATTTGGAGCTTGGCTGCAGTGGCATGTCTAGGATAATTCTTCAAGCCCTCTGTAAAAACAAGCAAGTCCCAACATATAAAAAAACAATCGATCATCACTAAGTTGCAGTGGATAAGGATGTAGATGCATTACCAATAGGCCCAACTTTTTTATCCCGGCAGAAACCAATCAGATCTTTCATACTGTTGACAACCTCCGATATCTGATAATATTTAAGGAATGTTAACAAAATTAACACCGTGGGAGTGAAATAAAGAAAGTCCCAGTAATGGACTAATGGTTACCTGCAAACACCTGACGTATCTTTTAGAGAAACCCAAGTCATTCAGCAATTGCAACTCCAGACTCTTAGCAAGCTGACGACCAGCCGTCAGTACCCTAAAAACTCAACCATGTTAGTACACGTCCAGCGGCACATTGAGTGGGTAAACAACCCAGCAACTTTATGAATACATAAACGTTTGAAAATTATTCCTAATAAGGGCAACCTAGCTTCTAGAGAGACATTGGCGAAAGATTGTACTATCATCCCCAACAAGTTCGATATATGAAATATGCAGAAGATATTTGTTGCAAGGACAATCAGAACCCTTTGCACCAAAAACCATGCGATCAAATAAACACACGTCACTCCTCAGTGTATAACAGAAGCAGTTGCCCAGAAATTGATGAATTCAGGAAGGTTTTGGCTCCTTTGTCATATTCATGAACCCATCTCAAAATATTCAGAGCCTCTCATTAAAACTTTGAAGGACATCATTTAGAGCTCTCATGGAAACAAAAAGTTTTAAACTAAGCAGGCATTGAACCACTGTAGTAAATATTATTGAGATCAGTAATATTGTTCAGACAACTCACATATTGCTATTTGTCTGCAAATCTTTCTGAGAAACACCATCAGGCCCACTTTCAGCTATTGTGCTTTGACATTTCTGGGCAACCTGTACCAGCTGATTTACCTGAAATAAGAAAAAAAACTCAATGAATTACAAATATTTTCCTTATTGAAAGACTTAAAAGTATGTAGCTGAACTTCAATTCTATGGTCAAGTTCTTATCTTTGAATAAAAATTAGAAAGGAAATCTAAAAGTTAAAAAGTAAAATAAAAAGTTAAGAATGAACATAAATAAATAAAAAGCTACAACTTACAAGACAACACGAGTAACAATATGGGACTTTTGACCGAGTTCTTAAACCCTAAAGCTGAAAAAACCTAAAGTTCAAAGTGACCTTCAGCGGGATAGGATAATATGTCTGAAAAATAAGAAAACTGAGGAGATTCTGCAATGATGTATCCATGTGCTTTAGTCACAGAAAGAGTATGCAGACATAATATGCTTCAAAATAGTTTATCAAAGCGGTTGGAATTTTTTGAACAGCCAACCAGAGTCGTGCTATGGCTACATTTAGAAAGGTTTGATTAGTTGGCAGAGCAATAAAAATATGTTCCTCAGCTTTTGTATTACCGTAGCTCCCTTTTGTGCATAAAAAACCAAGCACGCTTCATGTGTAATAAAAGCTTATATTAAACCGATTGCTGATAAAATCAACCAAACAAATAGCAAGAATAACCTAAAAAGACAATCAGCCCCCTCAATTCTTTTATTCAAGTAAAAAGTGTGATCAAGCTTCAAAACCAATACCTGAGGTGCAACCAACCTCCGTGGAAGAAGTTCTTCATGACGCCGAGCACAAAATTCCCAACACAAAATCTGAAGATTACATTTGCACTAGGCTTAGTAACAGATAAATTGGCTAAAAATGCTATTTTGGATTAGCAATATTAGTATATAAACCTTCAAGTCTTGTGTGAATACGATACGAAGCTGACCCTCACGAATGACACGAAGTTGCTCGTATACACTCTCTTGAATTGCTTTTCCATATTCTAACATCATAATTCCAGAAGCAAATCTCCTTTCTTGAGGAAGGTCCAGAAATAAAAGCTCATCAACAACTCCACTTCCAAATTTGATCTCGCTGAGTCTTGGGAGTACTTCAAATGTAGCCTCTTCAAAATTCAACTCATTAGCATGACAGCAAAAGGTTAGATCTGGCAAGAGACCAGAGTACCAAACACAACATTCAAGATGTTCAAATAAAATATAGTTTAAGAAACTGTTTCATGCAATGAATGTGATAAAAGTTTTATGGTACATAAAATACCAGCATTTGAGATTCATGCAATATCTATTTTCGTCGTAGTCTAATATCATAGAGATTTACACAGACACCACAATAGGAAAAAAATACCAAAAATAAGACAAAGAAAAGAAAAAGAGGAACATAGGGCTTGAAAGAGTCAAGAACTACGGAATCTAAAAGAAATAGCCTTTTACACGAGAAGAATAAAGTATTTCTTTTTGAAGATATGCAGACCCAAATGATTTCAACTAAAACTGCCAGATGCTCTGAAGTTTATTTCTCGAGAAACTAAATATTTAACTAAAAGCTAAATAAGATATCGCCTACTTGTTGACGAAGAAATAGATGGATGGACATCAAATGCAATAGCTACAAATCACATACATCAATGAGCACGCAAAGAAAAAATGTAATTAAGCTTATCAAAGTCTCCAACATAACATCCCACCGTTTTATGATCAAAATAGAATATTGCTTGATCCTTACCAAATCCCCTTCCTGATTTAGAACCGCAGATGTCGCATTGCCACGCATCCTGGAATGAATAAATGGAAAGCAATAGGCATGAATTTGAGAAAAAGTTCACAACACAGAAATGGCAGATACAATGAATTGAAGTGAAAGGGTAACACCATTACTACAGTAGAGACAACTGAAACTAATAAATCTGACAGCAATAGCAAAACATTTAGATTTCTAGAATGAAGAACGAGATACGTTTGAGGCTTAAATCAAGATAATTTTCGGGAAAAAAAACTCTTTGCTCTTTAAATGTTGAACGTGGTAAAAGTACTAGACCATGTTACATAAGAATAGACGATCCTATATTTTCCTAACATTTAGCAATTAGAAATGTATATATAAATTAAGAGCATAAGAAGGCCAACTGGTAATATTTAGCAAAAAGTATGACAAGCTTATGAACTAACCATAGCTGCCTGGGGAAACACACCAAGAGCATGGTGGCCAACATTCTCATACAATGACAAGCACCATCTTTTCTTTGCACGAGGAGAGTAATACTCTGCTACGAACTTTCTCCAGTAGGCTATACTATTCTCCTATAAAAATGCCATTAATAGAAAAAAAGAAGGCAAAACAAAAAAAGTTAGAGGAAGGCTCAAAATGTAGGAAGAGATACGATAATTAGAGAAGGAATAGGGCCAGAAGAAGTTGGGAATGTAGATGTATGAGTTTTTTGAATGATGTAACAAGTAGAATTAGAGAAGATAACTCACAGGAGGTCTTTGCCGCTGATGGTATAAATATTGCATCAGCCGGCGAGCACAAACACCACCAGCATCATATGGGGGCCGCTTTATGAGTGATACAGGTTGCATAGCCTGCTGTTGCATTTGCTGCCTCAACTGTATCTGCTGCTGTTGCTGAAACTGAGCCCTGTATTGAGGTAGAGACTGCAAAATTTGCTGCTGCTGCCGCATTCCTTGCTGCTGAAATAAAGCTTGTAACTGTGAGTTACGGTTTTGTGGCTGCATGGAATCCGGTCTCTGAAATAGCTGCTGCAAAACTTGCTGTTGCAGCACATCTTCCGGCTTTAAATCCAGTCGTGGTTTTTTCTGCACCTGGGAATAACTATTTGGATCTGGAATGAAAGATCCCTGATGTTTAGTGCCCATCGGAAGTGATGCTTGGCCTATTTGTGGTGTTGGTAAGGATGTGGCATGTGAAGCACCTTGCTGTGCCTGTTGCTGCATGTGTTGGATATTTTGGTCCTGTTGAGAATTTTGCTGCACAACGCAGGATGATCCATCTATAACTGAGGACCCTGACACACTAATGTTATTTGAATTGAATGACATAGGCGATGCGGGCAAGCGCATGTATGACTCTGTATTGATGCTTGCACTCCTTTGCAAATGCGGTCCCCCTGAAAGAGCGGAGTTCGCATCTGTAACTAAAGAACTTGCACCCACACTGGGTCCTGAATTAGCCACACTATCTAAAACTGCATTGTTCATGTCTCCGGAAACAGGACCAAAATCAGAACATCCAGTTCCTGGAATTGAATTTGATGAATTTGCAAATGATTGGCTCAAATGAGAATTGACAATAGCTGGGGACTGCCCTTCTCCTTGGTAGAAAATCCCAGAACTCGATGGAGACTGAGCTAATCCTCCTGTCAGACGAGAAGATGCCATTGAAGCCACCACCCTTTGGTGGCCAGAGTTTAAGTAGCCAGCCAGACCTCACCGAAATAAATACTCTCAACTCACTCAATGAGACAGAAAAGCTATACCCATGAGAAAGAAGTCCAGAAAACCGCTCACAAATTCCGCATGTCAAACTTTAAAGAATATGTGGAGATATCATGACTCCACTTGAAAGAAAAATTAAGTAGATAGTATCTGAGCCCTTTAAACCTTGAAGCCGGGGGAAAAGTACTATAAATTCAAGCTCTAGTAAGACCACTTGAAGCGCAGTGCTGTCGGAGTTCCAACCGTTAGTGGCAAGGATCTATGGAGGAAAAAAGAATTAGCAGAAGAATACGAAAATGAGAGAAGCAAAATCCAACTCTAACGAGATTAAAAGCAATCTAACTCGAAATCAACAAAGTCCAATTTCCCTTCCGACTAATAAAACCCTAAATTACGTCCATGAGAAAAACCCCTAGATGAAAACCCAAGATTGAAATTAAACTCAGCGCAACATGTTTATAACCTTCATTCACTAAAATTACACAAAGCAAATTCATCAAATTTCCCATCGTTTGAGAATTAAAAACAGTGATGCAACGGAAAGCAACTCAAATCGAGAATTAAAACACATCCTCACTCCCGGCCCTTCTTGCCCAGAGTAAAAAGGGGAAACGATAGAACGAACCAAACTCAGTAAATTAATCTTTGAAGCATCAAACTTCCCATCTAAACAAAGGCCGAACACGAAAATCGAGAGCTTAAATGTGAAAAACAAAACCAAAAACAGTGAGCTTTAACAGTGTATCAAAGAACAAAATCATGGCATCCAATGAACTGAATGAAGAAACTAAACTAGAAAAGTGTATAAAATCATCACAATGAAGAGAAATCAATTAAAAGAAACCTTGAAAGCTTGAAGAGCTTAGTCAGAGAGAGTCCCCTTTTTTTCTTGCTTAATTAGGAAACCTGAAATTTCATACAAAAGAGGGAAAGAGGAAGACTCGGAGGGTAACTTGGGTTACGTAGTTGTAGGTAGCGGGAATTGCAACGAGGGAGTGACCGGCTGCATTGATGAACCCGTAATCTATCACCGCCTACTCCCGGTCAATCTCTAAACACGTGTCTTTGCGGTGATCGAGAAACGTAGACGATGCCCGATCCCTCGGTGACGAAAGCAGGTCGGTCAGTAACGTGGCGACCTGTAATTGGTCTGTTTTGGGGTCCCTTATAATGGGGTTTAGAGATCTTTAGTCACCGTTATTCTTTGGAAGGGGAAATAATCAAGCGCATTAAAGCCTAACAATATAAAACATCACCGCTTGCCACCGCATTGGTGGGAGGACATATTTTAATTTTAGAAAAATATATAGGGGCCACATCGTACTTTTGCATGTATATTATGTGAGGTGGCTCTCATTTAGTGGAGTGCAGTATGATTCTACAAGCAGGTGAGCGTAGATTTTCAAGGCTTGTGGATATTACTTGGATGGGAGTTACACGTAAATCAAATTAGATTTTTTTTAGCAAAAGGTTAGCATGGAATTAAATAACTATCTCATTTGCTCCAAAATAATAATTGTAATTAAATAAATTTGCTTTCTGAAAATGTTATCAAAAATACCAAAATGGAAAAAATTATAAAAATGAGGGGTAATAAACTTTTTCTTTTATTAATAATTTTTTTTTATCAATTTTAGCTCAGCACTCTTATAATTCCCAAGACACAAAATAGTTCCGAGATAAACGAAAAAATGTCAGAAAAGGATCTTCCGACTCATAAACACTCGTCGGAATCAGAGTCAATCGAAATGTGTAGGGAGTGGATATCCTGACACTTAATCTTGTGCGTCAGCAGATCTTATATTTTTTTAAAAAAATATCTTTTATTATTAAATAGAAGTTATCATGTATACGGAAAGAAAGAGTCTTATCCAAAAAGGAAAAAAAAATCGAAATTAGTATTAGCTTTCAAAAAAAATTAATCAGAGTTAAAATTTTCAAAAACTCAACTGGCCCTACCCTTTTTATCCTGCTGTAGCATAACAAAACAAAACTTGAACCCGTGCACATTCAATCTAAAATTTTCATCATTAAATCATAAAATAAAAAATAAAAAATTCAAAGTTAAATGAAAAATAAACAAATAAATAAACCTACCAAAAAGAAAAATTCTTAAATAATTTATCGATAATTTGATAGGTTTTACTATACTTGTAAATAGTTTCCCTTTCAGGTCATATTTAAAATGTTATTTAAAAATAAAAAAATAGCGTTTTTAAACTATGGACAAAATTTAGAGATACATTTTGTCTAAAAATAAATTTTAGCCTATATGAGCTCAACACAATTGACATGTACATGTCCCAAAGACAAAAGGTACTGAGTTCAAACTCCTCCACTTCTAAATTTGACTTATTAAAAAAAAAAAACAAAAAACTATATGATGTGTCGTGTATATAAAACGTAGAATTGGTATATCTTGAGTATTTAATGTTTTAATCAATTCTACTTTCTTAAATGGACACGGTGTAATTAACCATGCAATAAACTTTAACTAGTCATCTATTGTAAATTCAAATATCTAACCACACTCTTCATTATGAGCTATAATATGTGACGTGGAATTCAAACATCTCTTAATTTCTAAGCGATATTAGAAAAATTATATTAGTAAAAACTTTTTTTTAGCACTCTCTTTAAGTTGAAGTTGTAGGCTAAAGTTATATATTTATAACTTCTCATATCACTTTTCCATAGATTTGATTTCGGTTTACAATTATATATATGCATATATTTATGGGTAAAAATAAAGTTCGATTTTAAAAATCTTATCCAGGCCAAATTCAACTCTTGGAATAGAGATAGATGGAAGATAGACCTATTTAGGCCCTTGGCATAGTATTGTGAATGGAATATTTTGAACACATACAAAATTATTCGTGCAAACTTTTCTATAACCGTAAATAATTTAGCATATTTCAAAACAAGTTCAAAAATTAAACATATTAAATTAGAGAACAACTAATGGTTGCAAGAACGCAACTAGAATCTGACATTAATTAAATTGAAAAAGAAAACCTAATATAGGTAAGAATAGTATAGCTTATGAAATTTCATAATTTTCAATATTTTTAAATTATTTAAAAACTATTACCAATTTCTATCAAAAACAAAACAAACAAGTGTATTAAGAAATTCTCTCTTTAGAAGTTTTTAGAATATTGAAATTTATTGAAATTATGTTGATACAAATAAAATAGCAAGATTATTTTTGAAACATGATTGAAAATGGGGATACAAAATGTTTAGAAAAATAATATAGGTATAGATAATTGAAGATACCTAGGTAGGCACAAATTGAGTTGCTTAGAAAAAGGGAAAAGGGCATAGGCAATGAGCTCCAACAAATGATTGCTTCTTTGGTATGGCCCTTAGTTTCTTTCTTCTTTTCTTAAGATCATTTTATTTTATTTTTAATATATTACCATAAAATTAAAAAGTAAATAAAAGCTTTACTCAAAACTTTTTTTATTTTATGAAAAATAAAATAAGAAACAATTACAATCATGAATGTACCCGTTTATAATAGTTTGTATTTTAAAGCATAAATTAAATTTTTTTTATAACAAATATAAAACACAGTAATAAAAAAATTAGTGAAAATAATAACTAATAATATTGTATCAAAAAAATTTTGGAACAATGTTTACTATACTTAAGTGTAGATTGTAAATATTAATACACAACACAATTTTAATTAATGCCCAAACAACTTCTTTAACGGTTGACTGCATCCCTTGTGTAACCTATCACATCCAATTAAAATTTATTTGCATGACAACTTATTTATTTATTTTTGTATAGAAAAATGGAGAACATAAATTAGGTACAACTTAGACTATATAACCCATTAAAAACAAATAAAATAAAATATTGTCAAAAATAAAATATCGAACAAAATATTTACCCTTCATATAAAAATCAATGTAATGAATTTTGTCTTTTAGCGATTTTGTTATATAAAATGTAAATAGTTTATCAATATTTCTATTTTTGAAAATTTTTCAAATTTTGAATTTTTTTTTTGCTGTGTAACATGGTCGTTAACTCAACTTGTATAAATGTATCTTAACGCAACCAAAAAAAAATAATGTTTCAAATCTCTTACTCCTATAATTAAAAATAAATAAAGTAAATAATTCAACCTTACATGTAGATTGTTCTTTTTAACCACCATATATAAACACACACAAGTCTCCAATTTCATTCTTTTTTTTGTGTGTATGTATAGGACTAATATAATTGATCAACCACAAAAATTATGGTACATAATATGCAATATTCACAAAATTTAGGGTGGTTTGTGCAATATTTTTATATGTTTTAAAATAAGGATTTAAAAGAAAAAGAAAAGGAAATGGATATGGCCTACCTCAAAGTTAATTGATCATCCACCATGATGTGAGGAGGCACTAATTTTCATGTTTAGAAAGCAAAAGCAACAATTTGTCCTTTATATGATTTAAACAATCAAATTTAAAATAAAGATCTATTTTGAAAAAAAAAAAAAAAAAAAAAAAAAACCCATGATACTCTTAACAAACAGCCTTTATGAATGCAAATTACAAGAACACTCAAATCTTCTTAATTTTAACTACAAATACACATTAATAATGTCTGACACATTATATATTAATCCCTTACATAAAATTTCCATATGTTAAACAATTATTTATTCGAATTAAACTTTGTAACAGAAATGGAAATAAAATATTGACAACTTCCTAAATTGAAAATATACAGAAATGATTGGCATTAAATATTAGGCCTATGACAGAGAAAAGTAAAACCTAGAGGGGAAATAATAAAAAAGGATTCCACTTTGCTTTGTAATAATAAAGTAATGGTTGTAGATTTACATAAGAGAATAATATTAAAGTAAATAATGAAAAGCAAGAAGATAGGTGTAAAGGGAAAGAAGAAGGGGTTGGGTTGTGACTTGCCTTTTTTTTTTTTTTTTTTTTTTTTTTTTTTTCTATTTATTTATATTGATCTTTTGTGTGAAAAAGGAAAGGATTCTTTGACATATTGTTTGATTATTGGTACTACCTAGAATAATTAATTCTACTTTTCTTTTCTTTTTTTACTGCAATTGTAAACTTCTAGGTTTCTTTTATATTATTCATATATCAAAAGTTCAAAACTAGATTCTTCAACTTTATCAATGTAAACATTAATACAATGGATTGTTTGTTTATGATAGACCCCTTGTTTGAAATTAAATATAAAAAAATAAAATTGCAAAAAATTGTTAAATTAATTAAGTTTTCTCCAACGAGACAAACAACTATCTTCATTATGTGTAGGATATAGTGATCAAACAACTTAAACTTGTGTTTATTGCGGAAATAACATTATAAAATGTGATATCATACAAGTTTAAGTAAATATTAATTTAACAAAAACAATAGAAAAACAAGAAAAATGATTAACATATATAAAGCCTATAAACAATCATATTTGAAGGGTTACATTTTCGAGGGTCTAAGTTATTATATTTCATGTTATCGAAGAGATCTATGTGAATGTAATTCATTATTATTATTTTATTTTCAGCCCTTCAATATTGAATATTTATCAATATTGGGGTTTTTTTTTCCTTCTAATAATGATGCACGTGGTTGTTAAAGTTTCTCATTTTACCGAGTTAAAAGAAAAAACCAAACATACACAGCAACAGTATTTTTTTAAAAAGGGGAGGAAAAAACTTAGTGCATAGCATAATCTTTATTTCTTTAATTATTTTCTGTTTTGACAGTGCATAATTCTTTTAGAAAATAATAGTACATAACATACTTAAATTATTAATAATAAAGAAAAACATAATTAAATATTATTATAAACCAAGCCATACTAGCTTTTTATATTTGTAAATTTAGTATTATATATATATATATATATATATATATATATATATATATTTCATTTTAATTTGGCAGAATGAGTGGTTTGTAAATGGGTATTCACAAATATGTTCTAATGCAAAAGAATTTATAGATATACTAAAATCTAGATCCAAACTCTCATAGTCCATCGATGATAAAGTTTTATCGATGATGGTAGTCTATTAACGATATTTATTATTGATAGATTTTGTTATCAATGAATAGATTTTTATCAATGATTGATTTCATATAAATGATAGACTTTTATCACTAATAGCAAAATTTGTTATTGACTTCTTTCATCGATAGAAGTATATCGTTGATAGATGGTATCAATGATAGAGTATATTAGTGATACTCTATCATAGGTAGAGTTTATGATCAATAAGAGGTATCAAAAATAGACTTTATAGATATAAGGTATCATTAATACATATTATTATAATTAGAGTTTATAATTTATAGGTGTTGGAAAACGAACTAGGGCTAGATGCAGTGAAATTAACATAAAAAAATTTCTCTAACCCGTAGAACGTAAACAAACCGTGCACAAACAATTAAGTCATGAATAAACATATTTTTATGCCAATGTTCCAAATTCGAATTGCCTCTGTTCTTGATAAGAATGATCATTCAATTCGTATAACGAAAACGCTACAAAATCACAAGCGTTCTCTGATAGTATCCATACACGAAGGGTGAATTCGACTCCTCGAATTCGGGTTTGCTAGAATCTCACAAATTGAGAATTTCGACTCTCTCTATTATCTCTTTGTGTATAATGAATTTTATGTATTTGCTTGTATGTAAAATAAGACCCCTAAATTCTTATTTATTGGCTTCTTGGGGTTTCCTAATAAACTTGAGATTTATAATAAGCTTCCAATTCTCCAACTGTGCTTATTAATTACGTTTTCTAATAAGTTTCCAATTCTCCAATTGGACTTATTAATTATCTAGCCTAAAGATAAATTCGACCCAGTTTTTTTGTGTGCCACCTTAGGATCATTTAAGGGTAATTATAATTGGTAGAAATTTTAAGAGCAATAATTAAGAACATGGCAACGTTATTTTTTTTTTGCAAATATAGCAAAATCTATAGTGATAAACTTCTATTGCTATAGACTCTTATGGTCTATCATTGATAGACCAATATTTACAACATGGTCTCTATCGGTGATAGACTTTTACAGATTTTGCTATATTTGTAAAAAATTTAAAATGTTGTTATATACTTAATTATTTTGAATGTAATTGCTATATTTGCAACTACCCCTTAATTTAATATGACAATGGGCCCCTAACTTGTTTTACAGCTCATAAGTCATAATTGATCTCTAACAAGACATTATAGGCTACCCATATTAAATTAAGTTTGTGATCTAACATAACCTAATATAATTATTGCTCTAATTCTTTTATCACGCGATATCTATAATTGAATATAAGGCATGGACGAAGTCACTTTATCTAATTAAATTGCTTTCTCGATCAACAAGCATACTGAAATAATTTAAGGCATGGACAAAGTCACGTGATCTAATTCAATTGCTTTCTCGATCAACAAGCATACTGAAATAATAAATGATGCTAATACACTTATTAATTCATTTATAGCACAGACATGCATTTCCACAGTCATGCTTAATCGAGTGGCTTAGAGATATCTCTCCATAATAAGAAGGATAAATTTCATTTTGATTAATCATTGTCAATTACATAATACATATAACGTATTCGAGTACAACCTTTATAATTATCCACATCCAGTTAAAGATAACGTTTGATTGTATCAAATATATTAATTCTTATGTTTGACACTACGATAATCTCAAGTCTAAGGATCAAAACAATCAATTATTTGATATTATTTATTACACATATTCATGTAATAATCTCAAAAGGAGTTAATTTAGTTCTTATTCTCTAATAGAAAGATATGATTATAATCTCTACATATATAATCCTCCTATGATTATCAATTATAATTCATACTAATCTTTATTTATTATTGTTACCATAATAATAAATATTAATTAGGGACATTTAGAATATAATAACATATTCATGGATATTATTATACATTAACATGCAATTGAATAATAATGAGAATAATAACTTTTATTAAATAATTAAATAATAAACCAATTATCCATACATTTTATTAAATAATTAAATAATAAACCAATTATCTATAAAATTGTTGTAGAGCATAATAAAAAATCAACAATAAAGTTATATTATTTGAAATCCATCAACAATCGTTTAGGATAGATTTACACATCATATAGAAATATATCACTTATATAGAAAGATAGTCGTAATCTTTTAAGATACATTTAAACTTTAATTGTAGATTAGACCCTTATTGGGAGGGAGGAAGACATCATATAGAAATCTCACTTATATGGAAGGATACTTAGACTCTTATAAGGTACTTTTAAACTTTAATTGTAGATTGTACTCTTATTAGGAGGGAGGGAAGGAGTTGACGACCTGAACGTGCGACCGTCAACAAAGGTAAGGACGATCAGAAATGTGGTAGTCGACGAAGTTAAGTGGAGGAGTGGTGGTCGGTGAAAAAGAGATCTTGGGTGGAAGTGATCTATTGTTGTGAAGAAATAGAAGTTCGACTTTTTTTATTTGAGTTGTATAATAATAAAATATATCAACTTTGTTAAATACATTGTTATCCTGTTTATCAACGGTATATGAATCAATTGTATCATCATTAGATCAATCGAATGTACCAACATTGTAAAATAGTGTATCATTAAATAGAAGTTCGATTTTTTTTTTTGTATTTTTTCATCAAACATATTTTTGAAGTTTAAGCTGAAATTTATGCAACACTGTTTAAGCTAAGCTAATTAGGTGACAGCAACGCTCAAATGTCTGAAATTCTAATCTCATCAGCTAAACTAAGAAGAAAAAAACTCCAATGAACATTGTGAAGTAGTGAAGTAGTGAAGTAAGGAAATATCTTCACAGTCGAACTTGGCTCTTAACCTTACGATTTATCTCAATTTTCCTTTTTCACTAATAAACATAATTCACTATTTGATTGCACTAATAAACATTGCAATCTCCGACTATAATTATTCATCCAACTCAAAGTGAATAAGTGATTGTTTAATGCCGTAGAAAAGTTCATCGAAATTTAACGCATTTGGATGAGGATCGAACGGATTACCAGTTGAATTCAAAGAAGTTTTTATGTAGTTCGTTTTCTCGATTACCAAACAAGGAAAGATCATGATCAGCTCAATTCCCTCTCCCACTCCGTTGATTCAGTTGACATCCGCTCTCTCTTTTCGCGCTAAAAGTAAGACAAAGGGTCCAGCAATTTCTGCTCGTCTTGACGATTCTAAGAACTCAGCTAATCAGCAACTCAATCTCTCTGTCCTCCGGTTCACACTCGGTATATCTCTCTTTCTCTTCAATGGGTACTTTCTGTAGGAATTTGAGAATTTGAGGATTTGGGAACAAGTGATTTTTTCTGTGTAACATTTCGTTATATTGTGGGGTTTAGGGATTCCTGGGTTGGATGAGTCTTACTTACCCAGATGGATTGGATATGGATTTGGTTCACTTCTTCTATTGAATCACTTTGTTGGTTCGAATTCAGCTGCTCTCACCACCCCAGCACAGTTAGTAAGCAAACACAATTTTCTGGGACCCCCCTTTTTCTGTTCTTGTTGGATTTTGATTGTTTCTCCTTTTTTATGTGGTTTTTGTTATCTGTAGAGAACTGAGGCTTTAGGCATTTCCTTGGCAGCATTTTCTATTGCACTCCCCTACTTGGGAAAGTTTCTTAAGGTAACATATTAGACACTACATTGCCGTCTTGCGTATATACTTCCTTTTCTACTTACTAGAAAAATTCCTTCAACCTCTGTAAGACTGGGAAAAGGGGTGCGAATTAGGGGGATTTCAAACTGTTGGTTTGTGTAGTCCTTATCACTGTTACAGTGCCGTTGTCTGCCGTCAAAGTATGCAGTGATGATGGAAAGAGTATTCTGAAGAGACTGGGAGTCTGGGATGGGACTGCTACATTTGATGGAAATTTGTTAAACGAGAGGGACCTTTCCGATGGCTGTAGAAACTACCATATTGAGGGAATTTTTAGGTATCAAAATTTCCTGATTTTGTATCTGTGTAGAATTTTAAATGGTGGGGTGGTATATGGGGATCAATTATATGTGGCAGGATTTGTAAGCATGGGATGCTTTCTTACTGGACATTTGGGTCGGGTGAATGGCCGTTGATAACCCTAGCTGAGCTCAAAGATGCCGAGTACTTATTTTGCCAAATTCTTCTCAAATTCTATCCTGCTTCTCCTTTCTTTGAATATGCTTCATATATTAGGGGTAGGATATTCAAACCATAGATCTCTTGGTCACTAATATATATGTGTGCCAGGATCAAATATGGTTGTCGTTAACACAATAATGTTCTAGAAATCCCAGTCTTCTTACGATTATACTTGTAGAGTTCATCTTGGAATTTTCTTGTAGCTAGAAGCTGTCTTGATAGCCATCTGTCTCACTTAAATTTCTTCGCTAACATCCTACTTTTTTTACATCAATTTGACTCAAATCTTATCTCAGATCTCTACATTTAGCTTTTTCATTACTGATCATGACTCAGCTAGGATTGTAGCATTCCATGAGTTGCTGACCTGAGTATTAGATTAACTTCAACAGATCATGAAATAGATGCTAGTTGAGACATTGAAGCTTTTTCTCTATCACAGCAGCTAGAGTCCCTGTATTTGATTTTTGATTGAGTGCTTTAGATTCCAAATTGTCAAATCAATTTGACAGTGCTCAATAAATATCAAATCTTATTCACTTTATGTTTGCTTGGCCACTGCATACTGCTTAATAGGGAAAAGTACCATCTTTGCCTGCAGGGTGCAGTTCCATCTGGCGAAGCTACCCTCCCTGAAGGCACTGAGCAAATATTTCTCTTGTCACAAATATTATCGGATAACTTGAAGGAAGACATTGCTTGGGCAACATACATCTTGCTGCGCAACACAAACAGTATATCAGTGGTAACTCTCAAATTTTTGTCACTTGGATACATTTTACTTCACAAATATGTAGTAAGAGAACTAGTTGTATTCAAAAGATTGCATTATTTAGCTTTCCTTGATACTGTCTAAGTTTTAACTTTTGAATCATCTTTGAAATCAGTTAATTCAGACTCAAGGGACATTGTGTGTTCGAGGATACTGGAATAGTCCAAATGATATATCAGCAGCAGATTTACTTTCCTGGTTTGAGGAGCAGCTTCAGAGCATTGGCCTATCTGCATTAAAGGATGCCGTCTATTTCCCTCAGATTCCAGGTATAAAAATGCCTTTTTTCAATCATTTTTTCAGAGTGTATTTTTTGCTCCCCTGGTGAACATGAAAAATATCTTAGAAACAATACTAGTGGAGAAAATGTTGCTTCTCTTTAAAAATTGCTTATGCTGACAATGGAATAAGTTGATGACAAGGTTGTAAGTTGTAACCTTGAAATTGCATGTTATATTTAATGTTAGAATGAGAGGCCATTGGTAGTTCATGTGTACTGGAGAACGTTGAGGGGGAGGGGCTTAGAAGACTGGAGTAAGTAGTCGGGTAGGCTCATTATTCTTTGTGATTTGTTTGAGTGACATTAGGAGAGAAGAGAAGTCATGATTGAGATAGGATATTGGATGTGGGCATCTATTGAAGCTTCTACTCTGTGAACTAAGGTTTTGATTATCAACCACTATAAAAGTGAAGTAATCTGCAATGTTATATTGATTTATTTTCCTTATGGTGATGAGGTGTTACTCCTGGTTGTTTTTCTGACTAAACATATACTGATAGTAGAAGTTGAAAGAGTATGAGAAACTTAACCGATAGTAAAAGACTGAAAGTTAAATATATACCTATGATGCTCTATGAAAGTTTTCACCACTATTTTCCAGAATCTGGACTGTGGCAAATGCTGCCCAAGGGCACTCGCTCGGTTTTGGTACAGCCAGTGGTTCAAAATCTAAAGCAAAGTGGCAATGAGGTGGAAAACATGGGAGGATTCATACTGCTGGCCTCAAGTTTAAGTTATGCATTTAGTGATAAAGATAGAGCCTGGATAAGAGCTGTTGCCAACAAGTTTGATGACAGAGCCATCCTCTGATATTCGTGTGGACCTAAGTAGTAAATCTATTGATATTCTTTTTGACAATTGACATGTGCATTTCTCTGAGTTAAAGGTACTAGTAGTTGTTTTGCAGATATAATTCAAAAATTAATTTCTTTTTAGTTCACAGTAATGTTGGGGTGGGTGGGGACTGGAACCTTCATTTTCAAGGAAAGGTCACTATGCACAGATTGACATACAAAAGTTATTTTTTTAGTGCAATTGTTTGCTAGAGATGGAAAAGAACAGAAACGTAATGTTGTGAATATAATCAGAAGCTTATAAAGGGACACATTCTCTATTTCAATGCCTTTTCTTTTCTCTTCATTGCATTTAGGTTAAAATCTAGGAGACATGCTTGTAACTCTCCATAATATATTGCAATATGAAACCGCCATTTTCCTGATAGTTTATTTATTTTATCTCCTGAAGTATGTGCTTGGAAATAGGTGCTGGATATTATCCACCTATTTGGTACAGATTGCCGTTTTCACTTGGATAACCAAAATGAATGCATTTTACGAATTTGTATGGAGCAGATGGTAAGCAGATCTTGACGTGAGAACTTCGACATGTTGCAGCATCAAAATCTCTTGAGAACCTTGGGTTTACCCTGATACTAACTCAAGTCCTTTTCTCAAATGTAAATTGTTGGGATGAAAATGTTAGAATCCATTAGAATCTATATGTTTGCACGTGAAAAAAAATGTACACGAAAAAATATTTGAAGAACACGAGGGCATGCAGTTATCCTAGTAACTATTTCTTAGTGGTTCTTTCTTTCACATTAAGCTGAAATTTTTTATACTCTTTCCAAATTTAGAATATTGAAGATTTTTCTGGGTAGAAATAGAGAATGAGCTCCTGAGGCCGCCATTAAGTCTCAGCGGGTTCACACTTCGCTGTGATACAATCTATCAAGGAGCATAAGTTACAGACATCTTTTTAAGTTTCCCGAGGAAAGGAAATTGGTAAGAGAATGCAAATGGAAGAAAAAATGTGTCTGGAATCCTTTTAAGAACGAAATAATTTAATTTCATGTACACAAGGAAAACGAAAAACAAAATATTCTCTTTCAATTCTCTCTAACTTGAACTCCTGACTTTATTTCCTTTTTGTTATCAGGTCAAGATGGTCACTCTGTCCAATGAAAAGTGGAGGTGAAAGTTTCAGATAGAGCTACCAGGGGAGTGTCTTCGAAGTTCTATAAAAATTTCTCCAAGCCATACACCAGATTCTGTTAGCACAGAAAGGCAACGGTTTGACATTTGCAATACAGGATGAAGAAGATCATTCAAGAAAAACTGGAGATGTATGTACTGTCATGTACTGAAGTACCTTAAGGCGCACCACTTTTCTAATTGCCAATAATAAGCCTGGCATGAGGCATTGCACATTTATGATGTCATGTTTGAGAGTGTAAACCTGTGATGCAAGCCATGATAAGTGTCGGAGAATGACAAAACCTACCACTCTGGTTACAAAATGAGTACGAAAGATTAAATTAACCAGTTCCACATCTCGAACTCTCGCCACTTCTTTCAATTTTAGTTAAACAAGAACGCAAACACAAGCTAGAACTCACCTCTCCCGGGCGTGAGAAGTAGACATTGGTGCTGGAAGGAAGCCCCGGAAGGACTAGACTGTGCACTCGAACTCCGTCTTCTCCAATAACCTGTCCCCTTGCCTAGCAGGCGAAAAGGAAACAATAAGCAAGCTAGTATTTTTTTAAATGGACGTCTGAATTTGATGCTTTAGTCATCATGAATTTTCATAATCTCTCTGGAAGTTCTATGAAAATCTTATAGACATGGTTAGGTCCGTGTTGGCCAAATTTCTTTAATTCATGTCACAGTAATCAGTTTTTCTTATCCACATTGTTTGACTTTATATGATAGTAGTCATATGATGTGAAAGTAAAAAGAATAGTAGCTGGTACAGCATTCTCATAATTTACTTTTTACTTTTTATCTCTATTCTTACCAATTACTGATAGATCGAATTAAATGAGGCACAGACTACTCAGAAGGATTCAGCTTACCAGCACATCTGTTGAAATATCTTCTCTGTTGTAGATCTGGCCCAAGTTTGAGAGGTTGTTGGCTATTTGGGCTGCATCTGAAGATGGGAGATCCTGTCACCAAAAAAGTCAGTATTTAATGTCCTATCGGCTACATTTACTACTCTCTCTCTTTCTCTCTCTGTCTCTAGACTTCTAATACTATTTTTTTTATAGAAAAAAATTAAAAGTTGAAAGACTAAAAGCCATGTACTTGATCCAGATGTTTAACTAACCTAGTGTAAGTGAGAGAAATAATGCATGTTGATTTGTCTATTGTTTGATGACACAATGAAACTGAAAGAGTGAATTAGTTGTTCATATAATTTGTTTAACCTGTGCATGCTCTCTGGATTCCACTATCTCTACATTGCTATAATGAAATGAAGCTGAAATTGCAGCTTGCTGGAGGAGGATAGAGCCAATGGACAGAGTTGGGGCGACAAGACAACCCTGTGACAGAATCCATTAAAGCATTTGCACAGGTAAATAAAGAGGAGAGAGAGAGCGAGAGAGAAAAAAGGGTTGAATTAAAATCTCACCCTGTGCTCACCATGCTAGCTTTCTCACAGAAGTTAGATAAAGCAGCCACTGTGTCTACTTTTAATCTAGGAACATAAACCACACTTCTCATGCCAAATGCAGTTGCCTAATTTGAAAACAAAACAAGGCAGAGAGATGAAGTTTTGGGAGTTCGAATATTTCCAGAAGAGAGAGAAGATCCCATCAAAAAGAAAAAAAGAGTTTGATGTTTTCCCCAATGAGGAAGAAAGATGAAGATTCTACCTGCTTCACGTTCTCATATACTTTAGAAGGTTCGGTAAAATCAACAACTACTCCTGTTTCCTTTGACTGCAAATTAGCAATAAAATATCAAACTTTTGAGACTTAAAGCAGACAAAGTGACAGATGAAGTTACTAATATTAAGTATTAGTACCTGAGATATTGAACCTAAAACCATGGTGAGATCATTTAATATGGGTAATTCCAGAGGTTCTTCCATGTCACACACCTAATTTCATTTGTACAGATCAGCAAAACAAAACCACAGAGAAGATAAACAAAGAGATAGAGACACAGAGAAAGAGAGACCTTTCCAATGTCTTCTCCTACAGAATGTGAATCGACGGCACCAGCAACTTCCATTCCTCTTGCCTTTGTCACTGCAATAACTGCAGCTCTTCCAATTTCTTTGGCTGCTCCATTTATAATGACCTGTTTAAACAACATTTATGAATCTTTGCTGTGGAACTAAACACATAAGATTTATTGCAGGTGATTGTTGGGTGACCTTGATATTTCCCTGAGATGGTTGTACTGAGCAGAGAATTGAAGATCTTGGTCTCTTCTTCTTTGAGTTCTTATACACTGTAAAGGGAAACTGGCAACCCAGGGTCGCCATTGTTGTTGGTTTCAAAGCTCTGTTTCTTCTTCTCTTTCGGAGCTGAAATGGGTCTAATTCCGTAAGAAGATAAGCCCATTTTCATTTTAGCCTTGTGTTTTTGTTTGATAAGGTTCTTGTGTTTGTGATCTATGAATTTGAGCTCATGGGACAGCGACGGCTTTACAAATTTCTTGAGAAAATGTAATTAAATGTGACTGAATTTATTTACTCCAAATCTCCAAATTAGATTTTGGCTATTCGGCTATAAAGATTTGGTCCCCTTCCCTCTAGAATTGGTTTGTTTCTTCATCATTTCTATTGATTTCTTTTGTGGAATTTTTAAATGTCTTTTAGAATTTTATTAGCATAATTCAATAAGTCAATACATATAATATTATTGGTTAAGATGTCAAATATTCGAATCTTATACCTTCACATGTTAGAACTCAAAATAAATTTGAAGATTTAAAACTAAATATACCAAACTCAAGTAAATGAGAAACAACCAATTTATTCCCTTAAATGATTTTTTTTTGTTCTATTTCTTAATATGTAATTTCCTTGTCTGTTTATTTTATTCTTCTCTATCTATTTAAAAAGAATTTTGTGACAATGTTTCTTATTGTACAAATTTAATAAAAAAAGTATATATATATCACAATATAGACACTAGTAGACATTTATCAATGATATATGATAGTTGTTTATTTGTGCTATATCAACAAAGATATATAATGACATTTTGCTATATCTTTAAAATAATGGTGAATTAACTTTAAATGTAATTAAGTTAAAATAATTAAGAATTGTTTGCAAATGATCTCAATTGTCATGAACTAACAAGTTTTTCTTGCTATTCTAGTATGAATTCTACAAATATGATTAAGAAATCTATTAAATAAAAGAAAACAAATAAACAAAATATCTCTCTCTTTATAGAGGGAGTTTGTCCACAAAATCTTCTTATTGTAGACCATATAATGGAAGGTATTTAAAGCAACATATGAACTAATCCTTTTATTTGAAATAAATATAGAGAATAGGACAAAATAATAAGAATAATTATGTATTGTTGGGAAGATGTGAAAATATTTAAAAATTTAGGTAAGCACCAATTGTTTTGATGGATGTAAGAAATTGCATTCATATATCAATTTTTATCAAAGTTAATATCAAATTAACAAATAAGTTTTAAGAGAAGAAAAAACCCATTCATTTTCGAAAACACGAAATTGCAAAAGTTAATTGATTTTATCTCTTTATAAAGACAAGAATCTAAATTTGTGGGACTAATTAACCCTAACATCAACTTCAAATCCCTTCTAATAAAACTTACATTAAATTATTTATACCAAAACCTATTGACAAAATTAAATGATTGAGAAGTTTTTTCTATTTTTTTTTAATATGTAGCATTTATACATTTTAACTCTCTCTCTCTCTCTCCCCTCTAAATTTCCTCAACTTAAATAAAAACTTAAAAAAAAGCAGTCTGTTTAATCCCTTTCCATCTACCTTCTAATTGTGAAGATTTTCATTTTGATCCACTAGGACTATGAATGTAATTATGAAATAATAGAAAAACTGAGGGGCCATATATTTGAAACTACAAAATTGGAAGATAGTGAGTGAGAGAAAGAGAGAGATGGAATTTTGTTTTCCCTTTGTTTCTCTTTTTAAGTGAAACCCAACACCATAGACAAGTTTATTTCAGAATCTATGGAGAAATGGTAAAATACAATTCCTAGCTAGAGACCCCACAAATGTAACCCATGTGAATATTATTATACTATACTTTTAATATATACTATTAGTCTCTCTCACATTTGACAAAGAAAAAGTAAGGGCATCTAACAGTTGAGAGATTACTCTAAATTGTTCAATAAACAAGTGAATGTAGAATATATTAAACTTTACCATCATTGTAATGTTCATAAGTTCCAAAAAGAAAGCTTTAAAAACCAACTGCTCCTCAAAATTAAGAGACCAACCAACAACCTTTCTAATTATATAAATATGTCTTTCTAGTTTTGCATTATCTCAACATCATTATCTTTCCATCCCCCATATATATATATATTTAAAGCAAGGCAAAATAAAATTTAATTTCTCATGATCTTTTTCTCTAAAGATGATTAAAAAAGAACTAATTAATCGGTGGTGGTGTTTGTACAAACAATAATGAATTGCATATAATCTATATTGAGTTTTACTTAATTAATGTTCATTTATACTAACAATTCTTTTTTGTACTTGAGAAAGTTTTTCTTTTTCTTCCATAAAAGGTTGCCAATCATCTAGAATAAGCTGTGGGAGTGTGAAAAAAATAGTGAAAATAGAAATTTGTTTTTCTTGACACATTCACATGATCTTTTCCAAAAGTATAATTTTGTTCAATAATTAGTATTTTTCCTATGAATTGACCCAATAAACATTAATAAAAATAAAAAAAAGGACAGGAACAATAATGTATATAACCTAATCGATAAGAAATGGACCAATAAACTCCATTAATTGAATTATGATAATCTATTTATTACTTTAATAATTGATATATATACACTAATTTCCAAACCATTTATTTAAAATTCACATAAACAAGGGTTGGATTAATTAAGATCAATACAAGTGTAGGTACTACTTAACTTAAAGATGATTAAATGGAAGGGATAGAAAAATAATATCTGCGTTTGAAGAGATTCTTATAGAATATAATTCCCCATAATATGATTTTTAGTGTTTAACCAAAAATGTGTGGAGAATGGTAATTCCAAGTCCACCGACAACCGTACGAATAAATTAAAATATTGTTGGAAAAATGTGATTAGAATATATATATGTATATATATAAGGTGGAAATTATATAGTTTAAAAAGAGGAGAAGTCGTAATAATAATAATATTAGTAATATTAAAAGAAGTAAAACACAGTATAATTGGAAGAATAATAAGAATAATAATAATAATAATAATAAAGAGTGAAGGAAATGTGTAGGTTGCAAGGTCCCCATCGGAAGGAAGTCCGCATGGGATAAAAGTCTTTGATTTGACCTGGCACGCGCAATGACTTTGATAGTCGAATGGAAAAGTGACGCGTGGCACACAAAGGCCGTAGTGTCGGTGGTGGTTGCCAATTGGTCAGACAGGGAGGCGTAGATGAGTAGATGTGGCCTTGCGGCCTTGTGGCCTCTCCTTCTCTCCACTTGGGCCCCCTCTGCCAAATCTTCTCTGCCTTTCTCCACTTGTGCCTTTCTCTTTTTCAAATACATTTTTTTCTTTCTTCTCTCTTTTTTACTTCAATGCAATGCCTTAATCAAGTTTAACACATCTCTTTATTTTTAATCTCCTTTTCTCCTATTACCTCATTCATAAATCACAATTAATATCTTCTACACATACATTCTACATTATACATGATTGATTAATTCTACCATTTGTTCCACACAATCAAACTTTTTTTACTTTTATTTTAGAATCACTCACTATCTCTCCTACCAATCAAGTATCTATCTTTTATTATCAGCAGTTATATTGAAAATAATTAATAAATTATCACTTCCTATCAAATAATATGATGATTCTTATAAATAGTAAGTGTTTTTTCTTTTAAGGTGGGATACTAAACATTTATACATTTTTTTATATTATTATGATTTTTCAATATTATATATTTTATAATATACTATATTATAAAAATATAACTATAAATGTTTAATTTTACAAATATGAAATACGTACTCATGATCGAGTTAATATTTATTTAAGTTTTTATGTTTTTCCTTTATGTAATTATGTATTTTAAAATTCATGAATTTGATAAACAACTAAGAATAAATACCTCATATGAAAATTTTCAAATCACGTAATACGAAATGAAATTGAAAGAATATATATTAAGCAACTTAATTCATTAATAATTGTTAATCTAGTTGAACCTTCAAATTAAAAAATAAAAAATAAAAATACGGGTTCCATATGCAAAGACATAAAATATAAAATTCAAAATGTATTTAAGAAGGTGGAGATTAATTATACTTAAATTGGTTAAAAAATAATATACATACTTCAATTGATCTGCTCATGCATTCTAAATATTTTGCTTTCTCTCTCTCTCTCTATCATATTTTAAAAATAAAAGTAATAAAAAAAAATTCAAAACGTCATTTTAAAGAAATAAAAAATCAAAATGTCAGATTTTCTCCAATTGAATGAATTTAAGTTATTTATTTAAATTAACTCCAAGGTTTTGGAAGTTTGAGAAATTTCAAAGTTGCCTCTACCTAATTTGGAGAGAGATAAAAATATTGAATGAAAAAGAAAAAAAAGGAGGAAAGGAATGTGTGGGATTTGCTTTTGAAGTTGGAAGGCTTCCAAAGCATTCCAAAGTGATTTTGGATTAATGAATTTGGTATACTTGCTTTTCTTAAAGCAAAAAAAAGGAATCAAATTTAGTAAATTAATTTAGAGAAAATTATCTACCAAAACCAATGACCTAATGCACAACTGATATTGAATGGGGGAAAATGTATTAAATACAATAATACCAAAAAATGATTTATTTATTTATTTATATATATATATATATATATATGAATGGATGAATGAACGAAGGAAGAGAAATAGTTAGAGTTTGATAAGAAGAATGTGAGTAAATGACGTTTAGAGGGGAAATTGGAAGTCAAATTTAGAATGAATTCGGTTTCAAGTGGGAGTGGTTGAAAAACAGCTATGAACAAATATCCTTTTCATCTACAAAATTTATCACATTAATCCTCTTTTCCTATCCACCAAGTTAACTGTATTAGAGTTACAAAAACAACTCTAATTCGTTCCTAACACGATAGGATCCTAAAATCGCAATTGTTCTAATAATTTTATATTCATTTCTGTTGCTTTATTTTATTTTCTTTTGTCGTTTCTTCTCCTCCATGACATAGATTTTCAAGTGGTACCATTTTGTTAGATGCTTAGTTCTTTATTCTCTCAAAATTTGGAATTTGCAAAGGCCACTTGTCTCCAACTATTTTTGACATTTTATTATATATTAATATTTTGTGCAAATATTTGTTATCAAAGATGACTGAGGTTTTGCAAAAAAAATTCTGAGATTTAATTGGAGTCGGAATCGTGGATTTATGGAACTAGGTAAAAACGAAAGTGAAATCCCAATTTGGATTTGAGTGTGAGATTTAGATTTCAATTTACGTGTGAATTTTGAAGAAAATCATCGTTAAGTTGATATTGAGAAGACATAACCGAGATTGTAAAGATGTTAACTTTTTCGTCTTCCGTGGATATTTTGATATATATATTTTTAATTATTATTATTAGATTTTAATTTCTTGTTTTCTTTTATCAAACATATTTTGATCTTTATGTTATATTTTTTTTAAAACCATAATCTTAATATCACCAAATGTTATTTGTTATTTAAAAAATAACTAAGCATGCAACAAAAATGGTATAGTTGAAAATCTATCTACACGGAAGAAAAGAAATCTTTGGGACGGGAAGCTGGAGAAGAAAGATGAACGAAAATAAAATAAAGCCACACACACATATATATAAATATAAAATTATTAGAATAATTGCTATTTTATGTTACCTCATTTTTTCTATTAGTCAACTAACGGTCAACACTTTAACATAGGGACAATTTAAAACTATTTTACAAACGTGGGAGACTCAACTGTCACTTTTGAAACATTAAGAACCAAATAAATAATAACATCAAACTTCATAGACCAAAAGTGCATTTTTTATGTTTTTTAAAAACAAATTATCAACCATTTGTGGTATATATGAAAGCATATATGAGGTGAATTTTTTTGTTCCATTTATACTATTTTACTGTAAATGTTCCTCACTCTAACTTTAGTGAAAATTCAGTCATTTGCCCAATTTTATTCACTCATGCACTCGCATTCTAATATGATTCAAAAGTCATATCAAAAGTTTAACGACTTCTAAAATTATATCAATTTCTCCATCTCCTCTTGTATCACATGTGTTGATGTGATATTTTTTCCTCTCTCTTTGAAGAAAATAAAAGTTTTTAAATAATTTTTTTTATAGAAAAAACAACTATTTAAAACTTGTCAATATTTCTTAAATATTAAACCTCTCTAAAAAAAACATTAATCTTACACACTCATATAAATATTTTTAATACAACGTTTTGCTTAAACTTTTGATATTATTCAATTTATAATTATGCATGACTTTTCACATTTATAACTAATAGACTTTCTCTTTGCTCACCGTATTTATGGTTATTATTTCTATGTTAGATTTTACACAAGTAACATTTATCATTTTTTTTCAAAATACAAATTCATTCTCTTCTCAATAGTCAAATGCTCAAACTAAAACTTTGCACATAGGTTGATGATATTATCATAATAATATTATTATGTACGTTGTAATTTTTTTCTTCCCACCCTTTATTCATAGTTGGTTTATAAGTTTTCTTTTCAATTTTTTTCTTTTTAATTATTTAAAAGTAGGGATGTTGGAGAAAATAATATTTTTAAATGTGTATATCTTTCTTCATGATAGATCGAGCCCAAATTTCTATTCCACTCACCAATCTCATCCATAAATTCATTTATATCACATATTAATATTTTTATCTCTCAGTCTAACCAAATATAATTATACAGTGTTTAATAGTAATCCTATTAATTAAGATGTGATATAAAAATTCGTTTATTTTTTATTTGCAAAACTTTTTGAATTCAATATTTTTGTTAACATTAATTTCATAGGTTATAAATTGAAACAAAAATGAATTTGAGAGTTAATTTATAGACAATTTATAGTAAATAGTCCAACATTCCTATCTAATTTTTTTAAAAAATAAAATTTTTATTAGTTAAATAAATTTTACTAAAAAAAATAAAAATAAACTCAATGATCTAGAGTTATTTAAAATATCAAAATTTTAAATTTTCAAATAGTTTTGTGACGTCTTGATCTTCCTATTGTTATAAAAAAATTTCTTCAACTATTTTTCCACTGACATATCATGTAGAATTTTTTTAATTAGTTCATAATATAACAAACTATTTCTTATTTATTTATTTATTTATGAAATATCATTGTTTAACGATATTCAAAAGGTAAATTAATTTGTTTCTTTAAGTTGACTATGATTTTTCCCTTCATAATTATAATTTTCATTTTCTAAGTTATCCATATCACAATGTTAATTTTGTATTTTTAAGTTTATGCATAAGTTACAATTTACATTTTCTTTTTAAAGTTAAATTATGATTTTCAAATTTGAAAGAAATATAGCTTACAAATTTCAACAATATTTAAGTTTTTCGGACAATCATCAAAATGTATTAAGTTATTGTAAAATTGAAAAAAGAATGCTATTAGATTTGTTGTTGAAGTTGTGAAACCATTAAAAAGACATAAAAAATAAATGTTCTCAAACAATTGATCTTTCATTTAAATTTTTTTAAGTACAACAATTGTGTAAACGATCGATGGAACCTTCTACCTCTTGATTGAAAGATGAGGTTGGTTATAGCGATTTTCAAAAAAAAAAAAACCCCCTAAAATTGTTCTAGAAAACACACCCTAACTATATATATATATATTTTGTTGTAACTTAGTGATATCAATAAATCACATCTTAAATGGTTTTACTTTTTATTTGTGTGCATTAAATGGGTCAAACATAAGGTTTTATATTTTTTCCCTTTGCATCTTTTTCTTTAAATGACAATTAATTTTATAAATAATATAGTTAATATCTTGTTAATTATAAAAACCTAACCTTTACCCAAGCAGAGTAGAGATTGAGGGGGAAAAAACATCATACATCCACTCCTTTCCTTGGATACAACCAAGAGTTAGCTGCTATTTATTTTTACTTTCAATTTTTTTCTAACAACATGGTATAATACGGCTTTCTATATTGTACCCAAATCCCTTTTCGACTATGGGTTTAGTATAAAGTGTTCATTATTTGACAAATTTAAGTTAGACTTAACTTTAGAACTAAATCGATACTATTCAAATGTACTATATGTTATAATTCAAAAGTTGAAGATGAAAGGAAAGTGAACTCATTGGGTAAATTGATAAGTAAAGAGAAGTTGAAATTTTCGATATTAAAAGAGAAAAAAGATTAAAAAGAAGGTATAAATTGATAACAAGAAGATGAAGAAGGGAGCACACGTGTATTGTTTTAAGAAAGAAGAGAAAGATGTTTTGTTTTGAGTCACAGATTATAAGGCAAAGAAGAAGAAGAAGAAGAAGAAGAAGAAGAAGAAGAAAGGAGTTTCCTTTGCTTTTAAGACACACAAAAACAGAGACAGAAAAACCATACCATACTGTATATAAAAATTATTATATATAAAAATGTATTTTACTTATGTACACACACACACACACAGACAGTTCCTCCATACATACGTAAGTCAAAAGCCCCAACTCCTCCTTCTCAAGCTTTCTCTTCCATTTCCTTTTCATTTCCCCTTTATAACCCACTTCCAACGCAAGCTTTGGCGGCTTTTCTTCTTTTTTCTTATTTATATTTTTATCATATATATATATATATATATTTTTTTTTTCCATTTATATATCAGAATAAATCAACACACCCAACTTAGCTGTCCACTCGTTTTTATATTTTCTTTTATTTTTCCCCTTTTCTATCTTCCTCGTTGCAGTTTCTCTCACAAAATACAGAGGGAGAGACACCAAATACTAACTAGTTTCTTTCGAGTTCATTTTTTTTTTTTTTTTGTTTCTTTGATTCTCTCAACTTTAGCAAGTGGGGTGGGCAAATTTTTCCTCAAGTAACCAACTTCAGGGCTAATTTGGCTGCATCTTGATTCTCTATGGTCTGACAGATTCTGGGTTGTTCAGATTTTACTCAAAGAAGAAACCTTTGTCTCAAAGTGGTCTTAGATTACAAACCCCTTCGTTTCATATTCAACAACAAGACTCCCATGAATTTTTGTTCATTGTGGGTTCTCAATCGCTGTTTTAAAACGCCTGTCTTTTGGAATTGCTTCCACAAAACTCTCTAAATGCTGCCGTCACTTGTTTCTTCTGCAATACCCTCTTGAACTTCTATTGGGTCTCTTTCGTTTCTTCCACAGATCGCCGGGATTATTATTTTCCACGCCGTCGAGATCTGCCGTTTTCCGATGTCAAAGTTGATGAAATTGAAGACGAAAACGACAGAGATGTCAGAGATGAAGGGTAGTTCCACCGTCGGTGACAACCGACCGATGGATTGGGAATTACGGCCAGGGGGAATGCTTGTTCAGAAGAGAACACCTGATTCCGACAAAGAATCAACTCCGGCGCCGATGATTAGAGTTAAAGTCAAATACGATTCTATTTACCACGAAATTAGTATCAGTTCTCAAGCTACATTTGGTAAACACACGTTTCTTTTATTATTATTATTATTTGAAGTTGAAATGGGATTAGGGGATTGGTTCAATGTGTAACTGAAGACTGATTTTTGTTCTGTTTTTTGGTGTTTTACAGGGGAATTGAAGAAGATGTTGGTTGGACCTACGGGATTACACCATCAAGATCAGAAGCTGTTGTTTAAAAAAAAGGAAAGAGATTCAAAGGCCTTTCTAGACAGTTGTGGAATAAAAGACAAATCCAAGATTGTTGTAATGGAAGACCCAATTAGTAAAGAAAGAAGGTATGTTGAGATGAGGAAGAATGCTAAAATGGAGAGAGCTTCCAAATCTATATCAGAAATCAGCCTTGAAGTTGATAGACTTGCAGGACAGGTACATTAGTTCTTGTGAAATTATGAATCTTTTGTTTGTTCTTTTGAGCAATTGATGAAGTTTCGTGAGTAATCTAATGGCAATTTGGAAATAGGTTTCTGCTTTGGAATCTGTGGTTTGTAAAGGTGGGAAAGTTGCTGAGAATGATGTGTTGAATTTGATTGATTTGTTGATGAATGAATTGCTTAAATTGGATGCTATTATGGGAGATGGAGATGTAAAGTTGCAAAGGAAAATGCAGGTTATGTTATATTCTTTTATGTTCATATCATTCATTTTCTTGTTCTTGAATTCAAAACACTTAAGTTTTGAACCTTTATTTTAATCATTTTGTAGGTAAAAAGAGTGCAAAAATATGTTGAAACTCTTGATTTGTTGAAGATGAAAAACTCAATGGCTACAATTCAAACACAAACACAAGCACAAGCACAAACTCAACTCAAACACAACAACTCTAATCATCAAAGACAAACAAGTACTAGGCCTTCCTTTCCAAACACTAAACTATCAACAATTCATGAGGAGCACCCACGCGATCTCGCCGTCATCGAAAATTTGCTTCTAAGTCAGCAATCTCCACAGCATTTGACGAAGACATCATCCGGTACTGTCGTCACAACAAAATGGGAGATATTTGATTCTTCCCCATCAATCGTACCCACCGAGCATCTCGTCCCACCGAGGTTCAACTGGGAATTCTTCGAGTGAGTGCCATACATTTTGTGAGGATTTGAATTCAGATTTAGCTGGTTTGGTCCCTTATCATATATCCATGTGAGCTCTTTCATTCTTTACTGTATTTAGATTGAAATTTAGACACATCCACCCCTTTTGAGGTAATAAATGGGGTTATTACAACATTATTGATCTCACCATCAATCTTCTGTCCCTTAGTATTTCTTTGGGCATTCTGGAATTCTTTTTTCCAATTGTTTCTTTTGTGTTTAAATTAAAATTAGATCATGATTGGTTTTTTCCCTTTTTTCTTTTCTGGGTGTTTCTAGGATCTACATGATCAAGCAGATTGGGTTAAATTAGAAGAAAACAATGGTATTTAATTAATACAAAGTTTTAAATTTTAGTGGGGGCTACAAAACTGACAAAAAAAGTGGTTCTTGATGCAGATCATTTTGATAATCATCAACACACAGCTAACCCAACCAAGGATAGAAAGCCAAGTGTGATTTTTAAAGTACCAACAAATATATGATTACATTAGATTACTACTTTTTTCATCATTGTTTTTTCTTTACATATTTGGAATAGTGATTTTCATCCCTTTGAAGCCTTTCCAAATTCAGAAGTCTTAAAGCAATAATGGGAGGTGACCAAATAGAAGAAGGTTTGAGTTTCAGACTCTTCCATTGCCTTTCTATGAAGCAAAGAAGCAAAGAGGTAATCATAAGCAGAAAAAAAAAAAAAAGAAAGAAAAAAAAAAGGCTCCAACTTCAATCAATCAATAGCTATAAAGAATGATAATGGGAATTATTGCTTATGCTTAAGTATTTGCAAATGGAAATGGACAAATCAGCAACTCAGCAACCAAAAAGATTAACTATACTATTTTTAGGCATCTATTATCTTAGCCCTAAATTAGCCTCCAATTCATTTAACTTTTATTTGCTTTCTCTAAATTATTCTTTTCCCCCACTTTTAACTAAAGAAAGATCATGAAATGATTGCAAAAATCCCATTCTGGATGTTTTGTATATCTTATAACAAAAGTAGAATGTTCCCTTAATATATATATATGTGTCAAAATCTTAACAATGTTTTGTTTTGTTTTGTTTTTTTTTTAAATGTATGACTCACACTGTTCAATGTGGAAACACATAATTTGTTAATTTAATTCAACTTTATGAAATGTTAAAAAGGGATCATTATTATATTTTATGCCCTTACTGAATTTAACGCAGAGGCATATAATTGTGTTTTTTGTTCCTTCATGCCTGTATACATGAATGCGATTCATATCATTGAATTTTGTAATGGAAGCATTCAATAACAAATTCTAAACTGTTATTATTCATCCTATATATTGAACTTTGTAACGTAATATTTCCTTTACTCAAAATTCACTCCCTTTTTCTCAAGTTTCTGTAAAAATTTTAAAAAAATGTGTGTAAAGTTTATGTATATGTTTTTCTTGCCAAAGCAAACATAACTCAACTATAACATGTCATGTCTTATTGACAAAAAGGTTCATTCTCTATTTTACTATATATATTATTTTATTATTATTTTTAAAGAGAAGTAGGCCTCCCTTTTATTGATAGGAATGAAAATGAGAATCATTTTTCCTCCTCATTCACATTTTCATTGTATGATAAATATCAAGAAACAATAACTTTTTCAGTTTATGGGTACATCTTTAATTTTGATATTCTAGTTTTTTTTAAAAAAATTCTCTTTTGGTTATATTGTTAAATCGGAGGGAGCCTTAAAGGAATTAAAAAGGTCATTTGAAGCAAATTAAATAGCAAAAGAGTATTCAGCCCAAGTATGGATTGGGCTAGAATCAAGGCCCACCCAATCATCAACGCAAATAAAAGGCCCACAATAATTCTCATTTCAATATATATTTCCAAGCCCAAATTTGCACAAAAGTGGATATGAATGTGAATTGAAAGCTCTCACCTAGAAAGAACCCAAAACTCAAGAGAGTAAAAGGAAAAGGAACCGAAAAGGAATTGGCCAACTTGTTTCCCTTTTTGAACAATCTTTTGCTTAGAAAAAGTCAAAGAAAGTGGAGAAATGATGCCTCAACACACAGTGTCAAAACTCCAAAAGCTAAAACATTGGGCACAACAAAATCATATATTGGCCAATTCCCAATTCCCACTTGAGGTCTGATTTTGAAATTTCAAACAAAAAAGTAGTAGATGAAGAAGCAAACTTGTTTGTAAAAGGGGAATCAACTAAAAAAAAGCCTGTATTTAGACATTCAAACAAAGGTTGCGATAACAAAAGTTAGGTCACCAAAATATTATTATTGTTTTTTTCCCCTCCAAAAATATTTCTTTTAACAATACTATGATCCTTACACAAAAGGGTTTTGCTATGAGCATGCATCAATACCAATTTGAGATTAATTCAGGCTTAAAATATTACACACTTGTGTACTAAAGGATGAGATATATGAATATGATTCAATGACTCACATTTAAGGGTTTCTTTGATCTATATGTATTTGGTTTTTTAGGATAATGATAATGATAATAATTAATAGTGATTAAATAAAAACAATTATATTCCAACTTTATTGAGACGGACCCTTCGAAGAAATTAGAAGAAGATAAGCCAAAGGCACCAATGTTGTTTTAATTAATTGATTAAAATAGTGGGAAGTTCCTCGTCAACTTATCCACATTGACAATTTTGACACTTTGTGCTGAGTATTTTTCTTTCATTATCCAACCCAAACAACTATCAACTTCCTTCTCATGTTTTTGACCAATTAATGGTTCCATTTTATGCTTCACAAACTTCATCAACTTAAATCTAAGTTTTGTTTTATTTGATCTTTTAAATTTTAAATTTTAAGATTTATACTTTACACTTTTAACTTGATTTTCTATTATTTGGACAACTGATGTAATTTATTAGTTAACTCATAAAGACGTATAATTAATTAAGTTTAAATATGAAATTTCACTTCATAATTACTTCACAACTAGCATAAAACTTGTATTTCAAAGATATAATTAGGACCATTGTCAAAAATAACAAATTTGACAAAATATTTACAAACTATAGCAAAATTTCAGATTCTATGAATAACAAACATTTGATAGTCAGTAATATTTTTTTATGAGTAGCATTAATAGTAGTCTATCACTAACTATCATTGATAGAATAAAAAAAAATTTGCTATGATTTGCTATGATTTGTAAATATTTTAATTTATCTTATTATTTAAAAAAATGTCCCATGAAATTATAACATCCCCAAAATATTTTTGGTTAAAATAAAAACGAGTACTAGAGTGGCCTAACAATTAGGATCAACATATATATATATATATATTTGGCAAATAATATTGATGCAATTAAGAAAAGTGGGCTTTAGCGTAGATTGGGCATGCATATGATGCATTACATTTCCAAGTTGATAAACCTAAACTAATTAGAAATTTTATTGATTGGTAAAAGTGCCTTAAAAAAAATAGGGATAAAAGGAGTTTATTTATTTATTTGTTTTATGAATTTAATTTTTGTACGTATTTTGGGAAAAAGGGGTATTTATAAATTTAGGGTTTGAAAAGGGAATCGAGAGAAGCAGTTGACACGGAAGCAAAGCCAATGGGTACTCAACTTTGTCTCAAATATATGCATAATTAAGAAGACATTAACAACATTTAACCCTAAAAAATATCCTAATAATATATTTCTTCCCACCAAAATCTCAACATCCACAGTTTCTTGTGCATCTTTCTTTTGGATTCTGTCTCCTCAAAACATATCAATTTCCTAAACAACTTGGACTTCCATGCATTTCCCTCCTTACCACTTCTACGATTATATATCTAGGTCGTTTGTCATGATTAAAATATTCATTCATGTGTATCCTTCACGTTAAAGCTCAATTAATATATTCTCTATACTTAATTATTATTTTAATTAATAATGTTTATTAACTTTTTATCCAATTAAAATATCCGTTGTGATTTAGATTTTTTTTAACCAAACGTTGTTTTTACAAGACAATACAAGAAAATATCGAAAGAACCATAAACGTCTATGACTTCCTATATATACAATTCAAACACAAACAATACATTGGTTTTAGCCTTTTCTAAAACTGAAAGCCAAGCATTCTCATATATATATATATATATATATAGTTTTTATTGAAGGGTAGGGAGCGATCAAAATATATAACATTGTAAGCAGTTTTGGTATGGAAATGTTAGATCACCACAAATATATATCATAATCATTATGTCATTTATGACATACCCTTACAATTTTCGAAGCATTAAAATTAAAAGAAATCGGGAAGGAAATTAGGATTATTTTAAGGCTTCTTTTTGAAAATCTAAAATGGAAGTTGAATTTGAAAAAGATCCCATTATATAAGATTCAACACATAATAACTTTTGTGTATTATATTGAAAATTATAAAGGTGTGCGATTGAACCCAATTCTCTCACATCTTTGAATTGAATTTCTGGTTTAAAGGTGACAACTTTATGATCTTAAGCTTTGATTTTAGTATTATTATATTGATTATTTTCCCCCTCTTTCACTTTGAGGTGAAAAAAGAGACAAAACCACTAGTCTTTGGGTAAGCTGCTATGGATAATGACGGCAAATCTCCATTCCAATAATTCCAAATGCTTCTAATCTAGATATATAAATCATGTCATCTTAAAATTAAATCTAAAATCTCAAAGCACAATTTCATAAATTATGGAAGGAGATAATATTGATTATTGAGTTAAGATAATGTTATTAAATCAGTAAATTAATTGGGGTTCCCCTTTTTTGTTATTTGTGTTCATAGGTTTATCTTTGGCCTTAAGAAAACTCTCTTTTGTCTCCCTATTACAAACCCATCTTCTTAACCTATACCATCAATTGTTTGGTCTCTATAAAACTATATATATATATAGAGAAAGAGAGAGAGAAGTTTGTTTTTGTTCTTCTAGAAGTTGTGGTCTTCCAGCATTAAGGATAAAGTTTATGTACACCCAATGTTGATGATTTCAATGGTTTCGTTTCCCTTTCCACCGTCTTAATTGAGAACATTTGATTATTGATTTTGTCCTATGTTTATTTCAAAAAAGTTGAATAATTCTCTTAGAATAATATGCAAATCAATTAAAGTACACCAAACATTATAATTCTTATTTAACCTTATTTTGATTTTGATTTCACCCTTATTGACTACCATTCCATCAACTATGATCACCTATGCCGTCAAGTACGAAGAATTTACTTTATTTTTTCTTTACTTATATCAAATCAATTTTTTTTTTAATAAAATTTTCCAACGTCACATTCATGCCTTTGAGTCTACCTCTATTTTGAAAATATCAAATTATTTTTATCACATCTAAAAAAACTAAAAAGATACATTTTAATCTATCTCTTAAAATTAATTTATATTTAATTATGTTGATTTTGCTATAAACAGTTAAAGAAATCAGATACTTTTCTAAACCATACGATAAAAAACTTAAATACAAGATAAAAAATTTGTAAAAAACTTAACAAATCCCCATAACAAATTTGTAGTGCTACATATTTTTAAATGAAAATTTAACACATGTTTTATAAAAGAAAATTTGATTTTAATCTTTTTAAAATCAGTTCAAACATGGATTGAACAAATGTTTCAAAATCTCTTTTTCCCAATGAGGGATTTAAAGGTTATTTTATAATGGTAGAAATTGAATTGAAAGTGGAAGACAGTAAATTAATTGGAGAAATAAAGGCAGTAGAGATGAACGCAAAGTGAATATGTGATGCAACTAGATATCTATATTTGATCTATGCCTAACTAATTAGGTACTATCTTTTATATATATATATATGATTATTCTTCATAAGGCATTAACTAAATTCCTCTTGTCACAATGACAGAGATGGGTATCTTATTCTTTAAAAGATGATTATATATCTATCTTAAAAAAAAAAAAAAAAGTTGATTGTTTATCATTTTTTTAAAAAGTAAATACTCTGCTTTATTTTTTTTAAAAAAAAACAGTTCTCATTCAAAAAATACATACAAATAAGCCTTTTAAAAAATCTTCAAATAATGATAGAAGAGAGAAAATAAAGAAGCAGTTGATTATTACTATTTTCACTTAGAAAATACAAACCTCATTAGTTTTCAGTTTTAATTTCAAAGTTAATAATTGTCAAATGATTATATCAATCATTAATTAAAATAAAAACAACAATAATATGCATATTCTATTGAATTATTTAAGCTAGTTATATATAAATAAGAATAACATAGGAGGAATTTTTAAAAGAGAAAAAAAAAAGTACATGGGAGGAGGATTAATATAAATAAAAATGAAAGAATTTGGGAAGAAGTAATAAGAAAAGAAAGGTAATAATATTATATATGTAGGTCGATTACGTATATATCCTTAATACACATCATTACGATTATGATTAGGATTAATTTAAAGCAAATTTTTTATTAATGCAAGTTGACAATAAGTATTAAATATAAGTGGTTTAATACTTTATTTTTAGAAAATCAAGAATATTAAAATAAGGATGAGTGTGAATTGAGAAGGTCGAAAAAAAGAAAAAGAGGTGGGAATAGAAATAAATAAAAGAAAAGAAAAGATGAATAATAAATTAATTTTTTTTTAAATGATGGGGGATGTTGCCGTGACTTTTGCCAGCCGCTGGGCGTCGTAATCAAGAAGTTGGGCGCGTGAAAATGGAAGATTCTAAGAGTGAAAGTGGGGGAGTGGGTGGATGTGGTTGTTTTGCATTTTCCAAAATTACAACGTAACCAACGCTGCCTTTTTGGGTTTGGGAAAAAAGAATGAAAAATCTGTTTACCGTTTCTATTTCTAAATCAGTCTCCACTTATACATTTCCCACACGTCATTCTTCACGCGTGGATCTCACTTGCTGACGTCCCAACCCCCTACCGTGTCCCAACCAACTGCCCTTTATTTGTCTTCTTACTACAACAACAGCAATAACAACTTGGATATCCACTACTTCTTATTATTTTCATAAATCCCATCTTTTCTTAATCCACTCAAAGTTTCTCCCCTCACAATTTCTTTTCAACTTTTTTTTATATCTACTCTTATTAATCTCACACTAAAACTATACTAAAATTTTTAACTTTTACAATTGTATTTGTCTAGACTTATATATGCAAGCTCATCGAATTTTGGTCTTATACACATCGTCTCTTCTCATAATATTTTCTATCTATTATCGTATTAAATATTAGCGCTTTTACATTCACTCTTGACTATGTTTTTTATGGACTTTTCTTTAACCTTTTTTTTTTTTTTAACATTATATTCTTTTATATTGGATCTATTTTTGAAGAGGGGTGACGATGATGGTGCTAAAATGGATGCGCTTGAGTCCACATACTGACCTAAGTCATACATCTTTCTAAAAAAACAATGGTGCTTTAGGCTTACCATAAGATAATAATTATCTTGAATTCATCATGACTAATAAAGGAAACAAAAATCCTTAGTGAATATAATAAATCTACAAAATATTTTTAGATGAGAAAATAAATATAATTGCAAAAATTAATATTGTTTAAGATAGATGTTGAGACTACATTTAAGACATCTAAAAAACAAACCATCACAACAAGTAATTTTAGTAAAATATAAAGCCTAAAAACTCTTCAACAATCGAGACTTTATTAGATTTCCTCGAGTTGTATTATAAAAATTATGGATGTTATTAAGGAGAAACCAAATTTAACTTCTTATTTCCTACCTTCCCTACTTGAACATACATATGGGTAGACTAATTTAACAACAAAAAATAGATGTGAGCATGGTACAATTTGCTTGGTGTAGTTATACTTGAGGTGGAGGCGAGGGACTTTCAAGTATAATTTCATATAATTCTTTCCAACCTACTCTTTTCGTCATCTATCAAACTTTAGTAATCTAGAGACATTATATTATTCAAAATCAATCAAATAGCTAACAAAGAAGATGACCCAAAGCAAAGCATGGAGCTTTATCTAGAAAGACCAATTTAATTACCATTAGAACTCTTGAAACTGTTCGAACACATAATGCTTACACCATCAAATATTTTATTCCCAGTTTAAAATTAATTTTACATGTAAACCTAAATTGTGTAGATACATTAAATACAAAATTAAAAATCAAAACAAATGAAAAAAAAACTTTTAAAAGTATAGCTATTTAATAGATAGACATTTGAAAAATCAAGAATAAAATTTCTAATTATTTTAATTTTTTTTTTTTAGAAAAATAATGGAATTCACTCTTTTGAGGGACTACCATTTCTTTTCAATTTAATTATATTTATTCTTTCTTGAGTATTATTTCTAACAATTGAAATTCAAGAAAATTAAAACTAATTGGTTTTCTTAAAATAAATAAATAAATAGATAATAAATAAAGCATGCAAAAAAAAAAAAAAAACCATAGGCTAGAATATCTTAATTTCGAAGAATTCCTTTTAAAAAGTATATATTTAAATCAGTGGTCAGTATGAAGAAGTGGGAACAAAACTTTTTTCTTTGTTTATTTACAAATGAGGAACCGAAAAAGGAATCATAGTTACCCTAAGTTTTCTTTATTTTAACAAATATATTCTTAATTTTTTTTTTACTTTTCTCTTTCTTTTTTGTAAAAACTTTTATTCTTTTCTCCACTTTTCCCCCCACTTATTTTCTATCAATCTCAAAACCCATTCAAAAAGACCCGAAAAAAAAGAAGAGAGTACATCAGCTAGACCCCACTGTTGAAATTTCAACACAATTAATATTAATTTGGGGTGATATAATATTAAACTAATTACACAATTAATTATAAAGATAAGTCCACAATTTCAAGCTCTAGAGAGAGATGTGCTTTTGACTTTGAAGAAGATATTATGAATCAAAAAAAGAAAAAAAAAAAGGAGAATTCCCCTTTGAGATTTTGCATGGCTTTGAAAAGAAGAATCTGTTCCCTTAGAAGTCACCAAAAAGGAAAAAAAAAAAAGGAAGAGGAGAGAGAATTGGATATTAATTTGAATGAAGTGGCAATGGGAATTAATGTGTAAGAGATTTTAGAAATGAAGAGGTTGAGCTGAGCTGGCCATATGAGGATGAGAAAGTGACTGCCAACTCAGCATGTAGTGTTAAATTTAGGGTTTGGGCTTTGCCTTTTCGTGGCGGCCAAGAGCCCCACGCTCTCTATATATATATTTTTTCTTTTTTGCCCATTCAAAACTTCAAGCAACCCCTAATTTCCCCCTTTTTTTCTTATGTAATATTCTCATATCTTTCCATGATTCACGTGTATGTATATATATAATCTCCTGTCATCCCTTGCTTCTCCTCTTTTGTCATACCTCTAATTATATGTACATATTTGGTATTATTTTTATGATGTCATCAAAGCTACCTAAGCACAATTAGTAACTAATTTAACTAACTATGACAGATATGTTAAAACATAAACTAATTACCACGGTGAAAATCAAAACACAGATCACAACAATTAATTAAATTATTTATGTTCATACCATGAGAGAGATAAACGTTAGAAAAAGAGGGGTGAGGTGATCACTGACTTTATGAACTTAATAAGTTTATGAATTAATTTAATAATATATATATATACACACACCATCTTTTTCTTGTAACTGTATCTATCAACGTTTTTCTTTTTGATTAATATTATTTCTAGAGTTGAAGGTTGAATCGTCTTCCTACTACATATTATACGTCGAATTGAAAAAAAAAAATGTTGTTGCTGTCCTTCATTTAGTTAATTAATGATATTAATGACATAAACCGTATAGTGTATCCACATCATAATTCAAAGATAAAGATTAATTTTATAATTTTCCTTTTAAGTTTTTCGTGCAAATGCATGACATATATACCTTGTCCTTCCTTTTTCTCCTCCCTTCATTTACTTTTTGTATAATTATTTCAAAGACTTAAAGAATATATATTTTTATGCAAAAAAAAAAAAGAAAAAAAAAAGTTAACTGTTTTGGTTGTTGAGATTTAGTTTAAGTTGCATTTGGGTCTATGAGTTTTTAAACTCATGAATATTGCTATTGAGATTTTTTTATGGCTTATGACTAAAATTGCTTTTAAATACAAATTTAGTAGTAAAATTGTTAATTATATATAATAATTAATTAGTTGGTGCACCTGTACTCCTTTAACTAGTTTAACATAACTTTAATACATACCTTAATCTCCATCATCCAATCCATTATCAAATGGCAAATATAATATAAAAGAAATACACAAAAAAGAAAAAAAAAAGATGCAGAATACGAGAAAAGATAGATTACAAAAAGGAAGAACGAACTGATTAAGTAGGAAAAAATATATACATTTTCTTTTCATGAGAATTTTTTTAGTCCCCAACACATGTGTTGGGTAGAGATTGAATATTCAACTTTTTATAAAAAGAGATATATATGATAAGTTAAAATTATAGGACAAAGTTAAACTTTACTTGAATAACCATTTAATATTTAATTTTTTGTTTTTTATTTTTAAAATTAGTATTTGTTTTACCACACTTGGTTACAATATCTTTCATTAATTGGTAGCTTAGATTCTCTTAGTTGCTAATAATTTTGTTTATCTAACTTTTACTAATAGTTTAAAAAACTAAACCAAATTTTAAAAACTAAGAAAAATAGCTTTTTAATTTTTAATTTTTTGGAATTTGACTAAGAACACAACAATTGTGTGAATCCAACCAAAGTCCCACATCAGTTAGATAAGGAGATAGATTTTGAATATATAAGTAAGGACAACTATTTCTATTGGTACGAGACCTTTTGAGATGATAGCAAAAATAAAGCCATGAGGGTGTATGCTTAAAATGGATAATATCATATCTAACAAATTGTATTTAAAAAAATTATTAATTTTTTTTTTTTTTTTTTTTTTTTTCAAGAACCATAAGAGAGGTGTTGAGTTTAAAATACCGCAGCCCTCAATTGCAGTAAATAAAAGAGAAGAAATAGAGTTTATATGCATAATTTGTCAAATAGTTACCGAACCGATATTAATATTACAATTAATTATTTCTCTCTTTATTCCTCATTTAAAATTTGATGGTTTAAATCTGCAGCATTAGGATAAGCTTGAAATGATCGAATCCCACTTAGCTTTACAGTAATGTGACCCCATTAATCAAAAGTTTATAATTAATTATAGAAAAATACAACGCATACATTTTGCCAATCACATCTGAGCTTTCTTTATAAGGTAATAAATTAATTAAACAATCACTTTTTAAGAATAAGATTAGCAGTAAAGTAGGAATCAAATGTGTTTTCTCAACCCCGTAATAGTAATTACTAAAATTCTGACTCATTTTTCTTTTCCCATTCTTAAGCCGTTGGAATCAATGAGAAGAAACGAATATTTTAGAGCTTATTGTGAGCCCTTCAATGTGTAGTGTCACCTCATGTTTTTTATTTCTTTTCCAATTAAATGTTTGCTTTCATATTCAATCTTTCTAATTAATTAGTTCTAATGAATTTTAATCCATTTTTTAATTTAAAGAATCAACATGATTAATGTTCGATCGTAACATTTAAGATTTGGTGATGTGATATTGATGTGACTTAAGAGATTTAGAATATCTTTTTCGAATAACGATTTAGAATAAAGAAGTTTGAGATCTCATTTTAATCCCGTGTGGTTTAATGTTTTTTTCATTTTAGATTTTTTCTTGCTACTTCCACTAGTGAAGATTGAAGGATCAAATTAAAAACAAAAACTTGAACTAACTTTTTTTATAAAGTGTGACAATTAATTATCAAATTCCTTAAACTGTGATCGGATGTATTATTTAAACTTAAGAAAGAAAACCATTAACATATAAGAAATTCCTTTGGAGTTCTAATCAAGTAATCAAGTAAGCACACACTATCATTCATTAAAGTATTTATTAAACAAATTAAAAAAAGTCAAATCGATTTAATTAATATATATATATAAGCATACAGACGTGAGTGGAAATGTTATAACATATAATAGAAAACTTAAAATTGTATTAATCAAACGAGTTTCAGCTTCGAACACATTTTCTTTATTTAAAAATGGATTAGGAACTAATGGATTGCAAATTTAATAGGTATAATTGGTTTGAAACTTTTTTGGTTCATGGATTGAAATGACATTGATTCTCTAAGTCTAGAATCCATGGATGCCCTGTCAAATACAAGAAAAAGGAATGACAATTTTATATTATATGCATATAAAAGAAGTTAATTGGAAGGGAAATTAGATTTTTTTTTATAAAAAAACTATAAGTTAAAATACCAATTTTGTGTGTTTATGTATACTTTCAAATTTCAAATGGTTTTAATAGGTCTTAAACTTAATCCGTAAACAAAACTAAATTTCATTAATTAACAACCGTAATTTTAAGGCAAGAAAATGCATAATCTGGAAATGTGTTTCTGAAATTTATTGAAAAAATGCTTCATCGATAGTGGATTTTTTCTAATGTTAAAATACTATATCTATCTTATATATTTTTTAATTTCTTTTCAAATTTTATTCGATGCATTGTTGTCTACTTTTATTCTTTATACCTTCAATAAATTTTTAAAAGATAAAATATGTATTTTTTTATATCAAAATAATTATTATTCAAAATTTTAAAAATAAATTTTAAGTGACTAAATTTAAGATTTAGTGGAAATAAAAGAATTACAGGCATTGAAAAATTATAAATATAGAGATTACAAATAGAGCAAGTATTCGATTAATATGTTTTAATTAAAAAAAGAATAAGAAAGCAGGAGTGAGGAGTAGACTTAGTTAAGATGTAATGAAAATGGATCCATTTAAAAATCTAAAAGTATATAAACAAAGGTTAAGTAAGTAAGAAGCAACTGAAATCACAAATTGGCCTAAAACATATATATTATATATATAGAATGGGAGAGTCTTGCTGCTGACTCTTGAAGGGTGTGGGTGTGGGTAGATGGGTTGACTAATTTGGAAGCTTGTAGCAGAAGTATATATGTATATATGCTTAGCTGCACTAATTAAATTAACCTTTTGAGATTAAAATTTAGCATATATGCATTTGCATTTGTATTTGTTCCCTTTGGTTACTACTGAATAATTCCACTCCAATATGAATTTAAGTAAAGTTGGTCCAATAGTAAGTTTCACTAAATACTATTCACATCATCTCTCTTAATACTTATGGTTGTATTAAGAAAAGAAGTAGAGCTAAGTACCTATAAAAGAAATATTTGTTTTTTTTAAAAAAGAAAAGGTTACGTGAAATGTTATAATATATATATAATATATGTATGGTAAATTATAAGGTGTAACAATTTTAGGGATGATAATAAAGTGTATTACAATATTTTTAAAAAATTGTAAATATAGCAATGTCTATCAATGATAAATTTATATTATCGCTAAATAACTCTTATAATTTATTAGGGGCCGTTTGGCCTAAGGGTTATAACTATTGGGTTAGGGTTATGGTAACCCAACCTTTGTTTGGAGGAAGTGTTATCATAACCCCTCTTCCCTCTCTTTCTTCTTTCTCAATCCCTCTTCAACTCTCCATAAACCTACCTTTTCAACTCCCCATAATCCTATATTTTCAACTTCCATAATTTTATTATTTCATTTTTTTTTATAAAAAAATTACTATTTTATTTATCAAATATCATTTGTTTTTAATTAATTTAATAATCTTAAAAGAATATTATTTTAATTTATTTTATTTACAAAATTAATTTTAATTAAATACTAATTATGATTAGTTTACGCATTTAGCCCTCGTATTAAACTTTTTTTTTTTACTTTATTATTTCATGCCTTTTATTCGTTTTTCACCTTTTAAATTTAAGTTAAATAAATTTCTAAAAAATGAATTTTATTAAATTTATAAAAAATTAAAACAAAATCAAATCAGACGATTTAATATTAAATTAAATAACTTTTGAATCCTTGAATAACCTAAAAAATATATAACAAATATTTTTTTTTAAAGTATTTAAACTTTAAATGTATAAGAATTTTCTTTTAAAAAAATCAATTTAATGACAAAATTTGATTTAAGATTTATTTGAATTAAATTTTGAATCTAAATTTTTTACCAAATTATTCTCTTACTTTTCAAAATGTACTTTTTTTTTTCTCCTTCTTCTTCCTTATTTTTATATCATTTTTTGTTGCTCCTTGGAACCACAGTCCTCTAATTTAAAAAGAGAAAAAAAAACATAATGTTTAGGTAAGAAGAAAATTAAGATTGTTTTATCTTTAAAAGAAAAATAGTAATTTATTCAACCGTAACGATTACTTAAAAAAAAGTTGAAAATTTCATGTCGTATTTAAAGAAATTATGGCAAATTGTTTTGTAAAAACTAGAACGATTTGGTAAATTAAATATACAAAATTTGTGTATTGGAGTTAGAATATGAATTAAAAAAAATTAATAATTTATTTGCACGTAACAATTACGTCAAAAAGTTAAAAATTGACGTCGTATTTAAAAAATGACTGAAAAATGTTTTACGAAAATAGGACATTTCGAAAAATTAATCGAAATCTATGTATTGAATTTAGAATACAAATTTATTTACAAAATCAATAAATTATTCAAACGTAACGATTACGTAAAAAAATGTTGGAAATAGACGCACATTTAAAGAAAGTACTAGAAAATTATTTTAAGAAAATAGGATAATTTGGTAAATTAAATATACAAAATTTGTGTTGGATTTAGAATACGAATTTAAAAAAAAATGTATAAGAAAATAAATTTCATAACACTACCTACATAACCATTCCCTCAAACACAACTTATCATAACCACCTCATAACCCTTCCTCCAAACACATTTTATTATAATCACCTCATAACTCTTCCTACAAACTCTTACCCCAAACACATATTATCATAACACTAGTTTTATCATAACACTAACCCTCCATAACCCAACCCTTCCCCTAAACACACCCTTAGTGATAAACCAGTATTTGCAATGTGATTTATCTCTATCATTGATAGAATATTACAATTTTTTTTTAAAATATTACTTTGTATGTTAATATTTTGAATATAATTATTTTTTTTGCGACGGTCCTATATGTATAATAAACATATGAAATATTTAAGAATTTGGCGTGGAAACTAAGGGCCCGTTTGGTAACGTTTTCGTTTTCTGTTTCTATTTTCATTTTTTAAGAAACATAGGTAGCTTCTCCGGTTCCGTTTCTCAATTATTTTTATTGTTTTTTTTTTCTTTTTCTCAATTATTTCTATTGGTTTCCTTTTTCTCAATTATTTCTATTGGTTTCCTTTTTCTCAATTATTATTTTTTATTTCCTTTTCCTTTTCCATTTTCACACTTGATTTCCTTTTTCTTCCATCTTCTTCCCCAAATAATCACTCTCCACGTGGTTTCATTTTTTTTCTCTTATCTCCATCGTCTTTCCCAAATAACCATTGTCTTCCCCTTCCTCTCATTGTCTTCGCCATCTTCCTCCTCGCCTCTTATCGTCTTCCTCTACACAACGTTTTTCTCTTCGTCGGACCTGAGTTTTCTTCTTCCACTTTGCAAGGACCTGGGTTTTCATTGTGAGTTTTCGCCGAAGTTGTGGGTTTTCGTCGTGGGTTCTTGTCTTCCTCTTCGCTGTGGATTTCAGTCCTCCTCTTCATTGTGGATTTTTGTCTTCCTCCTCACCGACTCTGTCATTCAGAACTCAATCTTCATCTTGATCTCCATAATCTTATTAGAAGACCTTCCTATCTAGGTTTGATAAAGTGAGTGGTGTAGTGTTTAATTGAATTATATATATGAATAAAATAACATGAATAAAATAAAAAATAAATCTCGAAGAAAATAAAGAAACAAGAAACAGTTATCAAACACATTTCCTGTTTCTGTTTCTTGTTCTAACAAAAGAAAGAAACTGGAAATAGAGAACATGGAACAAGAAACAGGGAATAGAGAACATGGAGCAAGAAACAGAAAACATAAAATGGAAATGTTACCAGACGTGCCCTAACATATTTGTTTTATGGATTTTGAAATTGAATTTTATGGAAGATATAATTTTATATTTATTAATTTCAAGAAACTCGTAAAAAAAAAAAAAAACTAAATATTTATTCTTTAAAGTGTAATTGAATTTTTTTCTTTTAATGTTTTTTTTATATAAAGTGTAAGCACTTTGTTATTTTTTTCTAATTTAAAAAAGACCTCGCAATAATTATTTTTAAAATCTAGTTAATCACTATTCAAGAATAAAAGTTAAAAATACGCAATTCATACCATAGTAATAAAATTATTCTTTTAATCCATATCAACAAAAATTAGATAGTGGTTATTGTTTTTATTTTAATAAACAATATAAAGAGATTAAAAGTTAAAAATACAATTCATACTCTCTCACATGTTGTTGAATTGTTTGATCTATTAATTGTCTTAGAATTTCACACTTAGTAACACAATAGGCTCAAATCCAATAAAAATTTGTTACATATTTGTTGAAAGTTAAAAAAAAAAATAAAAACAATAAACTTGGCTTAATTTTAGACTCCACATGTTGTTACATATTTCTAAGGGAGTTGATAATGAAGAAAGGTAAATACAATTGTATGATATATCACTACCTATCACATATTTCACATAAAAATTAAAAAAAAAAATACTTGTTTTCTTAAACATGGTTTAATTTCTAAATTTATTTGGAAGTTTGAGAATGAAGTAGGGTAAATATAGAAAATTGTGTTAAATTTTTTAAAAACTAAAATTATAAAAATCCAACGTTTTCAAATATAATAAAATGAGTCAAATTATTTATACATATAGTAAAGCATCATTATCTATTAGTAATAAACAACGATAGACACTGATAGATGTATGATATATCAGTGTCTATCACATATTTTTGCTATGTTTATAAATATTTTGAACATTTAAAATAATTTTTTTTGAGTGAAATCTCATATTGAACAAATAGAAAAAAATAGAAAAAGATGAGCAAAGTCTAAAAGTGAAAAAAAAAACACGTTATTAGTGAGATGAGAAGAATTTTAATTTGACTAACTAAAATTAAGTTTTAGGCCATCAAAATGAATATAATTGCTTATGATAAAAGGGAAAAAGACTAAGTAGTTTTGATCCATATGATACGTTAATTAATTAAAATTGAAGCATTTGACCAAAAAAACCAAACTAACTACCAAAATTGACAGGGTGGGTTTTTTTTGAAAAGTCTTAAATAAAAACAAATTCTCTATTCTTACGTCATTAATTAATTTCAATTCCAAGCTTTTGAATTGAATAATTTAATTAATGACGATACCCCCTGTGCATTTTATACAAATTCATGCATGTCCCTAATCAAACTTCATATCATTATACATACACTTTATTCAAATCAACTTTTCATTTTCTTTTTTCTTTTGAAAATTTGTTTGTTACCTACTTTTTTTCTTTCCATACTATATATATATATATATATATAGAAATCTATGTGCCTACCATGGTAATAAAATTACATAAATATAAATTCATTCCAACATAGTTTATATGGACATTATATTTATTAATAGGACCTGCCAACTTCCTTAATGGTGGAGATTTCAATCACTCAACCATTAGTTACCTTGTAAGAATTTAGAATTAATTACACTTACCATATGAAAATAATTGAAGATATGTTAAGGATAGAATCTCATATTATCTACTATGTTAAGTTTGTCAATATAAATGAGTTTCTGTTTTTCGTTATAAGGAAAACAATGTCATAACATATATTCTTTGTAATTAATATTATTTCATTCCTTTTAGATATAGACTGAATGTATATTCTCAGTAAGAAGATAAAAACAGTATAACTCATTTAAGTGATTTGTTTGGAAAATGAAAAGAAATGAATATTACTAATTCATTTATGTTTTCTAATTAATTTTTAAAAGGAAAAATAAAAATAAAAATAAAAAAATAAATTAATAGCATATGGATTTAATATTTGTTAAGAATTTCTGCACGCTTTTACCAAGGCTGCTTAGAACAAGAAAAGTTGAATAAAGACAATTTTATCAAACTCATATGACTCTCTCTTGATACAAACTATATGTAAATCCAACACACACACATACAAATTAAAAGCATACCGACAAAATTACGGTAAAACTATAACAAAAGCACATTCCAATTATGTTTACAATATTATTATAGCACACAATTTTTCAGCCTATACATATATACATATATGGACAAAACTATCGGTCAAACATTACCTACATATTATTCAAACAAAGTGATACAATCAAAATTACCTCTCACGTTTTTGTTTATTTATACCTACCAAACAAGATTCTCTCTTTCAACTTGTATATCTTATATCGTAAATTATTTAACTACAATACTATATCTTTCAACAGTTAGAAGTTTGAATTCTTCATTGTATCGAATCTTGTAATTATTATTTTGAAACAGAAGACGTTTCTAATTTTATTTATGAGAAACTGAATTTGAAAAAGAATTATTTTAATGACTTGGAAATGATATGAATTTTTTTCATTCCTCGTAGTTATTGAATGGCCATGTGGTTTCCAAAGCACAAAACTACAGACTTGCATTAAATAAAACTTCAAAGGACAAAAAGAAAATAAAATCCTGAGAGAGAGAGAGAGGTCGCAATAGGGTGACAACTGACAAAAGGATTTATGAGGCGAATTGTAAACAAAAGACTATATATATATATATGATATGATATGATCTCAATATTATATGTTATAGAATCAGCCCCATGTAGCTGGCCGAGATTCTTATATTTTTAATCATTCCTTTACATTTAATAAATTGACCATATTATATATACAGAAACAGATACATGGGTTTACTTAAAAAGATCCTTAACTTCTTCAATCCTTATTCATAATCTCAAACCCTATTATTTTAATTTAATTTCCCTCCCTCTTACAATAATTCAATTCTTAATTTATGAGTTCAACTATATGAGTGTAACTCTTAACTTAACTTACTGTTTGACTAAAAGATTAGAAATTTTAAATATTTTGGTATGAGAAATATAGTTCTGATATTTGAATTAGAAGGTTTTAAATTATAATAATAATAAAAAGTAGAATACAGAGAAATGAGTTTTGTGATGAGGAGGTTTATATAGAGTTCTTTTTTTTTTTTTTTTTTTGGTGGTTTGTAGAATATAGGAGGCCTCCTTACTCCACATGATCAAAAATCCTACAATATATAAAAACCTCTCTCTATCTCTGCCTTCTGTACATCCTCAAAAAAAAAAAAAAAAATTGATAATAATAAAAAAGAAAGAAATTAATATATTCTTTTTTCTTTTTTTGAAGGGGAAAAAAAAGAAGAGATAAACAGATTTTGTGATCAGCTTCATCATCTATGTCACAAATTTTTAATTTTGATGATTAATGAGTGAAATTAGCAGCAATCTTGTTTGTTTTTAGGCATAAGTGACTCAGCTTCCACCACTTCTTCACAACCACCAGTTAGCTTCCTAGCTCTAATTGCTTCAAATTCCCAATCGGTAAATCCCAAAACCACCAGCATCGCCGCCGCACAACAACCTTGCGCCGCCAGTAGCCCCAGCCATAATCCCCTGAAATCGAACCCTCCGTAAAACGATAATCCCACCGCCACCGGCATCCCCACCAAATAAAAACACCCCAAATTAATATTCGCTCCAATTTTAGGCCTAGCCGTCCCTCTCAAGACGCCGCATCCAGTCGTCTGCGGGCAATTTCCTAGCTCACAAAGTCCAATTATGGGCAGCACCATCGACGTTAATCCTATGATATCTTTATCGTCTGTGAACATACTTGCCCAAATCTTCCTTATCGATACTGCGAAAAACAGAGCACAAATCCCGAGGACGAAGCTACAGGACAGCCCAACAATGGCGGCTAATTTCGCCTTTTTTGGTTGCTCTGCTCCCAACTCGTTCCCCACCCTGGTGGATACGCTGAAGCTGAGAGAGGATGGGAATATGTAAATCAATGCGGTGGTTTGAATCAAAATGCCCATGGAAGCTACGGTGGCTTTGGGGTTTAACAGGAGACCACAGAGGAGGATCATGATTTCATACCACCACCATTCGAGACAGACAGAGATGCAACTTGGGATTGCTAAATTGAGAAGGTCTCCCCATTCTTTAAAGCATTGAAGAGAGAAGCCACCCCACGTATCTTTATGAACACGGAAAATTAATATGTAAAGGATCAAAGAAGCGACGAGGTTGAAATTAGTCCAAACCCCTGCTATAGCAACTCCGCGAATACCAAAATTGAGATAAGAAACGAGGAGATAGTTGATGGGTATATGGAGAAGGATGGAAAAAGCGGCACAGAAGGTGAGGGGGAGCGTTATGGATTGAGAACGGAGGTAAATCCGAAGAGGGTGGATGAGGGATTGAGCGAAGAGATCAGGAAGAGAGTAAAGAAGGAAGAGTTGGGCTTGAGAGGCAATGGAGGGGTCTTGTTTACAAAGGAGAAGGATATTCTTAACATTAAACCAAAGGAAAGCAATGGGGATTGAGGTAAGAGAGAGGAGAAGGATGGTTCGTTGCAAGGCAAGGCCGAGGAGAGTGAATTTTTTGGCACCAAAGGCTTGGCCGCAGATGGGTTCCATTCCCATGGCGAGACCAGAGAGAATGGAGTAGCCGGTGATGTTGGCAAAGCCGATGGCGAGGGAGCCGCCAGCGAGAGGGAGCTCGCCAAGACGACCGAGGAAGAGCATGGAGATGAGGGAGCGGGAGTAGAGGAGGAGGCTGGTGAGGACCATGGGAAAGGCGATTTGAGAAATGGAGAAGGCTTCTTGAATGGCCAAGGAGAAATGAGTATTGGTAGTTTGTTTTGTTGGTAATTGGAAATGTTGGGATGTCGGGAGTGGAGGGATCAATGGGTTAGTGAGATGATGCATGATTGAATTGGAATTGGAATTGGGATTGGGATTGGGATTGGTATTGGTAGGGTTTTGATCAGAGTGATTGATTGAATTTGAGTTAAGGTAAGAAACTTGGCAGTTGCATAATTTGGTGGAATTGGAACAACACCTTATACGACACATAATTTCCTCACAAAGAATCGTGTTAGATACACACACAAAGACAAGACACAATTGAGAGAGAGAGAGAGAGAGAGAGATAGAGAGAGAGAGAGGAAATGAGTACTTGGGGGGTTCTTGCCAGACACATCACTCCCCTTTTATAGCTTATTATCGATATCATTACTCAACGCGGAAACTCATTTCTCTCTCTTATTTATTTATTTATTCCAATAAATTAAAATTAAACTTATCGTGAGCATTTCTAGGATTTTCGTTAACATCACTACTTTAATCTTTATACCTTTTTCATACTATTTACAATTTTTATATCATTATAAACATGTTCTAAAATTAAAAAAAAAATATTTTAGAACCCTACAAAATTGTTATTATATATTGTTAAGAATTATTTTAAGTCGATTTCAAATGGATTGAAAGAGTTTAATATGACAACACACATGTAAAAGTAAACAAAGCTAAATGATTTATGTAATTTGTTTCGCTTTATGAATAGGTAAGGATTTCCTCAAATGATTGGAAAGTTTAATTAGGAGCCTATATCTTAATCATATATGGATCAAATACACAATAGAAATGTCTAAACAAATATGGTAAGAGTTGTGTTGGATTTTTTTTTAAACTTAATCCGTCAACTATTTTTATATTTACACTATTTACGATTTTAACTTTAAAATAAAAAAAAAAAGTGAATTATATACCTATGTATCTTACATATGTATGCTTTATGTAAATGTAATATAAATTTTGTTTGTTGATTCTCTCTTGTTTTGTTTTGGTTATATATTTTCTTGAATTTTCCTAATAAGTTGAAACACATATGATAAAATACATATACATGTTTCTGGGAAAAAGGGGAGAGATTTAGATTTTAGTGAGTAGGCCAAATTTGTTGTGATTGGGAGTGAGGTTTATAGCGGGAGGGAATTGGAAGCCCAGAAAGGGCCCATCGACTATCTGTGTGTGTGTGTGTGCATGCTTTGGATTCACCTACTATATAATTAATATATAAGTATATAGTCTTGATCTGATGTTATAAATGTTTGGTTGAAAGTTCTTGTAATTTACGAGTTTGTTCATATGACAGCAAAATCCAAACAAGCTATTGAAACCTTTGTCATTTTACACAGCTGGTTTTATCGTACACTGTTTTGTTCCATTTCCACTAGATTGCTTCTTTGTCTTCATGGATCCATTCTAAAATGTTTCTTCTGTCCATTACATTACCCTCTTCTTTGGACACTCCTAGCCAAAATGCCCAATCCAAATTTTCAATGACAGTTTTCGGCTGTTTAAAATTATTTATTTTATTAATTAGCAGCTTTCAAAATTTTGTCTTCTTGGTTTTTTCCTGATCTCTTAGTTATCAGTAGTCAAAACCTTACACACTCTGCACATACCTTGATCACCTATGTGCTTCTCTATCGTTGTTTCAATGCCTTTCAAATTTATGCACCTAGGTTTAGCTTCCAATATGCTTGATTTTATTTTTAATTTCATAATTAAGCACTATTTAAGTTTATATAGATACTATTTTTACTTCTAGTTTCTTCTTTTAGTATCTAGTTTTAAGAAAAAAATTGTTCTCGGTTTATTGTTTTTGAATATTTTGCTTATTAAAGATTTATACCATTTTTTTTTGTCTTTTTATCTATTTTTTTAAAAGATTGAAAATCTATTTTTTTAGAAATTTAGCTAAAATTTAAATCTCTTCTAATTAAAAAAAGAAGAAGCAAATATTAGGAGGAATTATACTTAAAAGATTAAAAGATAAATCATATGGGATTAATGATTTAAAGGTCCTTTGTTTAAAAAAAAAAAGAAAAAGAATTAAAACTAGCGTAGAACATATTACTCTTAATCATAATTTGACATGCTATTAATGAACTTCACATATTATTCTTAAATAAAGGTGTCATGACAAGTAAAGAAGGAAAATTCTCCGTACTACATGAGAAATTTTTTTTTTTCAAAAAGTTATGTATAATTCTTTGAAGTCTTACATTTATTATAACGGCTTATGTATAAGATGAGATTCTTCTAAAGCTTAATTGACTAAAATGAACACAGAAACACAAATGATTCAAATGATTAATTAGTTCATTATTACATCATGCTGAAATAATTGGCAGTAAAAAGTTTGTGGTACTATTGGGTCATCACTTAATATATACAAGGCCAACCATTTCAGGTAGAATACAAAATTAGATTCATATCCGGCATATTTGACACAACTCAAATAGTGAAAAAGAAGGGTACAATTCTTTGACTTGGAAAAGAAATTATATTTTTGAAAGAAAAACTTTGATATGTATATATAATGGATAAAGAGAGTTAAACTAACATTAGGGGGGGAAGAAAAGGTCAACTTCAAGAGGGTTTAGAGAAAATTATAATAATGATTTGATTATTTTGATTATAAATGGTTTGAAGTTTTGAAAGGAAAAGTGATAGATAGAATTAAATGAAGATTGGGGGAGTCATAAAGAGTCAATAGAGTGGACCAAGAAATGGTGCCAAGTGGAGTTGAGCCGTGGGGTTAAAAATGAAACTATATAATATGGTGGATTGGTCTAATTTTATAAAATTTATAAGACATAATAGGGAGGGAGGAAGGTTACAATTGAAGTGACACTTATTTATTTATTTCTTCTTCTTCTTCATTGTATTGAATAATTATTATCTCCCACTTTGAAGCAAAAAACAAAAAATCGACATACAGTGGTTTGGTCATAAAAACGTGTAGAGAAAAAGTCTAATTAATCAACCAGTTTCATCGCCCCCACATACACACCTACGAATATCACTATAATAACCTTATTGCTTCAAACATTCCATTCATATAATGCTTTATTAATTGACTCTTTCTTTTCTTTTTCTTTCTTTTTTTTTTTTAAAAAAAAAAAATTAAAAAAAAGCATATGTTATGTCTATTCATCTCATTTTTATCATACAAAACAAAAAGAAATTATTTGAAAAAACAAATAAAATAAAAAATTTAAGATACCACATAATTATGATTAGAAAATTTGGTTGGGATAGAAGCTGATTAATTTGAATGTTTGGAGACAATATAGTTTTTTGACTTGGGGTGAAGCAAATGTGAAATGAACCAAACTTTAATTTTGGGTGTTTAAAACTTGTGTTTTATAGCTACCCCATTTCAATTATAATTATTATTGTTATTTCTTTTGGCGGCCTTTGGGTGGAACTTATATTGGGCGTGCTTGGTGTGAGAAGGTAAATGAGCAAAGGAAAAAAAGAAAAAAATCCTCTCTTTTATGAATTTATGTATGACTAAAGAAGTGCAAAGTCATTTTTGAAGTAGAAAATAAGTTTGAAATAGGAAACAACAATAAAGAAACAGAGAGAAAGAAAAACCAATTAAAATTAAGTCAGAATGATTTGTAGGGGAAGCAAAAATCATTTGTGGCTTGTGAGTGTGTAAGAGTATTAATTGGGTTGAAATTAAAATCCTCTTTAAAGTGGATGAAGATTAATGGTTTGTAAGGGTTAACTTTAAGAAAAAGATAAGTCTTTTGTTTTAATTCTTTTTGTAAAAAAAATTTCAAAGTTAAAACATGTAGATTAGAGATCAAGAATATTATGTTTATTAAACTATAGTTGGATGTTTTCTTAGTCTTGGTATAGAGGATCTTAAGAAAATATCATAAACTAAATAATGAGATTATTATAAAAGGGGTTTTGGATGAGGATGGGTTTGATTTGAGGCCGGCCGGACATGATATGTACTTCATATCCCAATCCCTAAAATTTATCATCCTCGTTTTCTTTATTATGTATGAAATATGAAATAATCAAGAAATGAAAGCGGTTAAATATTAGATTAAATTTATCTTTATCCATTAGTGTAGATAGTATTAAAACATGTTGTTTTATGATGTGTTAGGTTCAAGTTTAGAGAGGGAATGTTAGATATTACTTTAAATTTTATTTTTGAGTGAATTGATGATTCAAGAGAAATATCTCTAAATAATTAAAGGGTTAGTTGTATGAATTACAAAAAAATCTAAAATAATAGCATATATAACACGATGATAAAACAATTGAAAAATTAGTAAAAGACTAAAATACGTATGTGCAACCAACATTTTGGGTACTTGTTCTCCAATTTTTCAAATGAAAAGTTATCGCTAATAGAATCTATTAGTGATCACAACTATCAATAATAACATCTATTACCGATGATTGTTGTTAGTGATATATACTATCTTGATAACTTTCAATTTAAGAAATGATTATTTCACACACTTTTTCTCAATTTTCTCACGTTGAAAGGTGTCGTTGATAGCTACAATTAGTGAATATCACTAGTAGTTGCTATTGGTTGATTGTAACTGATATCAATGATATATGCTATCAACGATAGCTTTCAATTTGAGATGATTATTTCACACATTTCATGATTTTTTCAAGTTGAAAGCCATCATTTATAGCTACAATTAGTGAACATTCGCTGAGAAATGCTATCAATTGTTATCACCAATAGCTGCTATCAGTAAAAACTTTCTATTTGCCACCAGCATGAGTATTTTTTTACCAATATTCTCAAATTGAAGGCCATTGTTAATAGTTGACTTTTAGTGATACAATTAATAGCAGTTATAAATTTCTATCACTAATATATGATATCAATGATAGTTTTTTATTTGAAAAATGTTCTATCAGTTGCTATTATTGATAATTACTTAGTAGCAATAGTTTTAAACTTTTAATTTGAAAAATGTGCTATCAATTACCAAGTTATAATGGTTATCAACTGACGGCTTTCCATTTGAAAAATAATTTACTTATCGGTTGCTATTACTAATCTCTTCTAACCGATGTTTCTATTAGTTGCTATAGAATTATATTCTGTCTCCCTTTGCCTTCACATTTAACATTCCATCACTCTCACTCTGTTTTTGAGTTCTTCAATTATTTAACGAAAATATGATCTACTGTGTTCTTTTTCCCTTCTCCACAGGTTCTAGAAGAAAAGATTGACAATTCCAATAAACCATGAAAAAAGGAGAAGTTATGTATGCCAATGAAAGATGAATTTCACATGGAGGAGCTAGCCTGATGAAGAAGATGTATCTTTATCCTTATGCAATCTTTCCATAAATTTATTAAAAGACGACAACCCCTGTTTTCCCTTAGAAATTAAACCCAAAGTTGACAAGACTCCCATTGCCACCGCTGATGACAAATTTGATTTTTGTTCTTTAGGGAGCTTCTGTGTAATTCCGCCGATCAGCAAGTGATGTTTTCTTTCTCTCTCCTCCTCTTCCACACACATCAATCAACCATCTCAGTTTTAGCAAATCTACAGAGCTCTTGAACCGAGGAGGATAGAAAAGAAGAAAAGGAAAAAAATGAAGAAGAAAGAAAAGTTAGGGATGAAGAAGAAGGGCTCTCGGGAGGGAGAAGAAGGGAAGTCAAGGGCAGGACTGAAATTTTAAAAAACTTTAGCATTTAACCATTGCCATAATTACAAATACTGTTTCCTTGTATATATTCTAGGTTTGGCATAGTGTTCAACTTTCCTAATTAAAATGACCATATCTTTAGTTAGTTGATTTAATATTGATGTAATCATTAATTGGGATAAGAAGAGATACATTTTGGAAGTTTTCAAAGGCAAAAAAAAAAAAAAAAAAGTGTTGAAAAAAATAGAAAGGGTTTTGACAAATAAGGATGTTGCTTAAGCAATAATTTGAAGACCCTTAGTTTAATTAAATGAAAGGATTGTTTGGATATGATTACTTGAACGATTAATTTAATTTGCAAATTAATACTTTAGAAGTGATTTTGAATAAAAAATTGAAACAAAATTAAACGAGATGTTTTGAAACGTAATGATCTCAAACCAACATATGAACACTAGCCACAAATTTTGCATTTCTTCACTATTTTCATTTTACAAACACCTTCGGATGACTTCTGGCCTCTCTCTCTCATTATAACTTCAATCACCTAATTCTTGTATCTAAATTAATCTTTTCACCGCAATACTTCAAAACCCTAAAATAACTATAATTCAAATCTTTCACATTTAGGACTAATTACAACTTAAAGTTATGCTTTGATACTGTAAATTTCAAAAAAGTACCTCCTAATCTTATGTTATGTGTTGGTATATTAGCACGTCAAACCTCATCATCTTCATGTTGAAATATAACTTCCTTCCCTTTATTATTAGTCAAGTTTTGTTTTTTTAACCAATATAATAGAGTGAAAGAATTTATTATAGTCTAAAGTTAATTATACAACTTTTATGTTAGTTGAATACGATCATTATTGTTGGCTTCTTGGATCTCGTATGTACGTGTTGGCTTCTCATGGCTTCATCTCCCACTTATTTCTCTCTCATCTAGTCTTGAGATCCTTCAAACACACTTGTGTAAGAGATTCTTCTATCATTGTGGTGTTGAGCCAACTGTGTATTGTTGATGCTTTTGTTAGGGTTGTACGTAATTTAGTAAACACAAAAAAGTAAGGTCTGGTATCTCATATGGAAAATGTTTATTATCTCCTTTTGGGTGGTTTGAATGAGCTATTTATAGCTTTGTTTGAAACATGTCTTAAGTTACATGTAATGCAACTGTTGTTAGGGACGTTTATATGGCAGTATTCAAGGTTGCCAAGCACAATTGGCAACAAGGCTGGGAGCATCATTCCCCACGAAATCCCCATTCTTGTCTCCACTCCATTTCCCGTTTTGGAGAGTCGAGGAATCTTGGACCCGAGAAAATGTTTTCTCTTTTTTTTTGTTTAAGTTAATTTAATTATTAGATGAAATTAAAAAAAAAAACTAACAATTAGCTTATGTTTTAAATTTAAGTTAAAAAAATATAATAATAATAATGAATATAAAAGCATATTTAGGCGGGTAATTCATAGACGGGTGGGATACTCGTCCTTGCTCCGTCCCAGTTCGATCATGCCCCTAGTCAAACAATAAAGGATTCTCTGCCTCGAACAAAGTGGGTATCCGCATGGATTTTTTCCATTCCTAATTGCAAGTTAATTATAAGTCGAAATTTCAACTTGATCATTTATCGTTTGTTATACATTCACCCTATTGGTTTGTATCCGTCCCCTGTAGACTTTAGGTCTTTCTTTGGATAACTCTCAATATTCCTTTTAGCATCCACACCATTTTTAAAAAATATTAAATAAATTTAATTTAAGATGTATTTGAGGTTGTTTTTAGAAGCGATAAAATTAAAGTTGTTATAAAAACACGATCATTTCACACATGTTTTAAAATAAACATTTTAGCAGTGATTTTAAATTCTCCTAAAATAAGATATAAATTTTATCCTTTTAAATAAGATTTATTTATTTATGCATACCTTTCTCACCTAATCAAATTTATCCGTTAATTTCAAGTTGAATGCATTACTTTTTAAAAGATTACACCGTATTGATTTTTTTATAAAAGAAAATAAAACTATTTCATTTAATATTTACTTAACAATTATTTAAAATTACGAATTATTAAAAAAATTGATTTAAATAACAAAGCTGCAAAAAAAAAAAAACATTTACAAAAGTAATGTAATATCACAATTTATCTGCGATGAATCATCATAGATTTCTACGTATACCTATGTCTATCTTAATAAAAATAAACATAGATAGTAGTCGTCTATTATAGTTTATCACAAGTAAAATATAAAATTTTGTTATATTTATAAATATTTTAATTTATTTTATTATATTTGAAAACAAACGTGAATTATATATTATATATAAAAAATAATCACAAGGCTATTTTAGTTATCATTCTTAAAACAACATTCCTTAATACTTATTTACAAAACACTATAACCTTCTTTTGTTTCCAATTTTCAAACTGATCAAATAATTTATTAAATACTAATTTACTGCATTATATTTAACTTACACAAGTATTTTAAAAGCTACACACAATTCCAAGCAAAATCTTAATAAAGATGTTTTCAAATTATAAAACAAATCAAATTCAGTGTTAGGGAAAAGGAGAATATTAAATTGAGGAGTAGTAAAAGGGGATAAATTAAATTAAATTAGGTATGGTATGAACAAAATTAGAATATGCTTTGGGTTAAATTTTGGAAAAGGGTTTAATAATACATGGAAGCCCCACACCCCCACCATATCTTTAAATGAAAACCTTTGTAGAAAAGTGTAAAAAAGTCGGTTGAATTTAGTTTTATTATATGATGAAATATATAGAAGGTTTAGGTTAAGTAGTAGTTACAAATTAGATTCTTGTCCTAAACATACAAGTCTCTAACTAAAACCCCACTATATATATATATATATGTAATAAATAAACAAATAATTAACTACGTGCCTGTTTATTTATCTCATCTTTTTCAGTGCTTTTTAAATTAGGTCAAGTCTAAATAATATGGGATGAAAGAGTTGGGAGTCCATAACTTTTCCAAACTAAATCCTCTTTTTTTCTTTATTTCACATTAACAGGCAGCTTAATATAGGTCTTTGGAATGTAGTTATTAATTTGTGAATAATGCTTGTAAACATAATAATAACGTAACATCAACTCACCTTACAATTTAAGTAAGATATATCAAATGAGTATTTCACTGACAATCCACCCAACCCCATGTTGATTTAATATGGTATTGAGGTTGATTAACCCAAACATACATTGAGTAAAAAAATAATAATAATAAATAAATAAACTACAAATATAGTAATCAGTGCCAAAGTATTTGTGGATCTAGTATGAAAATAAGTGAGATAATCAATAATATCCTTTAGCTATGCCTAAAGTAATTAAATGTGAGAATAGCTAAAGAAACAGAAAAAACAAATAACATAGAAGACTTTGTTAACCTAGTTCGGTGAATACCACCTACGTCCAGAGAGTTTCTTAGCTCAGATAAATTAAGATTGAAATGAGCAAGCTAAGCAACAACACTCTTAAATTATAACAAAAAACTTAATCAAAAACATGTTTTCCCTGAATTTGTGTTTGAATCTACTTGAAGATAAATTCATCGGCGGCGTTACACCATCAACAACCGTCAATCATCATTTCTTCCACAGCCGTTACGCCCACCTATCCTCACATATAGGTAGCATTTACTCCTTCTCTCACTATATTCTCTATAATAGCTGCACCACAACACCTTGTTTCTTCATCCCCTCCGGCGTTATATATCCTACACTTTCACAAAGAACTTCATAAATCTAGCAGTGTCTTTCTCCAAGTAATTTTCGCATTACTGCCAAGTGGAAAAGAAGGAATCCACCTTGGAACTGGACAAGAAAACAAGAAGTATTAGGTTTCTCATTACGGAACATAAAGTGCTTACAAGTCATTTACAATAGTTACGACTCCTGAGAAAGTTGAATGGATGAAGAAGGCTATGGCTGCTCCGATCAAAACTCCAAAGAACAACAAATTCTTCCAAGAAACTAGAGGTAATAGCCAATGCATGTGGATTAGTAAAACGCAAAATAAAAAAGGAAATCTAGCTGAAATATTCAAGGTGGACGACAAGGAAAGAAAAGGATGCTTGTTGGTCCTTGAAAGCGTGGAAAAAAAAAGGATGAAGTGGTTTCCTTAAAATGCTGAACTATAAGGCTGAAAGAGAGATGAAAGCTACAAATGCAGGACAATCTAACTGTAAGGCCCACATAGTCTCATCTTCATCAAACTCCAAAACAAATAAAACGAAAAAGAAAAGATCATATGCTAAAGTCTTATCCTCAGAAAGCAACTACGACAGTACCTCTAAAAGTGACAAAGTAAAGGAAACTGATTCCGAAGAAAGTGACAAAGCAATGATAAAGGGAGACTTATAAATACCAATAGAATGGGACAAATCAATAATTATAACAAGGCAGTATTTGCATGATGATTGGGAGAAGATCTTTGAGAAGTTAGTTCGACAAATGGAAGTCAGATTCACTTACCAACCGTTCCATGTTAAAAAAGCAATCATCCTTTTACAAGATAGAGAGCAAGCTAGGCTTCTATGCAGCAACAGAGACTGGACCACAGTAGACAAGTATTATGTTAAATTTGAAATATGGTATGAAGATTTACATGCTTGTCCAAAATTTCTGCCAAGCTATGGGGGATGGACACGATTAATGAGCATTCCACTTATCGATTGGAACATAAAGACATTCACACAAATTGATCAGAACACATGTGGGATTATAAGATATTGCAAAAGCTATGTGGAAGAAAAGCGACTTGATTGAAGCAAGGATAAAAGTGAGACAAAATTACATAGAGTTCTTGCCAACTCAAATCAATATCACTAATGACAAAGACAACATTTTACTATAAAAACTGTCTCATATACTGAAGGAAGATGGTCCAAGAAGAGGAAGGCAAGCATACATGGAACATACACCTCACAAGTTGCTAATGGTTTTGATGAGTTCGACTTTGATGCTGAACAATATAAATTCATGGGATTTGTTGCCATTCCACCGAAGAAAAATAACAGAAAAAATAGAACAGCAACAAAAACTAGTCAAAAAAAGGATACAAGGCAGGAAAATTCAAATTTCAAGCGCACATATTTCAAGGCCATTATCATATCAGATAATTCAGACGGAGGCCGAGGAAAGGATGACAGACTCAAATTTGTCATCTCGGACAGACTTGACAAAGGGAAATGTTTGATAATAACCCTGAAGATTCTGACTTTCTACAGCCAAAGATCAACACAAAAAGAAAGGTCAACTTCCCCTCTCCAAAGAACAAGACTTTTTATTCTAATCCTAATAATGCATCGGCCAAACCACTCCTCATTCAAAGCCCAAACCAAAACCAGAGGAGCCCAACTCATTATCAAAACCAACCAATGCCTCTACAAATCAGCTCACTCAAATCAAAGCCTATTTACAAGAGGAAGAAAAGCCCAAGACTTGTATACAGGGCCAAGAATCCACAAAAGATTTCTGGCATGGAATTGGAAGCACAACCTCTCCGATCCCTGAGACATCAAAAAACAAAGAGAAAGGCCTCAATTTCACAGTTGACCTTGGAAATATATCACCCCTATCCAGTGAGATGGACGTGGACTATATATCCAATCCTGAATCCCCATTAGTGACATCTACCCAAATATCACCTACAGAAATTGTTCGAGACAACTTGGCACCGTTAGTCAACAGTGAAGAGGAAGAAGACAAAGAAGACAAGTGGATTTGAAAAAAGGTATCAGTGAAGACTTATTCAACAAAAAATTGGTAACATGGCTCAGAGACAAAAATTTGAAGCTTACTGCTTTTGGCAACATTCCTAGCTCATCCAAGAATCTAAATGATGATAACATAGATGAAAATGGCTATGAGCCATCGGGGTCAGTTGGTTCCCCATGAAAGTTATGTATTGAAATGTTAAAGGCATTAGCTCTGCCAAAAAAAGAGCTTAAATAAAGCATGAAATTTTCTTTTGCTGTCCTGACTTTGTTTGTCTTACTGAAACCAAACTATTGTTGTTAACAAAGCTATTATCAAATCTCCGTGGAGCTTTATAAGCATTAAACGAGTTTACAAAAAAACAGAGGGTAGATCTAGTGGTATTATCGTAGTGTGGGATGATACGAAACATAATGTGCTTAATTTGATTGAGAGATCTTACTCTGTTTCTATTAATGTTGTCGAGTCCGATAGTTTCAACTGGTGGTTCTCTGCTATATATGGCCCTGTTATAAGAAAAAATAGAAAATTCCTATGGGAAGAGTTAAATAGGCTTGTTTCGACATGTGGTTCAAATTGGCTTTTAGGAGGAGACTTCAATGTAGTAAGATGGAGAAGTGAAAAATCATTAACGAATCCAGTTACATACAACATGAACAAATTCAACTCTTTCATCCAAAGAGGCAACCTTATTGATCCACCTCTCACAAATGGCAAGTTTACATGGTCAAACCTCAGAAAAAAGCCACTTTCTAGGCTTGATCATTTTCTTTACACCACACAATGGGAGAAAAGATTTACAAATCATGCTAGCAAGATTCTTACAACGGTCACATTCGATTACTTCCCTATTGTCCTTCAGACTGCTAATCTCAAATGGGGACCTGTTCCATTTCGTTTCAACAATTATATTATCAACGACAATAGTTTTATACTCCTTTGTGGTGGACTAAGTCTCAGCAAGAAGACCACCTGGAAAGACGAATTGGAAATCAAAGATGCTCTTCTCTCTTTTGATGGAAACAAAGCTTCTGGACCCGATGACTTCACCATGGAACTTTATAAAAAGTTTTGGAACATTTTCAAGATTAAAATTATGGAGGTGTTCCAAGACTTTTTTGAAAATGAGGTGATAAACAAAGTTGTCAATGAAACATACAGAGCTCTTATTGCAAAGAAAGAAAAATGCGAAGAAGCTTCTAATTTCATACCAATTATTAGCCTGACTACATCCATATACAAAAGAGTGGTCAAAACTCTGTCTACTAGACTCAAAGAAGTTCTTTCCAACACTATATCTGAGAGCCAAATGACTTTTATTCAAGGAAGACAAATCACAGATGCAATCCTTATTGCTAATGAGGCCATTGATTACTGAAGATGTAAAAAGATAAAAGGCTTCGTTTTCAAGTTGGATATTGAGAAAGCTTTTGACAAGATCAACTGGAATTTCATCAACTATATGCTTATGAAGAAGCAATTTCCTAGCAAAATGGAGAAGATAGATTAAAGAATGTATCTCTACAGTTCAATATTTTGTCCTTGTTAATGGAAATCCCAGTGGCAGGATCAAACCCAAAAGAGGAATCATTCAAGGGGATCTATTATCCCCTTTTATTTTTGTAATCGCAATGGATTATTTCAACAGCATTCTTAAACACCTTGAAAAAACAAACAAAATAAATGGTGTAATTATTGATGGTATGAATCTTACTCACCTTCTTTTTGCAGATGACATTCTCCTTTTTGTTTCAGATGATGATATATCCATAAAAAATCTCCAAATCGCAATTCACATGTTTGAGCAAGCTGCTGGTCTAAATATCTACTTGAACAAATCATCTATTTCTCCAATCAATGTGATGAAGGAAAGAACAAATTATATTGCTCAAAGTTGCGGTATGTCCACTCTTCTCCTTCCAACTCAATATTTGGGAATGCCTTTGGGAGGTAAGCCTAGAACTCCCTCTTTTTGGAACAATATAACAAAAAAAGTGCATAAAAAGCTAAACAACTGAAAATATGCACATATATCCAAGGGGGTAGACTCACTTTGATCAATTCAACTCTATCAAGCTCACCAACATACCAACTCTCTATTTTCAAATCCCCAAATTTGTGTGCAATATGAATGAAAAATATTGGAGGCACTTCTTATGGAAGGGAAACTATGACAACTTATGTATTAATGAGAAACATAAAAAAGGGTTGATTCCGATTAAATGGACCACTATAATCAATTTAAGAGACAAAGGTGGACTTGGCATTACGTCCGTTTCAGACACGATTTCGCGTTGCTAACCAAATGACTATGGAGATGCCAGTGTGAGCCAAAATCTCAATGGAGATCCTTCATAGATGCTAAATATTCCACAAAAAGGAAAATACAACAATACAAATGTCCCTTGGAGATCCATATGTAAGGGCATTGAGTGGTATAATAACAACATGAAATGGAAAGTGAATGATGGTAAATACATAGCTTTTTGGCATGACGTTTGGAATTTCGGAATACCACTGAAAATCAAGGCTCCTAGACTCTTTGCTCTCTCTATGATCAAGAATGGAACAATTGCAGATGCATGAAATAAGAATATTGGTGATTGGGATGTCAAGCCCATAAGACTTTTAAGCGATAGGAAAAACAATGATTGGAGTTCAATAAAAGCATCTTTTTCTAGTATATCTAGCTACATAGGTATAGACAAGCTTGAATAAAAGTTGAACAATCATGATGCTTTCTCTACCATGTTTGTTAAAGATGTCATTCCTCCCCTTCAAACTAACGGCCATAGAAATAACACTTTACATGCATTTATGGAAATCCAAAATCCCAAAAAAATGGAAAGTTTTCTTATGGACCTTGCTGCATAATGACGTGTTGTCCTCAGATTTGATTCAGAAAACACTAAAAGCAATGTGCTAAAGCCCAAGCTGGTGTGTTATGTGTAATCAGATCATGAATCTATCGATCATCGTTTCATCTAGTGTCCTACAACTCAATATCTATGGAACAAGACTAGCATTATACAAGGATTACAAAGCATCCCAACTCCTCCAAACAACCTTCCCAACACAATCTCAACCAACAACCCAAGTACAAAAACAATGTAGATAAAAGGTATGTCAACTTAATTTTAGTACTTTATAGAAGGTTATGATAAAGCTAAAGAGAGGGAGAATTCTTTGGTGATTAATACCTTATATCATTAGTGTTCGGTTATGGAAGGAAAACCTCTATTTCTTAAATTGACATGCTTTGAAAGAAAATATTGTTTAGAGTGTATAGTAAAAGAGTGATGGGACAAAAATGTTATGTCAAGAATATAAATTGTATTGATGGTAGAAAACAAAACTGTGAAGTTCTTGATTCGATTGAAACAAAATAAGTTGTAACAATAGAGCCACACTGATCATTAGTGATATAGAGAGTACGAGAAGAAAATTTATTTCTATTGTTCAAATTACCTTTTGAATCTTAGTAAAACCTTGCTCGTACGACAATGGATGACTTTAAAATTTACGTGCATTGAATATAGAGAAATTAAAATGGAGACATATCAAAAGTGGGAGTGACAGATTTAATGATCCACATCAAATAAACAATACATATTAATAATACATTTGACATCCTAATACATGAAATATCATAACACTTCTAATATCCTAATAAGATTAGTAGCCCCTAGAGAAAGGCATAATATTCTTTCAAATAAAGTGACAAAGAGAAGGAATGAATAATATATATATAGTGATAATTTGAGAGTAAGGTATAGATATGGTAGATTCTTTGTTTGAGAGAGAGAGGTGGTTAAAAATACAAAAATTTAAAATCCTTGGTAAGAGATATTGTTAAGTAGAGTACTCCAAAAGCAATACCACATAGCTAGGCAGAATCATTTGTCATTCTTTAATTTGCATATCAATTTATTTATGCCTTTAATCTCTCCTTAAAGAAAGATTATAATAGAAACACCAACCCCTCCCTCTAACTACAATAACTAGAAATTTCCTTTTAGTTATTGTAACCATTTGGGCAAAGCAGAGAGAAAGGCAAGTTTTTTTTAAATATTAAACCCCTACACCAATCACCTCCTAAAGTTGGTAGCTAAGGTGGGAATGTTAGAAATTAGAAGAAAAAAACCCCAATAATATTTAAATTAAAATCCTTAATTCACACAATAAAAGTGGATAGATATATATGTGATATGATAGGAAGAAAGAAAAGGAAAAAGGTAAAAGAAGAAAAAAGAAAAAAGAAAAAATAAAGATTGGGATAAGAGTAATTGTGTTTTGAAAGTGTAGATGTGGACAAATGTGGTGTAAAAAGGAAGTATTTGGGTTATTTTCGTAAGATGGGGGATTGTTAAAAGGTTTTTGAGTCGCAAAGAGAGATTTGAACCAATCTTCCTCCTTTTATTATTTGATATATATCCTCAAATAATAATAATAATAAAAAGAATGTTGGTCTTGCAATTCTTTTCTTTGACTTTTATTATTTCTTTTCCTTTTTTTTTTTTTTTTTTTTTTTTTTTTTTTTTTTTTTTTTTTTTTTATAATTTTCGTTTATTGCGCCACACTTTAAAAGGTTGTTTTCCCATTTAGGTTTTGTACTTTAAGGGAGATGAGGGATTTACCACCCCACCACGTGTCTATTTCATATTTGTTCTTATGTTTTCTTTTGATGTGTCACCATGATATCTAATATTTGTTATCATGTCTTTATCTATCCATACTGTTGTTTTTTATTTAATAAGAAAGACAAAGGAAAAAAGAATCAGCTCTCTTTCCGACACTAAACTGCCGACCAAAATCCAGTTGATTTTCTTGTAGTGATAACATGTGGATACATTTAGATCAATCCCTTAGCTTCGTTTTGGGATTTGGTAGCTTTGCATCTATGCCCTACAAATTTCATTATTCCACCATATCTCTCCATTTCTAAAACTTCCTATTTTTTGAGTCCCCTTTAGCACTTGAATGTTAAAACAACTTTTAGGTACTTAAATCACAAGTTTAATTAAAGTAATGTCTTGTACTCAACACAAGATCAACTTAGAAATAAAATTAATTATTATGTGTTATGTTAAATTTGCCTTCATCTATTAACTTAAGTTTTTTTATTGATCAATTAGTAATTGAGATAAAGTTACATATACATCTATAACTTAGATTAATTTCTAATATTACACTACACTTTTTTTTAGTTTCACATTTGTGGAGGTATAAAAGTTTAAACTTTGAATCTTAAAGATACAAGTATACATTGATTAACTGACAACTGGAATATTTTTATGTTGGTTATTGATCAACTTCGTGCAAATTCATGGTGATTAAGCTATTTGGGACTTTTTTTATAAAAAAAAAACGAAAAGTTTATTCCACTTTTAATTTGATTTTGTGTTAGGAGAAACGTAGGATGAATTTTCATCCGTAAACTAAAGCAAGACCAAAATGAAGAAAGGAGACCACAAGAATTTGGTCATGGATAACGATGGTTTAGAGTTATGAAATAAAAGATTGAAAAATACAAATAAAAAATGTGAACCAACGTTTTTTTTTTTTTTTAAAAAAAAATCAATATATAAAAAAATTAAAAGAAAAAAGTGAAAGTGAAAATGAAAGGAAAAGGGAGTTTTTCTTTTTGTAGAAGTCATGATTACAACGTGTTATGAATTTAGAAAAAAGCTGGAATGAAAACAATGGGCAGAAGTGGAAAGCCCAATTTGAGAGAACCCAACAGAATTTGGGCCTTGGATGGGCTCAAATGCAATATCTTGGGGTTGAGGCTGTTCCTGGACATTGGAAGCCACACAAGCAATCTCAGCCCGAGTTTTGGCCAACTGGGTTTCTGCCACGTGTAATTCATGTTGTAATTGGGAAATAATCCCTACACATCCATAAACTGGATCTTCAATTCTGCATTTTGCCTCAAAAATTAAAGTTTCTGCTGCTTCTGCTCTTAAATGTGTAGGAAGTTGCTGATTAAATTAGCAAAAAAAAAAAAAGAAAAAAAAAAGAGTGTTAATTCTCAATCTATTATACTATACTAAGAAATAGATAGATAACTAAGAGATGGGTTTATGAATTAAATGGTAAGTAAAAAGCATGGGGAAGAATGGAAATAAGAGATATGATATAGAATTAAAAATGGTAGGTGGAAAATGAAGTATATTATAAACTTACATGGAGGAATTTAGCAACATTACTAGCACCATAAATTCGATGAACAATGGTGAATCTTTGAGGATTATTGGAAGGAAAGAAAGGGGAAAAAATACAATCGGAAGGGCATCTTCTTCTTAAATACTTACAAGCTGCACAACGACCAGAAATCATACTATAAATCCAAATTGAATATATATTATTTGACAAGATCAAGATTTTGGAAGAAAGTAAGAGAGAAGAAGATTTGGATGAAGATTCTCCAAATCTTTTGTGTATATATACATTTTATGGTGAAATATGGAGAGTTGTATTTTTGATTGCAACAGATAACGGCTAGTTTTTCAAATTGTGATATAGTTTACAAGGAAATGTTTAATATGTAATTGTGTAGATATGGTAACAAAAAACAAATTGGTTAAATATTTTTATCTTCCATAAATCATCACGGTCGTGGAAGGAATTTTTTTTCTTTGAAAATATTTTAAAGCATAAATTAATTAATATTTTTAATACAAAATATATGGGTCTTGAAGGAAACACAAAGCTTTCAGATTTATGAATCTTTTAGTATTGATAATTGAAGTATTTCAATTTTTGATGGATTATGGAAGTTCAAGATTGAGTTGGAAGGAGAATGATAAGGAGAACATTCAACATTTGATAACCAATTTTATTTTAATTATTTTAATTTTGCTATTTTTTTTACAACTTCTTACCGCAGCTTTTATGATTAAATATCAGAATTTGTAGCCCAATTTTATACAAAAAAATAATTTGAAAACTACGAACTTTTTTTAAAATAACTTGATTTTAGAAAGTATTGTCAAAAATAGGTTTGGATCAAAATTATACATATATTTTTTTTCAATTTTTTTTAAAAAAACACATATATTAACAAAATATGATATTAAAAAATATATTAAACAAATTAAAATAGTAATAATAATAATTGAGAGAAGTTGAAGCTTAACCAAAAAATAATAACAATAATAATAACAATTGAAAATGTATATACTAATTCCTCAAATACTCTCAATTCTAAAAAATCCATGCAAATTGTTATTATTAATTTTTAGAGTAAGCTTTTAACTTATCTCAATTATTATTATTATTATTTGAATTTATTTAATATATATTTTAATAACATATTTTTGTTAGTATATGTGTTTTTTAAAAAAGTGAAAAAATTTATAAATTTGATTAAGAAATAATCTAATTAAATTAGGAAATGTTAATTTAATAAGAAAATTTGAATATTGAGATACTTAATATATATATATATATATATAAATAAAGAAAAGAATAAATTAAAATTAAAAAAGTTGAAATTAATTTTAATAAGTAAAGATATTTTTAAAATTGAGGTTATGAGAATTAGTATATATATAAAATAATAAAAATGAATAAGGCATGGACCCACACATAATATATATTATATATAAATAATGAATGAAAAAGAAAGGTGTGGGGCCCACACGGCCACAGAAGTCGTGATAGTTTTGGCTCAAACCTATTTTTGACAATACTTTCTAAAATCACATTATTTTAGAAAAAGGTTAGAAAACTACCTATCTTGCTAATCGTTGGGTTTCTTTTTTTTTTCTTTTTTCTTTTTGTTTTTAAAGTACACCAGTTAATTTCTTTTTATATAAAAGTGATTTGAAGAATCCAACAAATTAATTTTAAAATAGAAAAAAATAGTTTTTTAAAAAAAAATATATATTTACTTAAATATTAAATAGATGATAGAGAAATTTGATATGTTTTATAAATAGTTTCAAGTTTTTTTTTGGGAAATTTTAAAAAATAGAAGAATTGACAAACTATTACGGCCTATAGCAAAATTTTCATCCAAGATAACCAAAATTTTAACCAAGTCTAAAGTATCCATGTTTTTTTCACTATAGGATATATATTTTCCAATTTTTTCTATTTATGTAAATTCTCCTTTTTTTTTCTACATTTGAAATGCTTTTTTTTTTTTTAAAAAAAATAAATCTAACTAAGAATTCACATATATGTTGTTTAGGAAAAAGATTTACATATTATAACAAAACTTTAGATTGATAGATACAGATACATTGATAGATGTCTATTCTTCTTCTTTAGTATTTATTTAAAATGACTTTATTTTATAAATATTTTGGTTTAATTTGTTATATTTTGAAAATGTCTCATTTTCTTTTTCAAAGCTTGGTTTGAATTATTTTAAAATAATCCAAAATAAAAAAGAAAAAAGAAGTAATACCAATAAGTTTATTTTATGAAAACTAAAATGGATCTTATTGATTGAAGTTCACAACATCGTGTATAAAGAGATGAATACATGAAGATATTCAAAAATTAACTTAACACAATGTTACATTCTTATTAACAAATAAACTGTTAATTAGCTATAACAGTTTGTAGCTATAACAGTTTGTTAGTTGAATTTTGTTTGTAAATAACAGTTGTTAGTTAAACTTCCATGTATCAAAGTTCTTTTATAAAAAGGGAACTTGGAGGCTGTAAATAAAGCAAGTGAAATTAATAAAAGAATCTCTTCACATACGTCTCTCAACTTGATATGGTATCAGAGCAATTCCGCAAAAGAGAGAGTTAAACCGCTGTCCGGAAGTTAGAGTACCCTCATGCAGCCTTCATCATGGCAACACCAGAGAGTTCAACGCCCGACAATTGTAATCCCTCATCTCCGATTACTCCCTCTAATCATGACGTGCAACTGAATTTCTTCGTTCTTCACCATTCGATTATCCAGACCACCAATCTAGTATCTACACCACTGGCAGGATCAAGTAACCATTCTTCATGGAGCAGAGCCATGAAACTTGCACTATCTGGGAAGAATAGGATTGGATTCATCACATGAACGATCGAAAAACCATCAGAAGGTAATCTTCTTTCAGCATGGAAATGTAACAATGATGTGATAGCCTCTTGGATCATCAACTCAATCTCAAAGGAAATTGCAGCCAGCTTAGTTTACAATGGAAGTGTCAAAGAGATATGGGATGAATTAAAAGAGAGATATTGACAGTCTAATGGGCCACATGTATATCAGCTGCGAAAAGACCTTGTAACTACAACCCATGGAAATCTTCCAGTTGAAGTATATTACGCAAAAATCACTACTATATGGCAAGAACTCATCGAGTATAGACCCTTAAATGAATGTACTTGTGGAGGATCGAAAAAGATGATTGAGTTTCTTAATGCATAATTTGTAATGACATTCCTTATGGGATTGAATGAGTCATATTCTCAAATTAGAGCACAGATTTTGCTTATTGATCCTTTACCACCAATAAACAAGGTATTTTCTCTCATCATCCAAGAAGAAAGACAAAGATCCATTGGATCTACTCCTTCCATTGAAAGTGTCACTCTAATGAGCAACACAGAAAAGAGATTTATGCCCGAAAGATCCAAGAAGAAAAACACTAGACCAATATGTACACATTGTGGATACAAAGGACATATTGCTGACAAATGCTATAAACTACATGGCTATCCACCAGGACACAGATTGGGGAATAACAATTCAGTTCACCAACAAAGATAGAATAATCCTACACCAACTGGAAATGAGTTGACAGAAGTTCCTAAAGCTAATCAATCTGCATTCTTTGCAAGTCTCAATAATAACCAATATTCACAGCTCTTAAGTATGCTGCAGACACATCTAAATGCTCAACACATTGATGAGGGTTCCAAGACAGAAACCACCCACATAGCAGATACTTGTCTTCCCACTTCACTCATCAATTCTTCTTGGATCATAGATTATGGTGCTTCTTCTCATATATGCCATGATAAATCGATGTTTAAAGAAATCCACAGCACACAGAATATGTCAGTCATACTACCTACTAAAGCACGTTTAAAAGTTGAGTATATAGTTGATATCTCAATAGCAAAACAAATTATACTGAAAGATGTCCTTTACATCCCTGAATTCAAGTATAATCTGCTATCAGTAAGTGCTCAGTTGAAGGATGAAAGACATACTACATCATTTACTAATTCTGATTGTATCATTTAGAACAAGTCAGTTTTGAAAACGATTGGGAAGATTGAACTAATCAATGGTCTCTACTTACTCAAAGTAAATGATGAAAAGATTAGAGATTGTTCTATTGAATCTACTGCTTTTTTGTGTAAAGCCTCTGCAACTACTTGACATAATCGCATGGGACATCTTTCTGTTAGTAGAATAAAAGATCTGTCACACATAATAGAAATTTCTGATTCTTTAAACTGTAAAAAAATGTGTAATATTTGTCCCTTAGCCAAACAGATACGACTGTCTTTTCCTTCTCTAAATAAAATCGCAGAAAACACCTTTGATCTTATACATTGTGATATATGGGGGACCTTTTAAAACTCAAACACATGCATGGCATTCCTATTTTGCCACTATTGTTGATGATAAGTCAAGGTACACATGGATACATCTCTTGAAAAATAAAAATGACATCCTACAACTCATTCCTAATTTCTTCAAACTTATTGGGACTCAATTCTAAAAAAAAATCAAGACGTTTCGTTCTGATAATGCTCCTGAACTGAACTTTAGAAACTTTTTTGCCAGCACTGGAACTAATCATCAGTTTTCTTGTGCATACACTCCTCAACATAATTCAGTTGTTGAGAGGAAACATCAACACTTCCTTAACATTGCAAGAGCCTTGATGTTTCAATCCAAAGTCCCTCTTACTTTTTGGGGGGAATGGCAACATACTTGATCAATAGAACACCTATGGTTTTGCTATCTAACAACACACCCTTTGCCACTTTGTTCAATAAAGCTGCAGATTACAACATCATAAAGACATTTGGGTGCCTTGTTTATGCATCCACACTATCATTGAATAGATCAAAATTTGATCCAAGAACAAAACCTTGTATATTCATGGGATACCCATCAGGTATGAAAGGATACAAGTTATATGATGTAACTAAAAGAAAATTTTTTGTTTCAAGAGATGTCCTATTCTTTGAAGAGAGATTTCCATTCCAGTCCATCAAAGAAGAAAACAAACCCATCTTACATGACTTTATTGATCAATTCGTCATACCATGCCCTCTGTTTGATCATCTTGGAAGTAAAGATATTGCTGAAAACTCTATTGATTATTCTTCAGAGAACATATGTCAAGATAGTCACGGTGTTGATGATCCAGACCTCCACATTGAAACCTCTGAAGAAACCAATAACACACTCTAAACAGCCATCCCTATAGTCCCTAGAAAGTCATCTCGATCTCATTGCCCACCTTCCTACCTAAAAGACTTTCACTGCAACCTTATATCTCAAAACCCCTTATATCCCACAGAAAATCACCCTTTCCTCTCACCAAATACCTATCCTACAATACCTATACTCAAAGCCATAAAAACTAACTTCTAAATGTCACTACCATATATGAACCTTCCTATTACCACCAGGCCGTGAGCCATCAGAATTGGAGAACGACTATGGCAGAAGAAATAGAAGCCGTGGAAAGAACCAACACCTGGTCCGTTGCCTTCCTTCCAAAAGATTATCACACCGTTGGCAGCAAATGAGTTTATAGAGTAAAATAGAAACCCGACGGCACAGTTGACAGATACAAGGCGAGACTTGTAGCTAAAGGCTATAATCAACAAGAAGGAATAGACTTTTCAGATACATTCTCACCTGTCGCCAAAATTGTCACCGTCAAGATATTTCTAGCCTTTACTACATCATATAACTGGTCTCTTACTCAGATGGACATTGATAATGCCTTCTTAAATGGAGACTTATATGAAGAAGTACATATGTCTCTACCATTGGGCTATAAAACCTCACAAGTACCACGGAAAGGTGAGAAATTAGCTTGCAAACTTAACAAATCCATATATGGGTTAAAACAAGCATAAAGGCAATGATTCCTAAAGTTTGCAACAGCCTTATCTTCACATGGTTTTTACCAATCCAAGTCTGATTATTCTCTATTTACTAGAGGAAGTGGGAGTGACTTTGTAGCAGTCTAGTATATGTTGATGACATACTGCTGACCGGACCCTCTCCTGAAATGATAAATTCAGTAAAAGAAATCCTCAAAGGGCACTTCAAGCATAAAGACTTGGGTCAAGCAAAATATTTTCTGGGATTAGAATTGTCAAGGTCCCAACAGGGAATCATGATCTCCTAAAGGAAATATTGCCTTCAGATTCTTGAAGACATTGGTTTTCTTGAGACCAAACCAGCTACAACATCTATGGACCCTAATTGAGAGTTCCTAAAAGAAGATGATGTTACTTGCTATATAAGACTAATCAGAAGACTTATATATCTTCAGATATCATGACCTGATATATGTTTCGTTGTCCACCGACTTAGTCAATTCACTCAAAGTCCTACAAAAGATTCACTTAGATGTTGCTTATCACTTGTTGAAATATCTAAAAAGGTCTCTTGAACAAGGTGTTCTGATCAGTCCTATTACCTCTTTTCATCTAAAAGCCTTTGTAGATGCCGATTAGGGATCATGCCTTGACACTAGAAGATCTATTACTGGTTTCCGCATATTTTTAGGAGAATCCATAATATCATGGAAGTCAAAGAAGCAAGCCACTGTTTCCAGATCATCTGAGAAGATGAGAAAGGAGGACTAGCTTCAGTCACCAGCGAGTTAGTATGGATCTCCCAACTTCTTAAGGATCTTCATGTCAAGACCTTACTGCCCACTACTGTTTACTGTGACCATCGAGCAACCATTGCTATTGCCTCTAATCCTATGTTTCATGAAAGAACGAAACATATAGAAATTGACTGTCACTTTGTTAGAGACAAGATCACTGATGGATTCCTCAAAGTTCTCCCTATCAAGTTTAGCCTACAACTAGCAGACATGTTCACCAAAGCTCTACCTATTTCTACCTTGTCTAAACTGATATCCAAGTTGGGAATCATTGACATTCATCGTCCAACTTGAGGGAGAATATTAACAAATAAAACTGTTAATTAGCTATAACAGTTTGTTAGTTGAATTTTGTTTGTAAATAAAAGTTGTTAGTTAAACTTCCATGTATCAAAGTTCTCTTATAAAAAGGGAAATTGGAGTATGTAAATAAAGCAAGTGAAATTAATAAAAGAATTTTTTCACATACCTCTCTCAACTTAATTCTTTCAACTCACAAAAAAAATTTCTATTTTCACATATTGAGTCTTAACAGTAATATTCACCAGCAATTCCTCTATGCCGAATATGATCAACCATCTCCAAAAAGCATTTCTAAAATATCATCCTCCGAAAACAACAAGAACCGTGGTATGCCAATTAATTAGCTTTTTATTAAAGTCAAAGATTAATTTTCCTTAAATTTACCCTAGTAGATGAGGTGTCAGTATCATGTTATCAAATTAAAGAAAGTTTTATATGTTTTTGAAACATAATTAGGGAATAATTAGTAATGTATTATTGATAACTAATATGAAAATTAAAATTGAAAAGATCGTTATAGCTACAAACTGAAGGTTTGGATTACATGATGTTGCCTTATTGAAGCATCCATTTCAAAATTTGAATCCCATTCCAAATATCAGACACATCCATTTCTTCCTTCTAAACAAACGTATAATTATTATTAATTAGAAAAAAAACGAAAACAAGAATCTCGAAATGTAAAGCAAACCGAAGCCCATCATTTTAAAAATTCAAAAATCACGCACATAATGGTGACATCTCTAGGATCATCCTATTTAAAGCCCCTCCATTTGTCAATTTCATCGAATCCTTCCGTTTCTTGTGGCTCTGTCAAAATTTTGTTTCGATTGAAAAAATTTAGACGCTCATGGCAACGTCAAAATCTCTTCAATCAAAACACAAATTTTATCTTTCCTTCGCCATGGATTTCCATACCTTGTCAAGGAGAGAGTTCCAAGCCCTTTGTAAGACGAATAAGATTCCGGCCAACATCACTAATGTCACCATGGTCGACGCTCTTCAATCTGTGAGTCTTCTTCTTTTATGTAGTGTTCGTCTTTTGATTTTAGATTGTTTGCTCTTTGTATAGACTGAAGGAATCGAGGATTTTTTGTACGGTAATAGATCTGGAGTACCTAAATCGTTTATTGATTATGAAGTTTAATCTTGTGATTTTGGTGATTTTGAAGCGTATAATATAATTCTTCTACTGTGTCATGAAGTAAATAAGATTTTTCTAGGGTTTTTGAAAGTTAATTTAGATATTTGATTATTTGCTCTTGGGAGAGGTTGAAGGAATCGAGGGGTTTTTAAGCCTTGATAGATCTGCAGTACCTGAAACGCCAATGATAGCAGAGGTTATTTCCTCGGAAATTTCACGAACTGCATTGAGAACTTTGAAAAGAAGAAAGGTCCTCAAAGATGAGGCAATTACCACTCGATCACATTCCGAACTTCAAAAAGAAGAAAGGCCTTCAAAGATGAGGTAACTACTACTCGATCACATTGAGAATTTCGAAAAGAAGAAAGGCCAGCTTGAGTTTAAGGGAAGATCAAAAAATGGAACCAATTACAGTCCACACGTCGTTCAATGATATGCCTAACAGTTCAGGTTTGCATTTTGTGATTGGGTTGTTCCTTTTTTATTTTGTAGAGTGTCCTGGGTAAATTTGAGGATTATTATTTTTTAGTTTTTTTTTGCTTGCATTTAAACAAACACATGGTTGTTGAACTGGGGTTCTCGAATGATTGTTTTAAGAAGTGATCTTATATTTGTGTATCTATCCGTGCAATTTAATTATATGAGGTTATTAAGGAATGAGATATATAAAGGAGAAAGAAGGGAGACAGAAAAGGTAGAAACAACTTAATTTTTGGGATGAGTATGAAGATGCAGCAGAGCCACCACTCAGTGGCTGTAAGCTTTAACGAGCAAATTGGAAGTAAAAAAGGGTCCACAATTCATTCAAGCTAAGAGAGATTGACTTCCTAAGTTTCTATTGCTCTGGGTTCTGTTGGTGGCATTCATGACAATGTTTATATACAAGGGAATGGATGGTGATAACAAAGTTAGAAGAATGGAAGTTCTGGGGAGTATGTGTGACCAGAGGACAAGGATGTTTCAGAATCAATTGAGTGTCAGTGTCAACCATGTCCATGCTTTGGCCATTCTCATTTCCACTTTCCACTACTCCAAAAATCTATCAGCAAATGATAAGGTATTTCTGTTTCGATTGTGGCTTTTGATTCAACATGGCAATATTATTCTATTTAAAATTTGAAATTCGAAATAGAGATGAAATGTTGATCGGCAGTTGACTGCAACAGTAATATTTGGATATAAAAAAGCCACAAAAAGAGCAAGTCTTTGCTTATGCTTCTATATTAGGGTTTTCATTATTTTTTTTCTCTCTCGAATTCAACATCACCAGGTTAGTTATTTTAATTAATTACATATATCTTCTCTTTGGCTATGGTTATTTTAATCTTTATCTGTATGGTTTTCATATATCAACATCCTTTTGTTTTTTCTTCGTTTTGAAGTTGGAAACAAATTAAGAATACATATGATCATCGTAGTGAGGAACCTCTAATCGTGAATTGGCAGGTGAATTTAACCAAACCCTAAACCCTTTTCTTAAAATTAATTAAATTTTTATTATGTTTCTAATTACATGTATTTTGGGTATCTAATTTCATCAAATTAATATTGGTCTCGTCCTCTTGGATTTGATACATATAACTCCATATTCAATCTCACTAGTTTTTCCTATCAGGTTTTTCTATTTTTTAAAAATATTTTTTGAAAATTTTCTTATTTGATTTCTAGATATATTATAACTTTTTTTCATCATTTATCATGGAGATTGTTCTTTTTAAGTTTGAGGCGATTTAAGAAAAATTGGTGGTTCGAGAATCAATTTCTTAATAGAGACACTACATGTCTTCTAGTTTAATTCTTGTTGGGCTTTTTTATTTTCTAATTAAATCTTGCTCATAATTATGACATTGAATAATTATTATTATATTTATTTTTTGTTAAAAAAAGTGTAGATTTTTTTCTTAATCCTTGAGTGTGCAATGTCTTTTTATGATATATTTTTAGTTTAGATCTATTATCTTCTAGTTTGCATTTTTCCATTATGAATTCTTTTGAAAATTTGAGTTTTTTTTGTCTTTGCATTGACGATTATGACTTGTTGTGAAACATTTTTTTAATTTAGATTTATTATTTTTTAGTTTGCTTGCATTTTAATTGTATTATTGATTTTTTTTTAATGTTGTGTTTTTTTTGCTTGTTTTGAGTGGTGTTGTGCTAGGTTTTTTAGGAGACATTTAATTTACACATTTATTATGAGCTTGCTTGCATTATGAATTGTTTTGAAATTTTGACTTTTCTCTTTTTTTTTTTTGGTCATTAATTGTTGTGCGATATCTTTTTATTAGATATACTTTTAATTTGAATTTATTCTTTCAACTTTGCATTTTGTCTTAGAGATTGTTTTGAAATTTGAATTTTGTTATGAGATTTTTATTTTCGGTACTCTATTTTTTCTTTTCTTTCTTTCTATATTTTTTTAGTTGGTGATATTTTATTTATGTGAATAATTGTGGAATTTATTTTCTTATTACGTAGATGCATTTTCTGTGTGATTTGATTCTTTTCATCCTCTCTTTAAAACTTTATGGTGTCTATTTGCTTATCAAGTCTTCCCTTCTTGCTCTTTTGTGTTTCTTCTTTTTCCTTAATTTTTTCTTGTTTGATTTCTAAATACAGTATAATTATTTTTTCTTTATCATTTGTTATGGAGTGTTTTTTTTTTGTAAATTTGAGATAGATTTAAGAAAAATTGGTTGTCTCCGAATCAATTTTTCTATATTACCCAACTATAATTTTTCTATATTATCCCAACCATAATATAAGACGTACGTCTCTTCTAGTTTCATTTTTGTTGGGTTTTTTTTTTCTTATTTTAAGAACAAGTGTAGATTTTTTTCTTAGTCCTTTGTTGTGTGATGTCTTTTTAGTAGACATTTTTAGTTTGCACTTTTGCATTATAGATTTTTTTTTTTTAAATTGTGAGTTTTTTTTTTTATCATTTGTTGTACAATGACTTTTTATGAGACATTTTTAATTTAGATAATATTATTTTTTAGCTTGCTTACATTTTGTATTTGGATTGTTTTTTTGAAACTTAGCGTTTTCTTCTTTCACTCTCTTTGGTCATTTGTCGTATGCATGTTTTTTATGAGACATTTTTAATTTAAGTTATTATCGTTTTAGCTTGATGCTTGCATTATAGACTGTAATGAAAATTTGAAAAAAAAATTTGGTCATTTGTTGTGCGATTTCTCTTTATACTCATTTTTAATTTAGGTTTATTATTTCTTTAGCTTGCTTACATTTTTTATTATGAATTGTTATAAAATTTTGAATCTTTTTCTATTTTTAATAATTCTTTGTTCGATGTCTTGCATTTTTGCATTATTGATTGTTGTGGAATTTTGAATTTCTTTTTTTTAGTCATTTGTTGTGTGATGACAAATGAGACATTTTTAATTTAGATTATTTTTTTAGTTTGCATTTTGTATTATGGATTTTTTTTTTGAAATTTTGTGTCTCATTGAAGTCTTTTGTTGTTTGTTGTCTGTTTATGAATATTTTTAATTTAGATTTATTATTAAGCTTCCTTGCATTTTGTATTATGGATTGTTATTTGAAATTTTGAGTTTCTTCTTTTTCTTTTTTTGTTCTTTGTTGTGCTATGAATATTTAAGACACATTTTAATTTAAATTTATTATCATTTAGTTTGCATTTTGCATTATGGATTGTTCTACAATTTTAAATTTCAATTTTTTCTTTTTCTGGTAATTTGTTGTATGATGTCTATTTACGAGACATTTATTCTTTTAGCTTGCATTTTGTATTAGAGATTGTTTTTAAATTTGGAGTTTGTTTTGATATTTTTACTTTTAGTATTCTCTATTTTTCCTTTCCATTTCTTTTTTTTCTTTTGTTAGTTGGTGATATTTTTTTTCTTGGAACAAATGCGGAATTTATTTCCTTTCTATGTAGTTGCATTTTATCTATGATGTAATTTAAAATTTTTTCACCCGCTCTTAATTTGAAACTTTATTGTGTATGATTACTCAGAGCTTTCCTCTGTTTCTCTCTGTTGTGTTGTTTCCTTTTTCTTATTTAATGTAAAATTCTTTGGTTTAGTTTTATTGTTATTGATGTTTTCGGAGTTGTAGATAAGTTCTTTGGTATATGTCTATTTTGATATAATTTTCTTTGTCGAACATAGCAATATATTACTCTTGATCAACGATCTATTGACTTTTTTTCTTCTCCTTTTCATTCTAAGGTTTTTTTTTGTCCTTTAACTGTGTGAGTTTCATTTTCATTTCTTTTTTGTGCATTTTCATTCTACTCGCGGCTTAATTTCATTGATAGTTTTGAATATTTTCATTCTACTGGTTAAGGATGTTGAGATAAAGCATGTTGAAGAAATAATTTTTTCAGACTCGGCGAGGAAGATGTCGGCATTGGTCCTCAATGCCGACTTCAGGAGACAATGTCGCGGAAGAGTGGAATAACGATGAAACCATGCATGACGACATTGTGAAAGCATTTTATTTAAAAAATATTATCTAGTTTTCCACATGCCATGAACGTCCGCGTCGTTGTTTCCCCCTTAACGACGATGTTATAAAGGACGGTGTCGACGAAGCCCTGAAATATTATTAAAAAGGTAGATCTCTCATGACGCCTACGTCAACTTCGTCGCCATTGCCCTATCTAAGACGACGCACGTTGATCGCTTCGGTAAGGGTCTAACCTTTAAATTATTATGACAAACCCTTTTACCGACGTACAAGTCGTTGACATTTCGAAAAGGCCAACGATTTAATTGATTTGGAGAAGGTAGTGTTGACGCCATAAGTGACCACAACGGCATTAGGTTAGCTTCTAACGACACGACCACTTACTCATTAGAAGTGGGTTCTCACGATGTTTTCGCAGTGCATCGGAGAACCCATGTTATTTTAGTGTTCACATAACAGAGAATGAAAACGGAAAAGAAAGAAGAAAGGAAGATGAAAGAGAGAGGGAGACCCGTTGCCGTCACAATCCGTCGCCGTCACCGCCAACCACCAACCTCCTATCCTCGTTGCCTTAGTTCGTTGTCTCTCTACATGTAAAAATGTTGTATTTTGTATGTATATTGTACGTTGGATATTGTATGTGTATTAATGTATGTAAATTGTAAATTGTAGATTGTGTATTGTATGTGTGTAGATTGTATATTGTATGTATGTTTGTTATTAAATATGTTGTATGAATTAAATTGAAATTGTTATTGTAGGTATGTTTATGGTAGATTGTAAATTAAAATTTTATATATGTTTATCGTAGATTGTAAATTAAAATTGTATATTGTATAAATGTTTATTATAAATTGTAAATTGTATATTGTATGTATTTTTATTATAAATTTTAAATTGAAATTGTTATTGTATGTATGTTCATTAATTGTAAATTGAAACTGTTGTATGGATAAGTTAAATTAAATTGTAAATTGAAATTGTATAGATCGATAATAATTAGTGAAATTGTGATTTTGATTGTTGTAGAGAGATTTAAATGTATTGAAATTGTTGAATTGATGAATTGATGAAATTTCTAAATTCTTGAAATTGTTTAAATCACTACAAGAAAATGGGGATCTCCTGACGCACAAAAGGATCGGGAGAAATAGAAAAATGTCGGTAAAGAATTTTTCGACACATAAGTTCGCATCGGGATTGAAGTTGGGAAAATCTGTTGGGAGAGGATATCCCGACGCATGAGATATAGCGTCGGGATATCCTCTTTTTTTTTTATAAAAAATATCTTCCCATCGTCATCATCTTCCTGCTTGGGTAACCATCCATTTGATCATCTTCTTCAACTTTCTCCTCTTTTGCGGCTGTTGTGTGCAAACAAACATATGCAAAAATTGAAACCACGAAGACACACTAAGCAATAAGTAAACAATAAGAAAAATAAAATCATACTTTACCTTCTAAACTCTCCATTGTTATCAAGAACATCAAGAGCGATTACAACACATTCCAAACTGTTGAATATAACAAAAACAGAAATCAGTAAGAAATGTTCAGATACTTAGAATAAAAGAAAGTCAATGATAGAAAGAAAATTAAGAACAAATTCAAAGGGGTTTATGTTTAGGATTTTGAACTTTGAATAAACTCAAACCAAGAAGTTGTGAAAGAGACGAAGACGGAGGGAGTTGCAGCGACGAACAGAGCGGACAACGATCTCTCTCTCTCGTGGCCTCTTCCTCTTTTTCTTTCAATTTGAGTTCTGTGTTCTGTGAATACAAAACTCAAATATGTAGGGGATCTCCTGACGCACTTCGTAAACGTCAGGCAATCCACTTATTCCTGACGCCGTATAGTACAACGTCGGAAAAAGTGTTATTCATTCCTGACATTTCACTAATGGCGTCAAAAAAAGTTTTTTTTTTTTTTTTAATTTTTAAACTTCTCCCGACGTCATGCATAACAGCGTCGGGAAAAGTTTAAAATTTAAAAAAAATTAAAAAAATTTAAACTTTTCCCGACGTCATGCATAACGGCGTCGGGGAAAGTTTAATTTTTTTTTTAATTTTTAAACTTCTCCCAACGCCGTTATGCATGGCGTTGGAATTGTCAACCTTTCCCGACGAAACTTCTACGACGTCAGGAGAAGCTTTTTCTTCCGACATCTTTTATCCCGACGTCCGTGTTGTGCGTCAGAAAATACTTATTTTCTTGTAGTAAATACTTGAAAATTTTTATTGGTTTGCTGTAGCTATCTTGTAGTTTATTATTTGTGAACATGATTGTGTTTAGTAGTAAGGTAGCTGTTATTTATTAATTATCTTATCCCTTAGTTTATGATAACTTTTTCGAAATGTTAGGTTCTTATTTATGCTTGTTAGTTGGTTAGTTGAAAGTGTTAGATAGATTTTTAGTTTAAACTTATATATAGTGAAAGTTGAGATCATATTGGATACTTGTGAGGTGTGACTTATTCATGGAGGAAATTTAGCATTTGAGAGAAAGAATATAAGACTAATTACACTTATAGGTCTTTAACGATGGACAAGAATTGGATGAAACTTAGGAATAAGTTATCGGTTGAGTATAGAGAGAGAGTTTTCAAATTTTTAGAAGTTGCCAAGTATCACGTCGATTAGTACAGACTGATAAGGTGTCCATGCAAGAGATGTATGAACTCGATTTGGGACTCATTAAAGGGTGTGCAGGGACATTTATTTACGATTGGAATATGCCCCTCTTAACACAGATTAGGTGTATTATGAAGAGCCAATGAACTTGTATAGAGGTATAGAAAGATTTGATGAAGGGATTAGTAGACCCTTTCCATGAAGGAACTAAAAGGGACCCCTTCCATTTCTTTTCCTTAACCCCACTCACGGAGTACATCATTCAATCCCAAACTCGACCATGGTAGAGTGATCTGTACTGATTTTCCTACTTTTTCTTCTTCTCTGGCTTGAAAGTCGTTTTAGAAAGAGCAAAGAGCACTACAAGAAATCAGAGGTTTGCTAACGCAGAAAATAGCGTCAGCATAACAAGCGTCGTAAGAAAGGGTTTTTGCCCACGCAGTGGATACGATGTCGGCATTGGTCTTCAATACCGATGTCAAGAGACGACATGGAAAAAGAGGTGGAAACAACGACGCCACGTATGACGACGTCCTGGAAGCTTTTTGTTTTAAAAAATATTATTTAGTTTCCCACGATGCCATGCACATCCCCATCCTCGCCTCCGTTTCTCCCTAACGGCGGTCGTAAAGGACGGCGTTGGCAAAGCCCTAACATATTATTAAAATGGCAGATCTCTTGCGACGTGTACTGAAGCTGCGTCGTCATGGGTCTATCTACGACAACGCAAGTTGACCACGTCGGCATAGGTCTGACCTTTGAATCATTATGACAAATCCTTTTGTCGCCATATTGGTCATTGACGTTGCAAAAAGTTCGACGATTTGATTGATTATGAAAAGGTAATGTCAACGTCATAAGTGACCACGTCGACATATATTAGGTTGGGTATTGCCGACATGACCACTTTATGTGTCATGAGAAGAAAGTTCTTGCAACATTTTCATGGTACGTTGCGAGATCCCGTGCTATTTTTGTTATGCCTTCAGATAAAACAGAACGAAAACGAAAAAGAAAGAAGAGAGGAAGATGAAAGAGAAAGGGAGACCCGCCGCCGTCACCGTCCATCGCCAACCACCAACTTCTATCCCCGTTGTCTTAGTTCGTCGTCTCTACCATTAAAAATGTTATATTTGTATGTATATTGTATGTATATTAATTTGTGTATATTTTATGTTGGGTATTGTATGTGTATTAGTATGCAAATTGTAAATTGTAGATTGTATATTGTATGTATGTTGGGTATTGTGTAGATTGTGTATTGTATGACGATTTAAATTGTTGTTATTGTATGTATGTTTATGGTAGATTGTTGAATTGATGAAATTGATGAAATTGATGAATTTGATGAATTTGATGAAATTACACATATGTTTAATTGATATTATATGTTATTTGAATTTTAGATTATATGTGTAATGTTTGTACGTGTAATTTATGTGAAAATTGTATGAGTTTATTTGTGTAAATTCTTGTTGTGTGTGTATAAATTTGAAGAAAATAAGTGTTCAGTTGTTCTTGTTAAAATCCATGGAAACTTTAACTAAAATAAAAGTAAGGTTCTACCATGTTGTTCTTGTTGTTACTATTGGAATCCATGGATGAATAGCTCTCAATGTATTTATATTGTATGTATAGATTGTAGATTGTATGTATGTTTGATATTAAATTTGTTGTATATTTCATAATTACAATCTGCTATTGAAGTAACAAAGAAAGAAAAAAGGAAGAGTGTGAGAAGACTATAGAAGAGCTTAGGTGCAAAAATTTCCTTCGATTGTGTTTGATGACCTCGAATCAAAGAGTAGGGACATGAGCATAATGTGCAAAGAGTGGAGAACTTTTATGGCTTACCTGTTCGGTTTTCGATTTTGTTATTTTCTACTCCTCTTTTTTCAATCAATTTTCTAGAACCACTAGAGCAAGAGTCGTTTCTCTTTGAAGCAACCTTATATTTTTTCGATGCACCTCGTAATAATGTTCAACTTTCCTCTTTGCACATTCTACTCACGTCCTTACTCTTGGATTCGAGGTCCTCAAACACGATCAAAGAAAATTCTGGCACCTAAGCTCTTCTATAGTCTTCTCATACTCTTGCTTTTCTTCTTCGTACAAAGTTTTGCTGACGTCGCGACGGGCCTACTCCTATTGCCGACATGTTGACATTGTTAGCCAAAGTCCTACGTCGACGTTGTCTCGTTCCTATGTCATCATTACCTCTTACGATGTGTCATTTACGATGCCCGACGTGTGACTCTGGGTCGACGAAGTCTTTAGTCGACGCACTATGACTTTTGTGACACACAACTGCATTGACAAAGTCCCAATTTCTTGTAGTGGAGGCGAATACCTGATAGATGATAGACAATACATACCCCTTTTCTTGATAATTGAAGTACTTAAATTTTTTTATGGATTATGGAAGTGAGTTGGAAGGAGAATGATAAGGAGAACTTGAAACATTTGATAACCATTTTTTTTTTTTGTTATTAATTCTTTAAATTTTGCTTATTTTTTTTACAACTTCTTATAGTATATTTTATGAAATATTTGAATTTCTAACCCAAATTTAGAAAAAAAAAATTATTTTGAAAACTAGAGTTAGCTTGAAAAATTGTCAAAAATAGTAAATTTGACAAAATATTTACAACATATAGCAAAATTTTCAGATTCTATCAGTAATAGACATTGATATCATTTTATTAGTGGCATTGATAGACAGTGATAGAAGTCCAATTTCTGTCATTGATAAAATTCAAAATTTTACTATAGTTTGTAAATATTTTAATTTATTTTTCTATTTTTAAAAATGTCCCTTCTTGCAAATTGTTGGGTTACTTTTTTTTATTGTTTGTTTCTTTTGGTTTTTTTTTAAGTACATCAGTTAATTGTTTTTTTTATAAAAGTGATTTAAAGAATCAAACAAATTAATTACAAAACAAGAGTTTTAGAAAAGAGTAATCATAATGAATAGAAAAAAAAAATGAAAATATTTACATATATAGAAAACAAAACTTAAATGTATGATAAAGAAATTTGATATATTTTGGTATGTTTTATAAATAGTTTCAAGTTTTTTTTATATATTTAAAAAAAAAGAAATTTAACTAAGAATGAACATAAATTTATCAAAAAGACTGCATGAAAACCCACCAAACTACACCTTGAGTGCCTAGAAAATGCAAGTTCCTCCTTCGGACAGCCATCCATGGAAAAATCAACACAATGGACGTCATACAAAGGAAATTTCCAAACTCTTACTTAAGCCCAGGTGTGTTCTTTGTTACTCTAACAGTGAAGATATCAACCATCTCCTCATAAAATGTAGTCAAAAAAACACTCTGGGATAAATTAACTGTCGCATATTGGAGGAAACGTTGATAGAAACAAAATCATATCAATTCCCTTTGCACATCCTTATGCAGACTTAAACAAACAAGCAGGGAGAAATGTCATTAATTAAGTTCAACAGAGTAGCACAGCTCTCCTCTGGACGATATGGTTTAGAAACAATAGAATCTTAAGAGAAAAGAGTAGATCTACTGTTAATTTAGGGGAAGATGTTGGCAATCTGATAGGGGTTTGGTCAGCAAAATTCTTGTAAAGACTATGACCCATGTACAATCTCATTAAATTATAGATCGTTGTTAAACTAAAGGTTGTATATATAAGCTACACTACTTTCTCCCTTGTAACATAACTCTATATTAATATATCATGGCCAATATTCTAGGAATCACACCTAGAACTACTAGTTTCGTTTCATGCTAATATATATATATATATATATATATATATATATATATATATATATATATTGTTTAGGATGGATTAAAATTATAATTTTAAAAAAATTGGTTGGAAACAAGTAATTCTTCTTCTTTTTAAAAAAAAAACAATTTTTTTCATAAAATTATTATAAATGACAAAAATGTTAAAAATATTTACATATTATAACAAAATTTTAGATTCAATTTCATTTGATAGAACATTTATCTATTAGTATTTATTTGAAATTTTGCTATATTTTATAAATATTTTAGTTTATTTTATATATTTTGAAAACATCTCATTTTCTTTTCCAAAACTTGGTTTGGATTTTTTAAAAATAATCCTAAAAGGCAAGCTGCAACATAAATAAAAAAAATCAATAAATTGAAGTAATACCAATTATAAGTTTAATTTATGAAAACTAACAAACAATCAAAATAATTATCCAGAGATGTTATTGATTGAAGTTCACAACATTCTATAAAGAGATGGATCCATGAAGATATTCCTAAATTAACCTAACACAATAATACATTCTTTCAACTCACAAGAAATTTTTTATCTTCACATATTGAGTTTTAACAATAATATTCACTAGCACTTCCTCTATGATGAATATGATCAACCATCTCCAAAAAGCATTTCTAAAATATCGTCATCCTCCCAACCCTGCCAAGACAACAACCGTATGTCAATTAATTATATTTTTATTAAATCAAATATTGTTGTTCCTTTAATTTACCCTAGCAGATGAGGTCTTAGTATTATCTTATCAAATTAAACAAAAATTATATGTTTTTGAAACCTAATTAAGGAATAATTAGTAATGTATTATTGATAACTAATACCAAAATTAAAAATGAAAAGATTGTATGCATTGCCTGAGTAGGGAGGCTTGAAGGTCTAGCATGATCTTGCTTTGTTGAAGCATCCATTTCAATCCCATTCCAAATATCAGACACATCTATTTCTTCCTTCTAAACAAACATATAATTACTATTGTTAATCTTAATTTCTCTACATTGATCTTCAATTTATATTGTTCATTATTTAATAAATTTATATATGCATGATAACATAATGTAAATTACCAAACGTTTACCCTTAAAGGAGCTTGATTGTGGTTGTGCCCCATGAAGATCTCACTAAGAACATCAAAACAATTTTGGTAATTTTCACCACCAATATCTTCAAATGCAATGGTGTCATCAGCTGCTGCTTTCCCTTCTTCTTTTGATGACACTAAAAAAGAACCACTCTCCTCCATATTTTTGTTATAAACCACTGGTAAATTTTTTTGCTTACCTTCAAAATTCACAGCAAATGCCTCATTACCTTGACCTAAGAAAATCATTTGATCCTCTCCAGTCGCCGTCATTCCCGCTCCATCACTTGAACACTTAGGGTTTTCATTCTCTATTGGTGCAATATTTTGATCGTTTTGAGTTGAACTCGAGATGGAGTTCATGTTGGTAGGGAAGTTAGGTTTGTTGAGAATCAAAAGATCACTCGAGTGGTTTTGATTCCCAAGATAGGGCAAAGAATGTTCTTCAAGATTAGGGTTAGGACATTGGAAGTTCAAAGGAGTCATTAGATGTAGTTTATTTTGAAGGAAACTATGTGAATTTTGGGGTTGGAATTTTGATGTGAATAAATGGGATTGAAATTGGGAGTGAGAAGAATTAGCAAAATTTGATGTTGATAATGTGTAATCAGAATATATGTTTATTGAATGAGTTCCCTTCTCAGCAACTCGTTTCAAGAAAATTCGGTACTTCTGTGTTCATAAACAAAAGCGTTTAGATTTAATATCATAATTAAAAAATAATTAAAATTTTGTATTAACATGATTGAAATTATTTCCATAATATAAAAGGAGGGTAAAGCAAAATTAGTGTTTTATTAAATCTATATATCTATTATATATAGAAAATGTAACGTCAAGTACAAAATTAAATAATAAATATAAAATGAAAAGAATTGAAAAGGGAAATTTAACCTGTAAATGGCTAGCAACATTTTCTCTAGTCAAACCAGGCACATTCATGAACTCAAGTATCTTCTTTGGAACTGCCTCTAAACAAAATTAAATAACTTTATTAGGACACAAAATATAATTATTTGAATATGAAGATCAATATTAATGGTAAAATTTATAAAGCTTAATTAGGATAGGGACTTACTGTGAAGGCCTATTAGTTTAATGGCTTGTAAAAAGCGATTATGAAGTGAATTAGTCCAAATCACTTTTGACTTTCTTATGGGAATATTTATGGAATGTTGCTTTGCCTTATTGTTCTTGAATTTTGATGATCTTGATTTAGATTTGACGATCTCCTTTTCTGAACAAGGTGTCGAAGAGCTGGATGATTTATCGATCGACAATTGTCGTTGGATAATTGTTGTTGTTGTTTGGTTAGGTATAACATTTTTGGGTGTAATAGCATATTGCCATACATGTTTGACATCATCTAGGCTTATTGGTTTCACCATGTAAAATGCAACTCCCTCTTCTAAACTCTTCAGTATCACACTTGGCTTTTCATCAGCTGACATCACTGCATTAATTAAATATATATATTGCAAACAAAAATAATTAAACTTTTATAAGACTTTATTATTATTATTATTTCTAACTATTGTAGAATATAATTGTAGATTGAATTATGTATAATATACAAACATTACTTACTAATAACAGGAAGCTTGAATTCTTGCATAACTTTCTTTTGTAATTGAAGACCATTCATTTGAGGCATGTGGAGGTCAGTGACAACAAGATCAAAATACCCTTTTCTTGCCCTAAGAGTATCAAGTGCTTCCATTGGGTCTTTTAGAGTCACAACTGAAATAAAATATATAAGATAATCTCATCATTTTACAATAATATCTTTCTATACTATGCTTTATTCAAATGACTTTAATTTTTAAGTGATTGTAAACAATATTTTTTATACTTGGCAACACTAAAAAGTTAACCCTCTTTATCAATATCATAGGTATTCTCCTACTTGGGTTTGGAAGGACAAAAGGGTTTCAAAAGAAAATCTTATTCTTTTGTCCTTTCACTTGGACCTAAATAAATAAGATATCCTAAAGTTCTATTATATTTGATAACTATTTGCTTTTAAGTTTTTTAAAACTAAGTTTATAGATACCATTTCTCTCATAGTTTTGTTTCCATTTCTCTCATAGTTTTGTTTTTTAAATGTGGCTGAAAATACTCAGTGTAAATGAACAAAAATTGTTTTAAAAATGAAATTCCAATGGGTAAAACTTCCTAATTTAATCTCAAAATTGTGTAGTAATCCAAACTTTAGACATCCATATGAAAATGAAGAACACAATGTAAAAGAAGAAGAAGCCCAAAAGAGAATGAAAAGAGAAAAGAGACCTTGGTATTTGCAAAGTCTAAGCATGGCTGAAACAATAGCAAGAGAAGTAGCATCATCATCCACCAACAGTATATGAATATCCACCAACAATTTCCTATCCATCCTTCAAACCTCAAACACCTAAACCTTAATTCTCAATCTCAAAACTCTATTTTATAATCATTCTCATCAACCCAAACATACATTATATCTTACAAATTACATGTTCCCAAAGTTTACATTTAATGCAACTTACCAAACATATCATCCCCCCCACTTGGACTTCCATTTCCACAAGATTTCCCCAATCTTTTCATTTATTCCTCCCTCCCTCCATCCCTCCTTCATTTCCCTTTTTTCTTTTTCACATCATATTACTCAATATTCTTTTCACAAATTTAATATCTGTTCTAAAACTTCCTAATAAATCTTCTTTGCATCATGCATGAATCTAACCTAAATCACACTTGCCCCAGCTCATAAAGTTATCAACTTGTTTTATACTATTTAGTTGTGATCCGAATCTTTCTAATCTCACTTATATGTTTAATTTGTCGTTAAGTATATATTTTGAAATGGTTACATAACACTTATCCTAAATTTAGTATGATGTAAGAATAGAAGACCTTAGATTCGTAATTATTATCCTTCACTTGTGAGGATGAGAACGAGAATGGAAAATATTATAAATATTCATACATTCGTTTTAATATGAAGGTAAGAATACAAGACCTTAGAGTCTTAATTATTGCCAGTTTAATAGTTTGTATCGAGAGAAAGTATATAATTAAAAGATTATATATGCATGTTACATTCTTTTATATTTTTCAAAATAGATAAATATACAAATACAGGGATCAAATGATATCTTTATACATAATCAATGTGTATAAATTTCTAATCACTTTTCTGCAAAGATATGAATTGGTGGAAAGTAATCAGTTGCCATGGCACCTACCTTGCTAAGGTATTTTGTGTAGTTGTTTTAATTGTTCATATAAAACCCACAAGATAACACCAATTATAGTGTCTCTAACCAAGCTTTTCAGGAGACTGCTAACAAAGCCATTGGAATTACCTTCTCCAGCTTTCTTACCTGCAAGGTCTCGAAATCGTAAGTTTCCTTGGTCCGATGTTATTGCGTAAATGACACCGTTCATATGGCCTCTTCCAATCACCCCGACCACCCTCTTGCTCTTGTTCACCGCCTTGCTACGCTTCAGAGACCATGCAAGGTACTACAAATGCAACTATATTAAGCACTTTGTAATTGTGAATGTTGAAATGAAAAATGGTGATTACAAAAACAAATGCGGAACCAAACCATGAATATCAGAGGGATATTACTCTCTTTCACTCTTTCACACAGATAAGAAAAATATCAGAAAATACATTGTAGGATTGCACTTACAGTATCTCGTTCATGAATGAGAGGTTGAAGGAGGGATGGATAAGAAAAACCAAGCTTCTCATAGAGCTGCAAAGAATTTCCATCGGATTCCTGAAGCAGCATATTAATCACGACACAATGATTCTTCCAACACCGTGAAGTATATAATGCATGTACCACTCAAGAAATTGGAAAAATTCTGACGCCAGAAAAAACGTTGACGAAAGGTACGTTGGTGTTGACCACCAATCGCCGACACGGGCAACGTTGCGTCAACGAAAGAGATCTTCCGCGACGTATAAGAACCAGACGTCGGGGAATGTATAAAATTTAATTTAATATGTACACTTTCCCTGACGTGTGACAGAGAGACGTCGGGAAAAGTGTAAGTAATAATTCAATACGTCCACTTTTCCTAACGTGTGGCAGATGGACGTCGGAAAAAATGTGAATAATGAATTATTATTTAAACTTTCTCTGACGTCCATCTGTCACAAGGTGTGAATATTGAATTATTATTTAATCTTTTTCCAATGTGCCCTCTGCCACACGTCAAGACACGTCGAGGAGGCACGTCGGAGAAAGTGGTAAATGTAACAACAAATTTTCACTTTCCCCGACGAGTGGCAAATGGACGTCGGGAAAAGTTTAAATAATAATTCAATATTTACACTTTCCCCAACGTGCCCCTGCCACAGATCGGGGAAAGTTGACGTATTGAAGTAACAAAGGTCATATTTCCCCGACGTGTGGCAGGGGTACCTCGGGGAAAGTGTAAATAATAATTCATTATTTAAACTTTTCCCAACGTATGTACTACATACGTAGAGAAAAGTGACCTTTTTCCGACGTTTTCGAAGACGTCGAGGAAAGTACACAGTATTTCTTCCCCGTTCAACACAGGACCAAATGCAAAACGAAAAGAAATCCAAAATCGGCCAAGAGAGAAGGAGAGGATGTGAGCCGGGAGCGCTACTGTCGCCGTTCGTCTTCGCCGGGAGTGTCCTCTTTCGCCGTCGAAACCCAAAGTTGTTACTTCTTTTTTTTCTTTTTTTTTGTTATTTTGTATTAAACTTTGTTATTTTGAATATATAAATTTGTATGATATAATGTATGCATATGTATGTTTTAAGTAATATGAAAAATGAGTATGTTTTAAGTAATATGAAAAGTGTATGTATATGTATGTATAAAGAAAAATATATGTATGTATATTTGGAATTTTGAAATTACATACATAATTAAAATGTATGTATGTATTTATTTTTTTAATAAAAAAAATAAATTTAAAAAAATGTATGTATATATATTTGTCTAATGTATGCATAATTATGTAATGAATGTAGTAAAATATATATGGATGTATTAGAAAAATATATGAATGACATACATAATTAAATTGTATGTATAAAAATTTATTGAATGTAGTAAAATATGTATGGATTCGAACTTTGTATATGATAAGCAATGTATATGATATAAATATGAACAATTTCATATTTGAATTTTAGAGTTTAATAAATGTATATGTGATATAATATTCAGTATTTAGAGTTTAGATTAAATTTGAATTGATTATATTGAATTATGGGATAGGGTTTACTTAATTTAAGATTTGGAGTGTTTATCGAATTCGATATTGAATATGAATTTCACTTTCAAATTGCATTAGAATTTCACTTTCAAATTACATTTGAATTTTTGAAAATGTTAAATAGCCTAACTAAAAAAGTTGACATATTTGAGAGAGATCTCCATATGAGTGTTTAAAACGTTACATAGTGGGAGATTGGTCATAAATTATTCATAAAGAAAGTTTCAATATTTAATTTGTTTGATTTTGCATATGTGATATTCTAAGTCTACTTTTATGTCATTGGTAGGTTTGGTGTCTGTAACTAGAGCACTAGAGGATAATATAGTTTTCGGTTTTTTTTTTGTTAATGTAATTGTTTTGAATTATGTAATTGTTTTTGTATTGAACATACTTCGTATATATTGTTTGTAATTAATTAAAATATTTTCATTTTAATTAGGTTGATCTTGCGAAGTGGAACCGAAAACAATAATTACAAGAAAAAAGAAAATAAATAAAATAAATAATAAATTAACTAAACAAAAAAAAATAATATTAAAAGTCTTTCCGACGTGTTGACAATGTGCATCGATGAGCATTTCCCAATCGTCGACGTGATCTAAGTCGGGAGTATCCCGACGTACCTTCCAACGTCGGGATAACCTTCCCATGTTTAGGGTTTTTGAGGCTGCGTCGGAAAAGACCCTATTTCTTGTAGTATACTGATTTGAACTTCAACAAAAATTGATATGCTTTGATTAGGATCTTTCTTCAGATGTTTGAGATGTTAGTAAACAAGGTTCAAATCATAGGTAAAAGAAGCAATCATATAGGGAAAAAACACAAATGTTTGGGAAAACAAATGAAAATTTTAAACTTCAATCCGTTTATCTATGTAGAGTTCTGTTTAGTTTAGACTGAACCCATTTGAAAGTTTTGCAAGGAGCCAATCTATGTTCACAACAGAAGTTTCCAATATTCATGTCAGTTTGTATTTTCTATGGTCACCTCTAAAGTGTTTTAAAAGGTGCAGCTAGGCACGAGTCTAGGCCCAAGTCACATGGTTGGGGTTATTTTTTAAGAGGCGAGGCGTTTTCAATAAGGCATGACTTATGCGTGCGTTACTTGAGGTTCAATAGGCACAATAGGCGTGAGTTTTTCAAGAATATGTGGGCTGGACTTTAATAAAAAAAATTATATACGTTTTCTAAACCTATTAGTTGATCTTTAGGAATGAACTTTTATTTTGATATCTGTGTTTTGTTTTTTTGGATAGAAAACTAATATTATAATACTTTATATATTAGAGTTAAGTCTCTAGTTTTTAGGAACATTTTGCTTTTATGCTGAATATAGACAAGCTTTGGCTTAGAAAACATTCAAAGAACTTTGCCTATACGCAGGTCCTTGATATATTTGAGGTAAATAACCTATTGCACTAAAAAAAGCTTTAAATTCAGTAACAGAATATCAATGAGACTGGTTGTCTATGAACAATAACTGAAGGAGTTCGGGTGGGAAAGAACCTCATCAATGTTTTGAGAGAAATCAAATTCCGATGTTATTCCACGAATAACTGAGCTTACTAAACTCAACTTCTCAGTCCAAGCCAGAGCATTCCATGACCTTTCTAGCTGCATGAATAAATCATGTTGAAGCGATTTAACAGATTAAATTATCTGAATAGACCAAATTCTACAGTTATTTGCACTTGCCAAAACAGAATAGTCCCATCTTGCAAGAGAAAATACATACTGTTATCTCAATTGGCCGGTCCCCCAAAACTATTTGAGCACCAACTTCTTCAGATGCTTTACGAGCAGCTCGAAACTGCATGATTAGTGAGAGATCCATGAACTAGTTGCTTCTAGATATGCAGACCTGTACAGAAATACATCTACAAATCACTTGATCATTTAAAAAGCTGATTATTCAAGTACCTCGTCTCCAAAAGGACGGTTGACATCTGATGAAATTTTGGATGAAAACACTGCTAGAAGCAGACGCAAAGCAAGAGCAGTTTGGCCTCCTTGATAAAATGAGAAAATTTTAGACAACTTTTAAGCAAAAAACAAAAAGAAAAGATGTTACTCCTTGGCCCTTACCCAGGTTTATGCTGCGACCAATAGCACCTAGAAAACCATCCCCACTCAAGGAAAACATGTTGGATTTCAGTTTGTGGTCTGGCTCACCCGTATCTAAAGTATACATGATACCAGCTCTGGAACAAATGTCTGCAATAATTTTAAGATGTTGATTTTCTCAAAGAAAAAAAATAACTCAGCAGATCATACTTTCTCACTTGGCATTCATTAGATACTATCTTACACCACAACTTCCAAACTTAAACCATAATCCAGCCTCTCAGCTGATATGTAGTCTTTTTACAAGATCCATTGAAGAAGAAACACAAGTTCCTCATTAGTCATTACCATACTTTGCAAGTGTTTTAGCTAATAGCTATCACAGAGAAGAATTTTGTTTTTTTTTTCCCTTTCCCTCTGACCAGGAGGCAGAGAGGGCAAATGAGATTTTGGCCATTTAAGCTCTTGAAAATTTGAACGCAAAACTCAACGAAAGTGCAACATATTACCAGTGACTCAGCCATGTGAACCAATATATTGAACCTCAAGAGACCCAAATTCAAGCTTTTATAAATAATTGTCCAACGAAAGAAAGTGCAGAACAAGAATTGTGACTTAATTCAGTAAAAGAATTAGATTAGGCCCATTTTCAAAGGAACAAATTAAACTTGCCTGCTCCTGCAAAGCTCGACGACCACATTATCAGGCTTTACTGCTCGGACAACTCGCTCGACATCATTTACCGATTTAGGAGAAATATGCGACGTTCCAACCAGCCATATTGCTTGGGGTTCCACGAATTCGGCCCTCCACGCTGGGACAGGCCCAAATTTCGTCTTGTCAACCAAAACCAATATGCCATCGTCAGCCAAATCAAGCAACTCAGGGTGAGTTTCAGCAATGGCGGCTCTAGAATCCCTAGAGATTTCCATTCGGAAATCAAAGTCCGATGGGGGCGGCTTAATGGAAACGTTGATGGGTTTTAGAGATTTGGTGGGGAATGAAAGAGGGTAAGATTTGAAAATGGGAATGGCAGTGGATTTAAGAGCCTCCATGGATGACAGCTGGGAAATGGAAGGAGAAGAAGAAGAAGATAAGAAAAAGGAACGACCTTTGACTGCCATACATAGATTTGATTTGGGGGAAACCTTCTGAGGATAACAAATCGATATGGCATACTGATTTGACCACAGAAAAGGAAAAAAGAAAAAAGAAAAAAAGAAAAAGTACCGAGAAAATGACCATCTTGATCTTCATTCAGTGTCCTATTTGTGTAGCAGTGGAAATTGAAATGACATTAATATATATATAATATATATATATATATATATATATATATATATATATATATAACTATATAATATATTTCTTTATTTATTTTGATCTTTGTGGACTCAACCAATTCCAAATCTCTCTCTTCTTTACCTTTAAAACCGTGTTTGTTTACGCAACACATTAATCACATACCAAACTCTCTCTTATACATTATTAATTTCTTTTTTAACACAAACAACAACAAAAATAAATAAAAAAAGACCAAATAGTTATTAAATGAGACTAGATAAATGACTTATTTTAACCTATAAACAATCTTTAAAATTATATTCAACTCAAATGAATCTAAAAAGTTTGACCATAAATGTACACAATCATGTCTAATATTTATTTAAAACTAAAAGATGAAATAGTTAGTGGCAAGCAAGAATGACCCAAATTAATCATAACAAAAAAGAAAAGCAAGCAAATCAATATTTGTACCCATATATTTAATTCCTTGATTACATTTTATTTTTTAACATTAAACTTCTTTTTAAATGTATTTTAACAAGTAACCTTCAAGTAATAAATCATACAAAATTCAAACACTCTAAATTTATGCCAGGTTGTGCATCATCAAAATATATTTATGTTGGTTTTGTTGAGCATATTTAGCCACGAAATCCCCACGGTCTTTACCACTTCTTCAGTTCTTCTTCTTCTTTATAAAATCCCTCTTCTTCCTTCTTTCAATTCAAATTCCATATTGCTTTTTATTCCTCCATGCATTAATATTTGACCTAATTTCTTCCATTTCACATATGTCTGATAATAATAATAATTCTACCCTCCCCCCCGGTCGCCACCGCACCTTCCGCGGAATCCGTTCCCGTTCCGGCAAATGGGTCTCTGAAATTCGGGAGCCACGTAAGGCTACTCGTATTTGGCTTGGAACATACCCAACTCCTGAAATGGCTGCCGCCGCCTACGACGTCGCCGCCCTCACTCTCAAAGGCCCTAATGCTTCCCTTAATTTCCCTCATTCTCTTTTATCTTATCCCATTCCTCCTTCCAACTCCCCTTCTGATATTCGCGCCGCCGCAGCCATTGCTGCCGCCGCCAGAAACCCCAAGAACACTAACCCACAAGCTTCTCCTGCTACTACCTCTACTGCTACAACTACTGATTCTTCAGGGACTGAAGCGATCGATGGAGGCGGGCCGTCCTCCCATGCCACGGGGGATTGTTCCGGCAAGTTTGTGGACGAGGAAGAGTTATTGAACATGCCGAATTTACTGGTGGATATGGCGGAGGGAATGCTGGTGAGTCCACCGAGGATGAAGTCGCCATCTTCCGATGACAATTCTCCCAACCATTCTCAAGGAGATGATGGATTATGGAGTTACTCCAAATAATTCCCAACAAATTTTCTGATTTAATAAAAATTTGAAAAGAAAAAAAAAGAGAACAGAGCAGGTGTGAATCATATCATAATCCAATCCCCTAATTTTATATTATATTGGGTTTATTAAAAGGGAGCTTTTTCTTTTTCTTTTTCTTAATTTGCTTGCTTCTGTTCTCATGATCAAACTTTAGGATTATTAATTTCTAAGTATGGTTAGAGATCTTGGGAATTGGAAGATTAATTAAAAAGAAAAAAGAAATTGAAATGTGTAATTATTGGTGAGTCCATACACTGCCTACTGCAGTTAATGGAACTTAGCCACAAATCTGTCACACTCCATCAAATGTCTTTCTTCTCCCTCCCCCAATTTTTCCATTTCTCATTTCCTTCCCCTCCCTCCGTCCAATAATGTCCCTTCATTTATATCTATATATATTCCTTTTCCAAATCAAAATGTTTCTCTCTTATTTCTTAATCACTACCTGTATGTAGTTTCTAACTATGGAGAAGGGAGAAATTTCTTAATTTTCTCTTTAATTCTATAGCTTAAATGTCATCATCCTATACTTTTCTGTACAAATGAATCTTCTTCCTCTTAGTAATCCATGTAAGAACATTGTGTTGTCCACACCAAAATTAGAGCTTTGGACTTCACACTGTCTTCTCTCTTTCCTATGGATTCAATTAAATATATATACCTTTATGTTATGTTGCCCAAAATTATTTTCAAATGTGAACAAGTAAATCATCCTCTATAACTTTGTTAAAAGAAATGGAAACATAATCTTATATGAACCAACGTGAACATATATAGTTCAATGGTTAAAAAACTTGATATTTTTAGTTGATAATCTCAAAGTTTAAAGTTGATATTTTTATTCTCACATATTTGTTATGCTAAAAAATAAGATAAAATATCTTATACTGTACATAAAATATCTAAATTCAAATTTAAGACCATAAAAATAAATGCTCTAACGTAGATATCAAAAGAAAAGATAACCAAGCTCTATATTTATATATAACTATGTGATATTTTTCAGTATAACAAAATGAACCAAAATATTTATTAATATAACAAAATTTAAAATCAGTAAAAGGATAGACACCGATAGATAAGATTCAAGCACTCTATGGTGTGTTATATCTTTTTATATCAACTATTAGATGTAAAAGATATATATTTTTCACGAAAACATTGAGTAGCTCAAACCAAAATGTACCGAAAAGATTGAGCTCAAATGAGTATGCTTTTGACTAATATAATTACTTTAAAGTAGCTAGTGAGAGAAAGTTATATTGAATGTTTGGTGTAAATGGAGAGGATGTGAAGTGAAGTATTTAGAGTGAGAACCCGTAAACTTGAATACTTAATTCAAAAAGCTTATTAATAAATACAGTTTTAAGATTCTTTGAAATTACTTTTTACATCTCTTAAGGAAGACGCAATCAAACCCTATTATAACTCAACGTTTTAGCATTAAAAACACTGTCAAATATTTGTTTAATTAAAATGATTTAAAATGATAATGTGAAATAATATATGAAAGAAAAAGGGAAAGGAAAAAGGGGAATTGGGTGGGAGAGTACGTAGTGAGGGGTGGGGGATAGAGGTACTAATTGTACGGACACCACATAATATTTGGTAAATAGATCTAAGGCCCGTCCGTCCAATTCATTTTCCATGCACTGCAAAATAGGGTCCCTCTAATTTAAGTTTTTCTGAACTCTTTTGTTAATTTGGAGTAAATTCATGTTTCCATCTCCGAATCCAAACAAACATTAATATTATATGTACCTTTTTCTTTTTTTTCTTTCTTCTTCTTCTTAATATTGTTTGATTCTACTCTCATAATTAACTTACACCACACACACACACACACACATATATGTATATTTAGACATTTAACTCAATTCCCACCTTGATCGGTCTATTTTATGTCCACTCACATAACCACACAAACTATGATCGATTCTTCTACTTTTCTTTCATATTTTTTTTTTCACTCTTTTCTTTTTTACATTTTGTATTTGTTTTATATATCACTTTCTATAGCTTTCAAAATTATGTAGATTGAAGAGACAAGGGAAAGCCTATACCTTCTAGGGCTGTCTTTATTCCATTATTCGTGGAATCATTAATTACCCCTTTTTTTTTCTTTTGTCATTTTTACATTTTTCCCTTTCGAATTTTTTTCTAGTAATAATGTTATAGGCTAAATTAAGAAATTGTAATATACACATCATATTTTTTTCTCAATATATCTCTTATTACTGTTTGGTTGAGACGAACTTTTTTAACCTCCCTGGATTTTTGGAAAATTTGAGTTCTTTGATGGAAAGATTTGGATTGCACTTGAATCATGCATTCTTTAGAGATTATTATGAAGTTCGAGAAAGGAGATTTCTTTTAATTAGGGAGTGACTAATAATTGTTTCTCTTGAAGGTTAAGGGGATGCACCTAACAGATGTTGGTAGGGTTGAGACCAAAGTTCAAATGGGAGCTTCTAGTAGTTGTGTGATGCTGATCTCTGTTTCTTATCCTCATTGATCTCCTTTGGCACCAGGGTTGTTGGAAGTTCAATGCATATGAGGCTTGCTCAAGGGAAAAAGGACTGTGCGAACTTGGGTGGATTTTTTTGGAGCCATTAAGGATGTGCAATCTTGGGTGGTTGTAAGTATTAGAACATATTACATAATACAAATCCTCCCCATAATCATCTACTTAATCTTTGCCTTTTAATTTTGTTTAAAATTGTATATTTTATTATATTCTATCTTTCCATGTTTGATCTCTTGTATTGTATATGTATACCAAGCATTGTATCAATAAATAAATCAAGCAAAATACATTCTTCAAACAACTGCTTTAAAGCTCTTTTAGTAAAGCCACAAAGAAGGAGTGGTGTCTCGGTTTGTTGGAAGTGAAAGCCTTATTGGAGGTTTGTTGACCATAGTTTTTCATAAAACTAATCTCTTTCACTACTTGAAGTGATTAATATTCTTGTGTGTAAGGAGTTGATCTCGCTTATGGAAAATGGGTTTCTCGTGGAAGACACTATCATAGTGATCATTTTTTGCCTCAATCTTAGATAAAGGAAAATAAAGTTATTCATTCATTAGCAACTTTGGCCACCTCTCGAGATTGCTTTATTATTATTATTTTTTTTTTTGGAATTTTTTTTATGTTGATATGAAGATAGGGGAGTAGTTAGGTGTTTGTTTTGGTTGTATTGTTCGCTTGCCAAATTAATAATAAAATGATAATAATAATAATAAGTACGAGAATCATGAAATTTAAATATCTGTCCATAGCAAACATAATGATTAAATAGAAAATTTAATCTGTATAATTTTGTGAGAAAACATACAATCAGAACATATAGTTACAAAAAAGATTATACAAAATGATGGAAAGACAAAAATAATGAGAAATCATGTCCCTTGTGGACAACATTGACAACATCATAGCTGGAGAAAATAAAAGGTTCGACTTTGTGGACCGAACTATAGTACCCATGATTTTGTATTTTGGTTTTTATAATTTAATGTATTCAATAGGATACTGATTCTTATAGTTTCTACTTTTTTTCACAAACGAAAATAGTTTAAAACAATATATGCCTAAACCTTATTTTCATTAATTAAAAAAAAGTTCAAATTAAAGTCTAACTCAATTTGGAAATACAGAAACCCAACTGTATCCAACATCTTCTGAACTGGTAGAACAAAAGAAACCAAAAAAATGTTAGGCTACACAATGATCAACCAAATCACAAATAAACTACACAAGGAAAAAACGATAAATCCCTGCAAACTAACTTGTTGAAGTCCAATTAAGTTAAAGTTGATCAACTACATTTTAACCTCAGGAAAATAGGAGACTAGTTGTGTGGGGTATCTAAGTATCAGTTTTGGGGTAGTGATTTAGTATCTTTTGTAGTGTATGTGTAACAAAAATAAAGTGGTATGAAATTTAATTTCCCAGCTGTGGTTAAAAGCATGATAATGAATGAGTCATATTATAATATACACTTAAGTTGGTATCATTTTATCGAATTAAATTTAAGCTAAGAGAAGCAAAGAGAGAAGATGGGATTAGGTTAACCAATGGAGTTAGTCCGAATAAGGATGTAATAAATTAAATTAAAGAAGAAAAAACTTACCTATTATAGAGAGGGAAAAGGTAGGGGAATCATGAATTCTTTAATTAATTAAACCCCACATTTATCATTTCAATTGTTTATTGATTACTATTTAAAAGTAGTAGTAGTACGGAATGATACCTTTTTCTTTTCTTTGAAGAACGTCACCAAATGTAATTTTCAAATTTTAATCATTCTATTATTTTAATTATTTATTATATGAAAAAAGTTTTGTCGATTATTTAGTTTATCCTTTTTAGCTATATACTAATGGATTAAACTATTTTAGTTTGAATTCTTGGAATTCAAATAAAAAATGCATTCATAAAATCGAGGAATTGATCGAAAGAGTAGTTTTTTTATTTCTTTAAGAAAATTAACTTGGTAATACTCCAATTAAAAGGTGAAAGACACTTTTGTAAAAAACTTCAAATTTTCTTTTCCTGAGTAGTCAAAACTCCCTTTTGATACTTGATAAATTTGTGATATATCAGAAATACTTTATAAATGTAAATTTCAATTGACACAAAATTAAAAGGCAAATGATGAGTTATATATAATATCACGTGTGACTTATTTTAGTGTGTTTGAAAGTATATATATTTAGTTGCATTGTATCTTACACATTTCCCTTGAATTACGTAGCAAAAAAATACAACATTGTGTGTACTTAAAAAAATTAGTAGGCCACAAAAAAAAAAAAGTAGAACTTGGTGTATCTAAACTTTTTTCTATGCATTTTTTCCTCCTTATTTTGTAACATGCTTGGAGGATTGTTTAGTTCTTAATATATGATCTTTAAATAAATAGACACAACATTTCAAATTTGGAGGCTTTTTTTTCCTTTTAAGATATCAAATTTAGAGATTTGTTTTTCTTAGGGGTGCAACACGAGGACTTCTCAAGTGGTCATCCAACTTAGTACTACTCTCGCCTAAGCACGTTTAACTGTGGAGTTCTGATGGGATTCGATGCATTAGTGATGGTATGATCGCACCCCAAATTTAGAGACTTGTTAGAAAAAATAAACAAAAAAAAAAAAAAAAAGTTAAAAACAGCCTTATATTTAATATAAAGGTAATTTAATTTAAAATGTATTTTAACACATTCTAATATTTGATAGGGTTCAATTTCTTTAGGGAGGGATCAAGTGGTTTTTCTTCTTTTGGCTTTTATAGATCACTGCGGTCAAAACTCAATAAGTATCTTTATGAATCCATCCCCTACAAATGTAGATTTGATTCTTTATTTTAAAGATTGATCAGTAAACAATATTAGTAAGCTATTTTCAATCTAATTTGAATTTAACTGTTTTTTAATGTTTATTATATAGTTAATTTTTTTCATGTAAATTCCTTTTTCATTGTTAAACAAATTGTGTCCGTACGTTGAAGGGAAAGTATTGATTTCCCAAGTCTATAAGTAGGATTGAATCATTATTGGGTTAGCATGTTCAATTTGGGAAACTTGCATTTGCATGTTAATATTACAAGAGCTAATCATAACTGATTGGCTATTTGGCCAGATCCATCCTTTAATAATTGACATTTATGATTTTATATAGCTATCATTTCTATTGGTATTAGATTTTTTAGACAACATATTATAACTATTGTGGAAGATGGGTGAATAAAGGTTTAATTTGCTTGTCCCATCAAAACTTAACTTAATTTACTAATATAAAAACAACAAATTTATTTGTATTTGACTAAATAAGATTTATTGTCAATGGACTTTCGAGGTACATTATAAAAAGAGTTTGTATTTTTGTTAACTTCAATCATTTCAATTAAAAGTACTTTAAGCTCGTTATACTATGTCTTAATTGTGTGAGTGGTATAAATAATGATTTGAAAGAGCTAGGTGCACTTGTAGTTGGATCGGAAAGAGCCTTTTATGAGATTGTAATGACTTTTTGGCTGAGTGAATTTTTTTTAGTTTGTAAGTTGTTTCAATTAATTTTTTTTTTATTAATCAGTAGTTCCATTGTTTTGTTTTGTTTTCTCAATTAATTTTATGTTTATTACTCCTATAGTAGTAAGATGCTTTTTCAACCCAATTTGTTGCTACGATATGGTTGGTTGATTTTTTTAAAGGAAAAATTTGAACAACATATGAAAAACAATTGTTAAGGATATTGTTACCGACCGACATATAATTTCCATATATAAATTATGCATGTTTCGTGGATTCCTTATTTTCATGCATATTTGTCTTTCTTATTCTCTTTCAAATAATCATTATTCTCTTAATGCTAACCATATTTATACATATGATTCCCTTATTCAATTTTAGGATAGCCACCTCATTAGAAAAATTTGTATGTTATTGAAAGTTTGGAGCTTAGGGCTTGTTTAAGCTTTGACCTTCATGTATTGTTATTGAGTATCTTCGTGTTTTTCATTGAAGTTATTTTTTCGGTAGCCATATTGTAGATATTTAGAGAGGTTGTTCTCTTTTGATATAGTATTTATAGGGAAAGCCTTAAATACGGCGGATATGAGGGAATGTCATTCTTGGGGAGAGCCTAAGCATTTTGTATTGAGAAGATCTCATACAAACCTGGAAGAAATATTATTGTGGAAGTAAGGGATCTCAAACTTAGTCAGAGATTAAGTTAAAATTGAAGAGGAAGCTATACGTAAGTCACTAAAAAGAAGGTTGAAGTTTCTTATATAGTGAAGTTTCGTTCCACTAGACACATTGTAACTCTAGACGTAGGCAATTTTGTATCGAATTGGGTTTTCTCTGTATTGTTATGTCCTCTTGTCGTACATGTTTGTGACATCGTGGTTGATATTGTGTTCTATATTAGATCTACCTATTTTTCACAACTAGTAACACATATTAATATGTACTTACCCTTCATCAAAAGTTTAAATATTTAAATATATGAATCTTAAATTTTTAAGTGGATCAATGATGTAGCGCTATATTAATTTGATATGATCATGACAAGTTTGAAAGCAAATAACAACAAAGTATGAATGGGGGCACGAAGAAATTAAAGAAAGAGAGGTAAAAGTATGAAATCCTAAGGTCCTATAAATATGCTTTTAAAGTTCAAAACTCCAAAAGCACATTGTAGGAGGCCCCTTGATCAATTCTAGCTTCCCACATCAAATAGACCTTTAATTTAGTTGTTGCTCCTAAAGAACACACACAGACATATATGGTGATCACAAAAAAAATGTAGCTATATAGGGGGTGAGTTCTGTATCAGAATTGAAGATGCAGAGAAAGATATGTATATGGGGCCAAAAGTGTAACACTAAGGACTATTAAAAAACAAAGAAAGGGGGGAAAAAGGAAGAAAAAATTGGAGGGAGTGAAACGACACATAGTACAAAACCCCAATGGGCTTCCACTTGAGAAGGCCTTAAAAATTAAATTTAGTTCAGTGCCTGTCAGTGGTCACTACTATATGACTTCTTCCTCCACTTGTTGTTTGGACCATATAGATATAGATATACTCTCTCTACATAGTTTTTTAATTCCCCCATAAACTCATCAAAGATTCAATCTTCACCAGATCTTCTTCTTTGGAGTTTCCACGTGCTATAAATATATATTCACCAAACAAACACAGCATATCTCCAATTAGAGGGTTTTGTAACACTAGCTTTGTCAGGTATGGATAAATAGGCATTCAAAGAATAATTTGTTGAGGGTTCTTTTCACGAGGTCTGGAACTTCACGGACGGACCTAAGCTTAAGGAATATCGAGAGATAATACAATACGAGGGACCAACGAAAAAATTTAGACTCTTGAATTCTAAATCAACCAGCCTAGTTCGAGAGGTTATTGTATATCAAAATAAAACAAAATAGTTAAATCGAACTTTTTATCTTAATAGTTTGCAACTTTGAAGACCACAATTACCATAATAATATAGTTTGCAACTTTGAAGACCGCAATTACCATGATATTATTGGACATAACTTCAAGCAAATTGTTAAATGAATGACCTTATAAATAACTCAACTTTTTGTGTTTAGTTGAGCTAAATACTCTTTTTAACAACTAAATACATGTACATTAGAGTGGAACTACTTGGTCAAGTACTTTTATGCAAGAAGGTTTACCTCACCGACAACGTTGGACTAGAGAAGTGAGTTGGAGGAGCATCGAAGGCCCATACACGCGTAATTCCCTGTGCACCCACAAGAATGATCACAATTACTTATACCAAATAAATAAATATTTTTTTATTCATTCATAGAAACCTCAAAATTTATTGAACATATTTAGTTGGAAGCGATGTTTGGTAATTTAAGATCATTTTTCTTCCAGAAAAAACACACGCTCGAAGACAAACAGGTTGAAATTGAACTTTGTGTTGGAGTTTATAGAGAGCAATAGCCTTTCTTTTTTTCACATGTAGCTTAAAATAAGTAAGTATGTGTGTTGTATAAGGACATAATTAGAAAATAATATAATAATGTTAATTGTTAGTAGTCTAACCTCAATTTCAAATCATAAACTCATTGACCATTTTATTTAAATACAAATGGAGGGGAGGATTTGAACCTAGAATGTTTTGATCTTCTTATACGTACATTGATGTCAGTTGAACATGATTGTTGAATTCATATTAAAGTTAATTTGGAGGACAAAATTAGAGGACTAAGTAAGTTATAAATTAGTGTAGCAGTAGGTGGATAAGCAAAGAATGATAGATATAATTAAAAGGGTTTAGAGGGACTTTTGAGATAGATAAGAAACTTTATGATGAAAAAGAAGAAAAAGGGAGGGATAATGTTGGAGAAAAGGTAGGAAGGGATAAGAAATATTAAGATAGAACGACGCTTCCACCATCCAAAACATGTCATAATCTGAAATGGTCTAACAAAAATATCAGGAGTAAAAATAAAGTGACACAAATCTGTATGAATGAGTGATATTAGGGTTGAAATTAAACAAATTAAGAAAGAAAGAAAACAGGTAAATCTATTATTTTAAAATATACTTTGATGTGATATATAGATATATAATAAAGAAGGAAAAAGGAACAAGTGGGAGGGTGAGGGTGAGGGTGAGGGTGGGGGTGGGGGAGGGGGGTTAAGGAGTGGGAGCTGCATAAAAGGCACGTGGTTGGTTGACGCGTTTCCGCGGGAAAATCAGCGGGGGGTTGTAGTTGGAGATGTTTTGTTTGTACTGACCCCTAACTCTCTATCTGTCACCCACTCTCTATCAGTCACACTCACTCAGACCCTATCAGTATCCCAAATTCAGTTTTTTTTCTCTATTTTCATTTAACTGTCTCCATAAAACAAAAACCGTGTCCTCTTTTGGACTCTTCCCCCACGTCATCTTAAGCTCTTTCTTTTCTCTCCGCTTGCCACGTCCCTTTGCATGCTGTCTCCTTCTCTCTCACTCACTTCCCCTTCAAGAGACCTTCTTCTCTTCCTTCCTCTTCTCTTTTCTCTTTTCTCTTTTCTTTTTTCTCCTTCCCCCCTTTTAATTTATTTCTCTACACCTCACCTTTTAGATATTTTAGAATACCTATTATAGAGAATTTTATGTTAGAGGCCAAATTAAAGTTTTTTCTTAAGAAAAGCTTACAGGCATGAGGATCTGCGGCTGTACCTTCATACTCTGTAGATTTATTGGTCTACTATTTACTATTTTTTTTCTAAATTTTATTCTTACTGTGTGAAACTAAAAGATATTTTTCTTTTCTGATATCTGATCATATGGCAATTATGTCTTAACAAACTAAATCAAAACTTCCTAAAAATAATGAAATCAAAACACAAATTTATTATTAGGTCTTCTTTAACTTAAAAAGATCAAATCACATATTTTGCTTTTTACCATCATCATCATCATCTTTATTATTATTATTGCCATCCCAATTATTTTCTTTAACTAGTTTCAACTATAGGAAAACTTTAAACTCAAATTATTACTTTTTAACCGGTTTCAACTAGTTTCAAAGGTAACTTTGGAATATGAGGTAGAACTTACATTTACTTATTTATAAAACTTAACCATTTGTAAAAAGGTTGATTTGAGTTGAGGGAATTTTGGATTGGCTAATCGATCATATAAGATTCAAGAAGTGTGGTCTCCAACTTAATGCTTAGATTTTAGGTTTTGTTAGATTATATCATCGTGTTTTTATTAATAAGTTGGGGCATTGAATGTGAGAAATTTGAAAATAAAAAAAAATCAAGAAATAGAAAAAATATATATTGTAGTCAATATGGTGGACAGAGTTATTAAGGACATCAAGACAAGATGTGTGTATATGCAATGGTTTCTTCAGAATTCAGTGTAGAGTTTTATTATATGCTTTGGGAGAGATAATAAAGAGCATGAGACCAAAGTTGTAGAGATGATATGTGGTAGGGATTCATATGCAACTTAATTGGTATGTACGTTATTATTGGGATTTAATAAGTTTTTTAGTGGGTGTTTGACTTGTCACTTTCTGGTCATGTCAGTTTGTATATGTTTGTTGTGTGCATGATTTGATTAGTACATATTAGTCATGTTAACTTACTTGCTACCTAATTTAAATAAGATATGATGAATAGTGATTATATTTGAAATGACTAGATACATGACCTATATATACACACACATATATGACCTAATTTAAATGAGTTTGTTATATATGTCAGCATTTTTGGATAATAATTAGAATTATAAATCGGTAAGTTTTGTTTAAAATAATTTTCGATTTTAAAACTTTCTTTTTCAAAATATTAATCTTCTCTGTTTATTTTTAGAAAACAATTTTTTTTTTGTCTTTTTCGGTTTGGTTTGGTAGAGCTATTGGATAAATTGTATATATAGTGGGAAAGAGAGAGAAAGATGGAAATCGTAATTTTTTTTTTTTTTGGTGAATTAGGAAAATGTTTAAAAAAAGAAAATGGGTTTTAGCAAAAATAGCAAAAAAAAATTTATGAATAGAGTCAATGTCACAACATTTTCTAAATTTGCAAAAGTAGCAAATTTAAAAGTGATGATCGTCTGATAGCTCTTTGATTATCGTCGAATAGCCCTAGTCCAATTTTGTTTATATTTTTATATTTAGCTATTTCAGCAAATATTTGTTTGACAAACCATCGGTATGTTTTGAAATATAGTTTTAGATTCTAAAAATATTTGAGTGCTTTTCAATTTTCAATTTTATAGTGTTATATTAAATAAAGATAAAAATGTTTAAAATAAATATATCAAAGTTATAAACTTCATTCAATATTAAAAATACAATAGTACTATGTAATGTTTATAAATTATATAATATAGAAAATAATAATTATATAATTTTTTAACATAAAACTTATCTATAAATTAATTAATAATAGTTCATTTTCAACTGGATATTGTAATTTTATAATTTATAGATACACGACATCAAACATATTTCAACTTTCAATGTTTAAATTAGATTTTAATTTCTTAATATGCTACCAAAATAATATTTTAAAAATATGAAATACAACTTTTATTTTCATTAAATTCATGTTTTTCAAATCTTCTCCTAGATATGCCTTTATGACTATCTAAAAAGAGATAATAAGAAGCCTAAATCTCACAACCTATGAATTTTGGCTCAACACCTTTAACCCTGTTGGTGTTTAATAAATGAAAAGTAGAAGAATATCTAAAAAGTAGTTAGCAAGAAAATAGTGAAAGAATCATATGTAGACACTAAATTTTAATTATAAATTAAATATACAATCAAAGCTTTGAATATAATTGATGAATAAGCAGTGTCACCACCTTACCCTTTCCAATGTGAGGCAAGAAGTTAAAAGTTTGTAAATATATTAATAGTTAGTTTAAACAGGTGACAATTGACATCAACTTGTTTATATATATAATATATAAATTTGAGCTATTTTTAGAAGTTAATGAAAGTATAGATTGAAGAATGAGGAAGTTAAAATAGTTTTGAGGGAAATTATTGAAAAGGCGAGGCCCAATGGATGAAGAACAAGTAGAATGATACTAAAAGAAAAAGTAGAATCTTCCATGGTGAAGAACAAGTCAAAGTAACACATGTCAGTTCCTGAAGTTGACTCATCGTCTATCAATTTTTATTTTCCAAATATCTTTTTCAAAAAACTAATTTCTGTTTAGAATTGTATGAATTAAAAAAAATGGAAAAGGGCCAAAAAGAAAAATAAATAAATAAAAAGGCAAGGTGTTGTTGATGGCGTGGGCAGCCAGCACAGGCTGGCTCCTTATCATTTAACTCCGTGTTTCAGTGTTTCATTCTGTTGCTTTCAATTTCTAATTCCAATTCTTTATCCAAATTCACCAAACACTATAAAACCATGATTCTTCTCTCTTTATCCATCAAACCCATCTCTCTAATTCCTTCAACTTCACTCCTTATTTGGATCATTTTAATTATCCCACTTCCAAAATATGGATTCTTTTTCAACTTTTAATTATGAAGAGTATTTCTCCAGTTCCGAGAGTAGTAATTGCCGTCGCCCCATTTTCTCCGATGAGGATTTTATGTTAGCGGCGAGTAATCCCAAGAAGAGGGCCGGTAGGAAGAAGTTTAAGGAGACAAGGCATCCGGTTTACAGAGGAGTCAGGAGGAGGAACTCTGGCAAGTGGGTCTGTGAAGTGAGAGAGCCCAATAAGAAGTCAAGGATTTGGCTTGGTACTTTTCCAACGGCGGAGATGGCGGCTCGAGCTCACGACGTCGCCGCCATCGCCCTTAGAGGTCTTACTGCTTGTCTCAATTTCGCCGATTCTGCGTGGCGATTGCCTGTGCCGGCGTCTGCTGACGCCAGAGATATCCAGAAGGCGGCAGCGGAGGCGGCGGAGGCTTTCAGGCCGGCAGAGTCAGATGGGTCTTCCGTAGATGACTCAAGGACGGAAAATGGGATGATGGTGGAGACGACGACGCCGGAAAACTTGTTTTACATGGATGAGGAAGCAGTTTTCGGAATGCCTGGATTGTTGGAGGATATGGCTGCGGGAATGATGTTGCCTCCACCTCAGCATTTCCGTGATGACATGGATTTTTATTCTGACGTGTCATTGTGGAGCTATTAAATAATCTTTCTTAGTATTTCATTGTACATTCAATTTATGTACATGTACACAAAAACTAAACTAGAAAGAGTGTTTTTTTCCTTTTTAGTATTGATTTTCACACATATATATATATATATAGTTAGTTAGTAGGTTAGAATGTGCGGTTGATTGTAGCATAAAATGATACAGTGAACCAACAAGTATTTTTCCACCACTTACTTTTGTTGTTTCATTACTTTCTCTTTTGGTATTATTGCTTTTATTGAGGTCTTTTCTTTATGAAAGCGATATATGTTCTCAAAAGATGCAAATTATTCGAATTCAGAAAACTCATTCTCTTCCTTATTTAAGCAAGTTCTTTACTACCAAGTTCTCTATTTTTGTCAAGATCTTTATTAACTCCCAAATCCACATACCTACTAAAAATGAATATAACTTCAATTTAGAGCTATATGTTCAGATACATATGCAGTTTCGATATCTTCAATATCTATATTGCTTACTTCAGGAAACAGGGGTTCTTGTAAACAAACCGTACATACGCCAAAATTTTCATATCATTTCAGTTTCAACAGTCTACTTTTTAGATATAGTTATACAAATAAGGACAATCTTTAACATGCAACTCATTTTTGGTGAATTAAAGTTTGTTGTCTTCTAAATCAAATGAAACCACTTATCATACATGTAATAAAGGGAAAAGAATATTCATTTATCTGAAGACCAAAGAAAATGATAGTGAAAAGCAAGTGTTGGGAACAAGCATGAAGCAGCCGCGAGTGGAAAATGGATTATATTTGAGAAAGCAAACTGCATAATATCAGAAACTGGCTAACATAAACTGCTGATATCAGCAAAATATTTGCATGTTTACATTGTAAAAAACTAACTGCCCTGGTGCTGTGGGACCTTTTTTTTTTATCTAGTTGACCAACAAATTTCTCAGGACCAAGAAGTAAAAAACAAAGTGAAATGAAAAAGAAAACTTATTGGTCCTGATATTCAAATATCATTATACAAAGAACATGTCAGGGTAACATTTTAGTATTCCACCGAGCAACACCAGAAAAAACATGGGAACCTACCAGGGTGTTGATGAACTAAAATTGAAATGAAAGTGCTTTGTGAAATTCTTCCATCTGATGATATCAGATCTGCTACTTCACTTTCTTGAGAAGAGCAGAAGTTCTAAATTCAGCATCATCTCTCACGAAACTCCACCAAATATATGAAAGAGGAATTGAAGTTGCGTGCCAGAGTGCGTGAGCATCCACATATCCTCCATAAGGAGGGAAATCGAATGCCTCTAAAAGAATTGCAACAGCACCGCCGAAGACTAATATCCACAACTTCCATTGTGACGGATGGCGAGAAAGAACTGCCCAAACTGCCCAAACAAGAAGTTGAGTAATGCCCATCACCAGGCAGACCTTAGCATTCAGTCCTGAAAGGTAAGTCAATTTTCAAGTCATACTTCTGATACCAAGAAATATCTTAGTCTTCAATCCCAAATGAAAGATGGAGTCCAGTAATTCATTCATCCATATGAACACATGACCTAGAAACCTCATCTGTTAGGCACCAGAAGTTCTGACCTTTAAGTTTTCTTTTGCATAGGATTGAAAGGATATTGATGATAAAATAGCAGATGGGGAAGATATTGAGATAGTTGATCACATACAAGGAAGGGATGGGACAGATAAATAAATTGTCTAGTTAAGAAGAACAATTTGAGTGAGAAAAATATGTAAAATATAGAAATGGTGAACTTAAGCAGCAGATGAGAACCAACAAATCTCACCACCATATTCCCTGATAGAATTGTTTAAGAGAATTAGCGGTCGAAGATAGAACAGAAAAAGAAAAGTTGTTAGGCCAGTTTCACTTAGCTGATTCACAGTTCTACTTCTACATATGTCCAGGAAATGTAATATTGAATAGATAATAAAAAAAAGCCATTAACCCATTGGGATAATCTGAGAACCATAAAGATGCATAGGAATATCTACAGCTAACTGTAAAACGGATAGGAAAATTATTTCCAATTGAAACAGCATAAATTATATTTACAGTCGAGAAATGGGGTCTAAAGAATTGATGGATTACCATAATCAAGTTTATAGAAGTTCAGATACAAGATGTGGGTTGTGACGAATGAGATAATTGGAGCAGATACCATGACTTTTGCAGCCTCGTCCCTCACATTAAGGGCTCGCAGTATAGCTACAATTAGGGAAAATCCAATAAATGCCACAGCTGAAGAATAATCCAGCTTTTCAGTCAACTCCACATCTCTACAAGCATTTAATTCCAAGCACCGTGACAATGCAGGTAGTAAGTTAGAAATGTGAACAGTTTCCTTGTACATAAGTAGATCATGAAGCTTGATAACCTCACTGTCTGCCATTCCAAAGATTAAACTATATAATGACTTACCTACAGTGAAATGCAGCATTCCAAAACCAAGAATTCATGGCTAAGATTCCATAGATATGCCACAACCCTGTGTACTCGTAGTAGGTCTTCTTATTGGGCTTCAATGGAAGCTTGTAGTAAAGAAGAATGAAAAATGATATCCAGCCATGAAATTGCACGGCAAGATTGAGAGTAGCAAGAGCAACTGCAACTGGTTCCTATCATATCAATGGAAAAAGTAGAAGATGAGCAGAATGAAGAAAGGATTTAGATATGAGACGAAGGGATTGGTTGACCTGAATGCCATAAACTCTTCTAAATGGCCATTTTCCATGGTATTTGACAGGTTTATCACCAAGATTAGTTCTTTCTTCCTCCCGAGAAAGCATGCAGTGATACCTGCAATCGGTTTGGCAGTCCCACTGTTTCCATCGTAAATATAAAGGTTCCTGCAGATACCATGGACCATCTACAGGCTTCCCATCCGATGAGAATTTGCAATGATGAAAACATTTGTCACCAGCACACCCAGATTTCTCGCACTGCACCACACAATCCCTGACAAATCATAGCCAAGGAAATCACTGAACTACCGCATTTTTTCTCCATACAAAGAATGAGAAATTAGATCACCTTTTTCCCACTCTATCCAAAGTCCAAAACAATGTTTTAGTATAAGATTCAACGACTTAACTTAAATTACCAGCCCACTTAAACAAATGCCTAAATAAGCAATGTTCACAAATCCCAAGCACCTAATCACCGTGGAACTTCGAATCATAAGAGTTATGGATGCTCAAATAGTGAACTAAAACAATTGTTTTCATAATTCATGCAAGAGGGAAGAAAAAGTGAGGCAATAACAAAGCGCCGTCTTCGTATTTGGGAAATTCGCCAACAAACAAATAGTAGAATGAACAGGTTAAATAGAATTACAAAACATTGGATTCGTTAATTTGCAGACCAGCACAGTACAAACTCCCGCATATTAAAAGAACGAAAATCAAGTTTCCTATAACGGAGACCAACCCGTTCAGTAACCGCAAGCAAACAATAAATTAAACCACAAACTCAGAAGAATAAGGAATTAAATCAAATTCCCATTTACGAGACAAGTGTAGGAAAGGGTAAAGAGGGGAAAATCAAAATGAGGGGTCCAATAAAAAAAAAGCCGAAGAAAGCAGAGGGGGAAGAGAGGAAAAGAAAAGTTGCAAAGAAAAGAAAAGGGGAAGGAAAATTACTTGTAAATAGGATCAGAGTCACCAGGGCTGGCGTAAAGGAGATGGAAGAAGAAGAAAGGAAGTAGAAGAAGAAGAGGGCAATGAGGAAAGGCAGCCATGAGATATGGGTGGAAAGTCAAAGGGAAGTTCAGAAGGAATTGAAGGGAATTAAGAGGTGAGAGTGAGGAATCGAATGGAAAGGTTCCATGAATCAGAGAAAAAAGGGGATTGTTTTGAAGCAGAAGCAGAAGCAGATATAGAAACAGAAACAGAAACAGAAACAGAGAAGAGAAGTGGGAGTGGAGGAGGCGAAGAGGATGAAGAACAGAAGAGAAAAGATGGGATTTTTCCTTTTTTAATTAAAAAAGAAAAAAGAAAATAAAAGAAAAAGAAATAAAGAATTGGAATTACAATTTGATTTTATGGAAATGGAAAATGGTTGGGCAAAGCAAACGGGAAGGAAAGAGGAGATCGGAATCCTGGTGAGGTGATGATCTTTAGACTTTGTAGCGATTTACTTTATGCCACGTGGACGCATTGATGCTCTCTTCCATTCTTCTCATTTCCAACCCCTTTTTTTGTCGTTTTCCTTTCCCTTTATTATTATTACTATTTTTTTCCCTTTCTTTTCTTTTCTTTTCTTTTTTAATCTCTATTTTCATATTTTAATTTTAATTTCAATTACTTATTCCTTATTAATGTTCACAATTTTGAATTTCATCCAAATATATATATTAATAATTCAATTTACTTACTTTCCCTTTCTTTTTTCTTTTTCTTTCTAATGTCTCTTCTTTTAAACAAATTGTTTGTTGTTTACTCTCTTTTCTTTTCCACATTACTATTTTCCTTTTCCAAATTAATCATTAAAAAAAGAACTACATAATACTTCCAAAAAAGTTAATATGGAAACTTGTTTTTTGTATAAGTAGTACACACACATACTCACTCTCAATCTTTTATACTTATCCTCTCTGTTTTCTTAAAATGAAAAATTATATCATTTTTTTCCTTTTTTATTTTCACCATGTGTTGATCTAATCCGCTTTTTGAGAAGATAATTAATGTATTCAAACATATAGTAAAAGCTTGTTCGCGAATTTTCATATTAAAATTTAATAGAAAATTTATTAATCTTAACTTAATCAATAAATCTAGTTCAAGACTTGTCAAAGTAAATATAAGGCATGAAATGGCATTTTTAGATGTTTAATTTAACTAAAAAAATTATTTTGGATAACATTAGATTATTTTATAACTATATAAAATGACTTCTGAAATATATTTTAAACAATTTTCATATCACAAGAGTTTAAATAAAAATGAGTTTTAAAAATAATTTCTTTGTTAAGTCAATCCAAACGAGTTTATAACTTGATAATTGACATTTAACGTGTGATATGAAAGTTTTCATGTATGTTTAAAATTGAGTATTAACCCTCACATTCTCAAGAAGGGCAAGAAGAAACTTTAATGAATTTATTAGCTTAATAATGATAAAAAAAAAATAGAAAAATTGATAAAATTCGTAGAAAAATTGAATGTAGTAAATTTTATTTTAGTTGTTTTTTTTTTTATATGAAGAGTAGATAGTTTATTATTATTTTTTCTTTCTAAGAAACTTCTAAAAAAACATCTTTAAACTTTGTATATTTTGCTTTTACTTTCAAAAGTTCGAAAACACCTTTAAATTTTAAAAAAGTTCAAACATATTTTTGTCATTGGATTTGAATGGAAATTATTAAAGTTTTATTTAAAAATATCGATAAACTTTTAAAAGTTTCAAAAATATCTTTTAACTTTAAAAAAAAAAAAAAAATACAATTTTCATTGCTATATGACATGAACCGTTAAAAAATGTTTTAAAATATCCCTACCATTAGTAGGATGTTAAATTTGTCTAAAATTTTCATAAGTTAAAAGCTAACCTTTTTTATTTTTATGTAAATACTATGTTTGAAAGATCAATGATATGTCACAATTTGAGTGGAGATGATGCACCTGACCTACGATAAAATTGTACTTCAAAAATTAAAAAACTTGCAAAACAAAATTAAAAGATATATACACTAATATGATATTGAATTTCAAGATGGCCAATCATATTTTTCCCTTGTCTGTAAATGATATAGTTATAGGAGTTGTTGATTTAAGTTTATTCAATTAGGATGATATGAACCACCAACACTCAAACTTATTATTTATATTTATATATGTAGTTCTATTCTTTTTATAACATATTAATTAAGAGTATTTTAGTCATTGGCTAAAATCTATGTGGGGTAATGCATTAAGGTTTTGAGATGCTATCTTAAAGCTAACTATTAGGTTGCAAGAAACGATTTTGGATTTTAAATTTTGAGAATAATGATTTTTCTTTGAGCTAACGATAGAGATTTATCATTATCCTTCTTTGCAATTCTTGATCTATGATTACATTTATGAGCATTTTGCTCGTCAAGTCTTTAAACGTTTAGTTCTCTTTAATTACCTCATAGTTTTTACTCGTAAGATAACATTTTTCTAACTCACCTTATAGAGTCGTGAAATTGATTTTGAAATTTTAGAAAATATTATTAAGGATTCAAATAACCAAAAGATTCTTAATCTTCAAATTTCCAGGGTCTCCATTTCACAAGATTTTAGAGTTGTTTTAAAATACATTTTCATTTCTTCGAGCTGAGGGGGTGTACGTCTTGTTCTGTGGGTCGGTTGGATCCAAGCAACTTTTCTTAAACCTATTTTGATCTCAACAACATTTTGCTTTTGGGCTATGGCATGCGCGACATGTGCATGCACCATTAGCTATTTTGACTAGCTAGGCCTTTGTTGGTTTGAGCCTTGACCCGAACTAATTATTGGAAAGAAAGGAAGAAAAAAAAGAAGCAAAGGCTTAAGATCTAATTTTTACCCAACGCACTTTATTTTACAAATTTTGTTAGTAGATTATCATAATCCTTCCAACAATATCTATAAAACATTCAACACTTTGTTTAGTTTAGAAGTTTTGTATCAAAATAAAAAATAATTTCACTCACGATCGCTATTCAATTTTTAATTATTTAATCAAACCTAAGCACGTCTTGTGAAGACAAATACAATTAGTAAAGTCTATTAAACAATGAATGAAAAACCAACAAATCAAAAAAATTAGTCATAGAAAAACTACAAAAAGATATTGTCTCTTTTGCTCTTAACCAGACGAAAGGTTTATAAAAAAATGGAATGACAAAATTCAAACACAAATCATGGATGACCAGAACAACTACCTATGCATTATATTATTTGTTTTCAAATATGTATGTGTCTGATTTTTGTCCCAAACAATTACATCACTGTGTTATAAATTTATAATATATTTTTTTTGCTGTCTCTCTAAGAGAATGTGATTATAGCATTGAGGTTTGCAATACATTCAGTGGGGAGAGAGAGGAAGCAATTGAGAAACAAATCATCAATGGGGTCAACAGTAGCCACCCCTACCAATCTGCACTTTCCTTCATCATCCAATCTCTCTCCCTTTCCACTTCTTATGATTCCTCTTGATTCTTCAGAACTCAGCACGGTTTTTACTAGCAATGGAGGAGCTTTATACAAACTCCCAATTGAGAATATGAACTTTGACTCAAATTCAAGCTCAACCTGCTTGCAGATATAGCAAATCAGACCACTGCTATTAATATTTACAATTAAATCAACTAGTTTTTTCTAAGATTTTGTGAACTAGAACTTTTATCAAACAACTTATGGGCATGATTACCTTGCCAGACTCTTGATTGATGCTTCCTTGGAAGAATTCAGGAAGAATATCAATCTTCAGAAACGGTGGCAATGGCAGACCCAGAAACTTAGTGGTTTGAGTTGTCAATGGTGGGATATAAAGGGTGTCAACGTCGAAAGAAACTAAACGTCGGCTGTTGCTGCCATTATCATCGTGGATCTTGACAGACCCAGTTCCTGTTCCTCCTTCAGCATTATATTGGAAATCAGGGAATCTAGAAATGCCAAGCTTGCAAGCTGTGAGAGACTTGAAATGAACAGTGGAAATATTAGATTTTGGGATCTTTGTGGTGGTGGGAATGGTGGGTGTTTCTTGGTTTTGACTGTTGAGACAGGAAGTGGGAGAAATTTTGATGCTTTTGCCTCCAAGTTTGGATCTTTTTGTGGCAAATTTGAAGAGAACTGGGGTATTGGGAGAGTTCAGTTTACACCCCATTTGGGGAACTCTCTTATGGTAGGTCTTGTGTTAAGAGAAAGAGAGAGAGAAATGATAAAGCAGGAATATCCAAATTGTCCCTGAAATCAAAGCATAATGTTTTTTGTGAGTCTGTCTTCAGTTTGTGTGATTCTTAATGACCCTTATCCTTTATCCTTTTATCATGTTGTTATCTGTTCTTTAAAGCTTGGTCTTCCACACCACAATCCTATTCTACTTTTCAATCCCAACCAAACATAAAAAGGAAGAGAATAAAAAGCTTGTGGTTCATATTTTTTTTTGTCATTACTACTCTAGGCTAAAATTTGTCATCCTTGGTTCTTCTTTTTCTTTTCTTTTCCTTAAGATTTTCATGGATTCTGCCTTCTTCAACGACTTCCATAATCTCAGATGGAATTCCTTAAACAAAATCTTTCTTATAGAGAGGAATATTAATTTTTTTTAATACAACTACTGACCTTTGATAAATGAAAACCATGAAAATCTTAGAAACGCACGTACTTAAGCTCACATCTACTACTTTGAGAAATAAAGTACAATTCTTAGAATTTGGATATTCTTTTCTTGGCTGAAGTTTGTTTACGACCAGCAGAAGGAAGAAGAGAATTCAAACTAGAAAAACATCATTCTAAATCAAGAACCATCCTAAAAGAATGCCAAGGCTGGGGACAAAAGTGAAAAGTACTAGCAACTCCAAAAAAATAATGTCTTCCATTAGAAGATTAATCTCCATAAGTGTGGACTTCTCCCCAGTAAGGAGCTTCAGGCAAGCCAAAATACCAAGCTTCGTCTGTTGATTCATATATCTTCCTAGTTTCTTATTTCTATAATCAACTATAAAGTACCAATTAAAATTTTAACTATTAGTTCAAAATCATTCCAAAATATAGATAATAGTGACATCATATATACTCATTTTGAAACATTCATAAGCATCTCATTGTTTAAAGAGAATATCTAAGCTATAGATAGGTACAAAGAGAAAAGCTCGGTAACTTATAACAACCATTACTAAGACTTGAATAGGAGCAAAAAGAAGTTAAATAACATACAACTAAAACCCAGTTCTAAACGAAATTTAAGATTTGTTTTATGATAATAATTTTCTCTTGAGGACAATTGATCTAAGACATGCAAAACACAGCATTTCGTGTGCATCTCTCAAAGTATGAGATTTTGCAAGTTGAACATGACCTTAATAGCATTACCACCACGAGCACTGGTTTCAAAGGCATCTTCCACCTCCTTCAGTGAGAAACCAAATCCATGTGTTATAAGCGGCTTCACATTGATCTTTCAACTTCTTATAAACTCCAAGCACAGAGGCCATGTGTTTTGTACCAAAACACAACCAATCACAACGACTTCCCTGTCATATAAAGCTTATTATACTTTGTAAAATGGAAAAAGAACTGGTGTATGCAGATAGCAGGTGTCGAGTTACTGCAGGTGGAGTTAGTGGAACAGTGATAGAAGCCGGATATATTGAATATAAAAAGATAATAGAAATACATAATAAAGGAAGTGTTTGAGATACTTGTACCCTCCCAATCTTGAAACTCTCAAGCCCCAATCCATATTCCAAAATATTGCTTACCTTCTCCATTCCCCTAATCTATATATATATAACAAACCCCTACTTAATTATCAATATAACCCTAAAACTTTGGGATTATTAGGACATAGTAATTAGATAGGGAGTTTGTTAGGAAAGTTGGTTATAAATAGAGGACAAGGGGATGGGGGAGGTAAGAAATATTTTGGAATATGGATGAGAACTTCAGAGTATATCAAGGTAGTACCTAAAACACTTGGTTTTATCATGTATTTCTATTATCCGGTTCAATTAAACAGTCATCTCATTATTATCCACAACGATACAAACTTTGCCACCAGCTTGAGTGGCGCATGAGGCTGTTAGCATTGTCTTGTTAAAGCCAGCTAAGTTACTCACATCTACCTTAGTTTTCATGGCTTTTTCTAGTAATCAACAGTAAAACCATGTATTTTGAAAATTCTAGAGCTTTGTAAGATTAAAAAGCACTGGCATTTCTCGAGTGTGAATTTGAGCTTTGCCCAAGTTTCACTAAGCTCTCTACACAGATCATAAAAATTGGACAGGTCAATGTAAATAACTCAAGGTGTTCGTGTTATGAAAGGATGGAGAGTTTTAAATGGATTTCAAAAGTCCAGGAAACCTGAATGTTAATTGAAACTTTAACTTCATCTACTCCAAGATCCTCTGCAACAGACAATCGATAGTCATCCACATTGATAATGACAATCTAGGGTGCACCAAATGCAAGAGCAGCCATCATAGTGACAAGTCCAATTGGTCCAGCTCCCATGACCAAAATATTAATTTCTGGACCAATGTTCGCACGTCAACAAGCATGAAAACCAACACTTAAGGCTCACACATGGCTCCTCCCTCTAAAAGCTGACATTTTAGGCAATTTAAATCCCAGGTCTGCTGGGATGAACCATCTGTTGGTAAGAAAAGTAAGCACTCTCCTGAAATCATATCATAAAAGTTCAATCAGAACTAACCAACTAAAAAAAATGAAGTGAATATGATACACATGCTTCTTACAACATAGACTTTCCACGGCATTATCGGTAAAATTTCAAGTTCAAAAGCAGCATCAGACAAGGGGTATCCACACCAAACACTCGCATCAATGAATATAATGTAATAGTCCACTAAAAACTACCTAATTTTCTAAACGGCAAAGATATAGGAATATCTTGATGGGGCACCAATAGTAAATTTGACACATTAATTAAGCCCTGCTTCTACCCTTAGCTACATGAATCGCTATATTTTAAGAAAACTACCATCAAGGACTTAAGTCATAAATAAAGTGATCCACTGCACTGATTTGTCCAAGATGATGAAAAGACTAGTCATGAGGGCTTATGTAGATGCAAAGCCAAACCGAACAAAGGGTATAGAAGCTTATATAGGCAAAAGTAGAACATTTAAAACCTTCTATAGTTATCGTGAAGGATGCTTTCAAACTTTTATAGAACTCTGTAAAGGTTCGTTCAACAATAACAATCTTTCTTAACGTGGATCCATTTAGCATGGTAGAGTTCAGCCTTCAAGAATATGGACACATCTGGAGGGTATTTGTATCACAGCAAAGTAATTGATCCAGTAAACCAGTGCATTGGAGAAGCACTCATGTTATTCAAGTTGTTTGGTAAATACATGCTTATATTCTCACTTCAATGGAACTATAAGCACATGGTTTCTGTAGGTTAGTAACTTCCATCAGTTCTCTAATCTTTATAACATCATCCCACCTATCTGAACCTGCATATGTGCTTGAAGAGAGAACATAATTCCCGTTGTTACTAGGATCTAATTCAAGAAGCTTCTTTGAGACAATCTCAGCCAACACCAAATTTCCATGAAGCTTGCAAGCACTTAACAATATTCTCCATATTACAACATCAGGAACAATTGGCATTTTCTTTATGAAATTGTAGGCCATGTCCAGATAACCTGAACGACACAAAAGATCCACAACACATCCATAATGCTTCATTTCTGGTGCAAGACTATATGTGTTTTCCATGCTCTTAAAGTGTTCCACTCCCTTGTCTACCAATCCTACATGAGCACAAGCTAGTAAAACCCCTACAAAAGTCCCATGAGTTGGGCAAATGCCTTCTTTCAACATTTGATCAAATACATTAAGAGCAGACTCGGTAAAACCATTCACAGCAAGACCTGAAATAATAGAAGTCCATGACACTGAGTCCCTAGTTTTCATGTCATTAAAAACCTGTAGTGCCTTCTCAACCACGCCACATTTACAATACATATCAATCAAAGAGTTTCCTACAAAAACGTCCGATTTGATGTCATGCTTGCGTATATAGTCATGGACTGCCTCTCCCGCATCAAGTGAGCCCAAGTGGGCACACGCAGAAAGTACAGTAGCTACAGTTATTTCATCTGGTTTCACCATAGACACCATCATTTCTTGAAAAAGCTTCACTGCCTCAGCATGTTGCTTAGCTAGAGAATAGCCTATGATCATGGAGGTCCATGAGATCACATCCCTTGAAGGCATTTCATTAAAAAGCTTCTTTGCAGCAACTAAATTCCCTACTTTTGCATACCCCATAATCATTGCATTCCATGATACTATATTTTTCTCTTTCATCTGATAAAACACTCTACCTGCGAAATCTATCATACCACGGCGTCCATACATATCTATCAAAGTGTTTCCTAAGTAGATATCAACCACAACACCGTGTTCATCAATGTACTTCACCAAATAGTCTCCCGTTTCCCATTCACTTAAAAAGCAGGATGCTGAGATAGCTTTCATCATTGTCAAAGAATCAGCTCTCACATTTATAGCCTGCATTTCCCTAAAAAGATCCAAGACCTTCTTAAATCTATTAAATTGATAATATCCACAAATTATAGAATTCCAAGAAACTACATCTCTTTCCAACATTCCATCGAACACCTTTTGTGCCATGGCCAACTCACCAAAGCACACATACATATGAATCAAGGCATTAGAAACAAAAAGATAGGAGTCAAACCCAAGTTTCATAGAATGAACATGAACCATCTGGCCTTGCCTTACATCAGAAACTCTTGCACAAGACTTGAATAAAAATATGAAAGTCAAATGACTCCCCTGTATTCCTTTGTAATACATGGTATTATAGAAATGAATTGCATCATTAGGTCGATCGCTCTTCGATAGACCGTGGATCATGTGGTTCCAAACTAGCAATGTGGGTCGCTGAATTTGGTTAAAAACGAAATGGGCCTTGGGCAAAGATTGTGGAGAAAGAGCATAATGCTTGATAACTTCAGAGATAGAAGATGGGTCGATGTGCATTTGGGCTCTTACAAGCTGGGCGTGAAGCTCCTTGATCAAATTCAAAGAGGTTGAATTACTTATGGCTCTTTGTGATTTTGAGAAAGTGCTGAACAGGCGACAAAATGATCTAGGGATTTTCATAACTGATAACAAATTCTCGGTGTCGCCGAAAAAGCCAGCTTTCCTTTGAAAGATAAAATAAAGCAACCTACAAATTAAAAAAAAATAACGAAGCTCAAGCAAATCCAAGTTCAAAAGGAGTACTACTGAAAGAGACAGATTATCAGAGAGACAACCAAAGCTTGATTCACCCAGAAATCAAACTCGAATTCAAAAAAATCACAATATCCAAAATAGCCCAGCAACATTAAAATTAAAAAGGACAAAAAGAAGTAAAATAGCAAAGGAAGGTACCTGGAAGCGGCGGAGGGAAGACGCGCGGTTGGAGCACCGCCACTGCGGATGCGTTGTGTTTTTTATAATATAATCGGGTCGGGGGGAACTGTTGAACCGAACCGAACTTGGTCGGTGCAGTTCGAGGTATAATAAATACCGGACCGGTTCGGTTCGATTCGGTCCCTGTTCGTTCTCACTAAAACCCGAAGTGGCAATCTGTTTCTCCATTCTCATACAAATCCCTCTTCCATAACCAATGGAATTTGCTCCCCAGCTCAGCCAAAGCCATGGTACCACTACCTTTTACTCCACTCAATTGTTAACACGCGTTTCCTGGGCTTTCTTCCAACCTCAAAACTTTTTCGTTCTCATTCTCCTGATTTACACGGAATCTTAAATTTTCTTGTAAGGGGATGGAATCCCATTCTCTATATCTTCCTCCAACTGTCTTCTTATACCTTCTTCAAATACATCATTAAGCTTAACATTTTGAATGCTCCCCGACCTTGTTCATTTAGTTGACTTCTCAAACCACCGCGTTCTGCAGAATTCTCACAATCAGGCATCAACAAATCATCAAACCACCATGTGCTCGAGGATCCTTCAGAGGCAGCAGATCCTGATGCTCCCCGTCGACAGTATGTATATTTTGGGGATGGGGGATTATCCAGAGATGACCTTCAAGCTTATAACTTCGAAGAGATAAGAAGAGCCAAGGTTTTCCATAACAGATAGTTACCTCGATCTAGCTTAGTCTAGTAATTTGATTGAAGAGCTGATTCAGGGACGGTTGTTGAATTCGTCAACCTCAGGGGCAGCAGAATTTCCGGCAGTGTTGGAGTTTGATGCGGGAGAGGTGAATCAGCCCCATTTTATACAATGGATGCCCTAAATTGGAGAAGCAAAGAGGGGTTTTCTAATTTTGAAATACAGATGGCAGCAAGCTAGAGGATGAAGAAGGATTCTTCCTAACAAATTGATAACAGAAATTCATTCTATTCCTTCAGACGTGGCTTTTACCTCTGACATGGCACTGCTGATATGAATGGGCAGCCTCTGTCTCTTTGACTCCATCCTTCTTGGCATTTATCCTAATACTCTTTTCCTTGAACATGCAACATTAATAGATGTTTTTGATAATGAGGAGCCTCAGTTTCGTGATCAAAACTCTCAAATCTTCTGGACAGAGTGAACAAACATGCCTCCCTCCAGCTCTACATTTCCTACCACCCAAAACCCATCAGCAAGAATTCATTCAGTCCATATGCTACTGTTTCCTGTCATGAATGATCTTTTAGCCAAAACCCATCTCTCTCCTTCCGACATTGTCATCACTCAACCACCAAATATTCAATGAGAAGTGACATCAAAAGCTATGACCTTTTTGGAATGGGGTGTAGTTCAAGCCAAGTGCTCTTGCTTTTCATTTAGCTGAAAATCTTTCTTGAAGTTCATGAAAACTCAAAGGCTGTTGTACTTGGGTACAGACACTATATCAAAATTTGGTATGCAGGAAAAGAACACTCCAGACTAATTCTTAGTTACTACGTCCGTATGGGCAGCGTGGCTGTTTTACTCACCAACGTAAAACAGGCAAAAAAAATTCAAAATATTAAATTATTTAAAACATTTAGAACACAAACATCCTTCAACGTATATAATAGAAACCAAAATAACCAGTGTTTGTATTGTTCAAAAGTTATTCGTGAGATTTCCCATTTCGAAAATGTTTTAATACGATTATTGTTGAACTGGAAGGAAACAAGTCGAGGTGCGAATCAACTACAATGAATCTACAAAAAACTAGCTGGTGACTAAAATGAAAAATACAGCTCCCACAAAAAAGAACGCGACGTTGTGGAACTTCTCCTCAGTAAGGTGCTTTAGGAGCTTTAGGTAAAGACACCAACCTTGGTCACTTGATTCATATTTCTGAATTAAGTTTCTTATTTGTATAATCAATTATGAACTACTATTTAAAATTTTGTTCCAAAATATAGATAACAGTGACGTTGTATATACTTATATTGAAACATTCATCAACATCTCAATGTTTAAAAAAGAAAAAACCCATTTCCAAATGGGTACATAGAGAAGCTCCGTAACTTGTGAAAACTATGACTAAGACTTGAATAGGAAAAAAAAAAAAAGCTGAGTAACGCATAACTATAACCAGTTGTAAATGAAATATAAGTATCACTTTGTGAACAGATTTTATTGTATTTTCATTATTTTTTTTCCCTGCAGCGGACAATTGGTATAAGGCATGCAGAACACCGTATTTTGTGTCCGTCTCTCAAAGTATGACAGTTCACAAGTTGAACATGACCTTAATAGCATTACCACCACGAGCACTGGTTTCAAAGGCCTCTTCCACCTCCTTCTGTGAGAAACCAAATCTGTGTGTTATAAGCGGCTTCACATCAATCTTACCACTTCTAATAAACTCCAAGCACACAGGCCATGTGTTTTTGTACCGAAACACGCCAACTATGTCAACTTCCCTGCCATATAAAAAGCTTATTATACTCTGTAAAATGTAAAAAAGGACTTGTGTTGTAGAAAGCAGGCATCGAGTTACCTTGCTGCAGCCGAAGTTAGTGGAACAGTCATCTCATTGTGACCCATTCCAACAAGACAAACTTTGCCACCAGATCGGCTGGCTTTTAAGGCTGTTGACATTGTCTTTTCAAAGCCAGCACAGTCGAAGCTCACATCTACCTCACCTTTCATGGCTTTTTGAATCTGAGTGACATCTTGATCTACATCCTGCACCATTAGATATGTTGGCAACGCACAGTAAAACTTTGTACTTTGGCAAATTTGGCACTTTGTAAGATTTGAAAACACTGGTATTTCTTAAGTGTAAATTTGAGCATTGCCCAATTTTCACTAAGCTCTCTATACTGACCATAAAAATTGGACAGGTGAATGTAAATTACTGAAGACTGTTACTACGAAAGAATGGAGAGTTTTAAATGAATTTTCTAAAGACGGGAAACCTGAAGGTCAATTGAAACTTTAACAACTTCATCTGCTCCAAGATCCTTTGCAACAGACAATCGATAGTCATCCACATCAACAATGACAACTCGGGGTGCACCAAATGCACGTGCAGCCATCAAAGTGACAAGCCCAATTGGTCCGGCTCCCATGATCAAAACATTTGTTTCTGGACCAACGTTAGCACGTCGACAAGCATGAACACCAACACTTAAGGGCTCACACATGGCTCCTTCCTCTAAGCTAACATTTTCTGGCAATTTAAAACACAGGTCCGCTGGATGAACCACCTGTAAGAAAGAAAAGGTGATCATCATGCAATCATGGAGAACACCATAAACATGATATATATCACACATGTCTTATCATTGAGATCTCCATAAATCATATCATAAAATTCAATGAGAGTAAACCAACTCAATAAGAATCAGCACATGCTTCTTACAACATAGACTTTCCACAATATTAACGGGTAAAATTTCAAGTTCAAGAGAAGCATCAGACAAGGGGTATCCGCACCAAATGCATGTATCAATGAATGTAATACTAATGGTCCATTTAAAACTACCTAATCTTCTAAAAGGCAAAAATATAAGAATATCTTGATGGGGAACCAACAGGAAATTTGACACATTAATCAAACCTTGCTTCTTCCCTTAGCTATAAAATTCGCTACAGTTCATAAAATAAGTTGTTAAATGATATGGAGAGTCAAGAGGCACAGAGGTCGCTCACCTCATTTGCAAGAGAACCATGAATAGGGGGAGTGGCAAAGAACTTCATGTCTGGGCATAGATTGTAGCGGCCTTCTTTGCATTGACCACATCTCCAGCAACTAATTCCAGGCTCCAGTGCAACCCGATCACCCGGCACTAAATGCTTAACATCAGCCCCAACTTCAGCAACAATCCCAGCGCATTCATGCCCAATCACCATTGGCTCTTTAACAACATAGTGTGCCAATTTCAGATTCTGAAAATATGCAGACAAAGCATAAGTCCGATCAATTTATCCTTGCATGCTCAAATAAAAACAAATTTATGAGCTCATAAACTAAAGCAAGTATACGAATTTATCAAGATTAGCATAGCATATTCTTCTCTAGTCAATTTCCCAGATCAAAATTAATAAAAAGAAGAAAAAGGACATGGATTGAACATAGTAATGAACAGAGCAGATAAAAGCATGATTCCAAAATTTTAAAAACCAACAAAAAAAAAACAATTGAGGGAGGAAAAACGGTACCTTGAGGTAGTGAACATCACTGCCGCAGATACCAACGGCCTTCATCTTAATTCTAACATCATGGGGTCCTGAAGTTCGACATCAAGAAAGAGTTGAGTGATATAATTAGTAAAATTGAAAAAGTTAAAGAAGATGAAGAATCTATAAAGGAAAGCGGGTGATTCAGCAGTACAACAAGAGAAAGAATAGTTGGATACCAAGAGGAGGTAGGTGGAAAGGTTGAATCTTCAAGTTATTGATACCCAAAAGCCAAGCAGCCATATTTTCTTCAACTCCATCTTCGCCACTGCCCCCCTGAGACATTCCTCCTTTACCCATGATTTTTTTTTTCTCTCTCTACTCCCTGAGTGGACTGAATTTGGAAGGGTCGTTTTATTTATTGGGTTGAAAACTTGAGGCGCCGTTGTAGGGAGAGGTGGTTGTGGATGAGATCGAAGCCTCACTTGTTGTTTATATTATATTCCTAAAATAGATATATATTAGAGAAAAAAACCGATCATATCTGGATCTCAACGAATTTGATTCTTCATTGTTGACATTCTAATAATGGTACAATAACCCAATTCAAAATCAATAATAAAAAAAAAAATATATATATATATATAATTGTTGGATAAACTGTGAAATTGTACTTTTTATTTTATTTGTAGATATTGTCAGTAATTTAGTCCTTTAAAATAATGATCGTAAATAGAAACTTGATTTGAAATTAACTGGAGAGAGTATGAAAATTTCACCGAAAAAGAGGGAGAGAGAGAGAGAAAAAAAGGGAGTATGATTTAATTAAAAAGAAGGTGTTTATATAATAATGCTAAATTAAAAAGAAGGTCTTCAAATTTTTGGGCGTATTTGAGGATTCTGTCCAAATCCGTCACATCATGCCATGTGTAAATAGATTTGCCACGTCAATATATAGTCATATATATATATATATCTTTTTTTGTGTGTGGTATATGGGATTGTTATATTGATTGTCCATAAATCAAATAATAATATTTTGAAGACAGGCGGTGGTGCATATAACTAAAAAAAAATGGAGGAAAGCTACAAAACCCAATAAAAGACACTAAAATGGATACAAATTAGAGAATATTTTTTAGAAATTCTGGTAGATCCTAAAGATAGTTGAAACGTAGAAAAAATAAACTTAAAATGTGTTCGAAAATTAAATAAATATGTAATTTAAGATTTGTAATTCGAATTGAATTACAAATCTTCATTTTAAAGAGCGACAACCTCTATCCTTTTTTTTTTTTTTTTTTGTCATGCTTTAACTTATTTTTGTTTAAGTATATATATATATATAGTTAATTGATTCATACGTGTACACTTACTCACTTGACACACTGAACAAATCTAAGTCTTATCAAATAGCTAAAGTCTAACCAATTAAAGTATCATAATCATTAGTTAAAGACAATTAAGTAAAGCTCAACTAATTAAACTAGTAAATTTTATTGGATTTAAAAAGTGATCATATAAAATTTGACTCCAACTTGTGCAAATGTTCGAGAAGAGAAATAATTAGTTACACTTGTATTTTGTTAGAAGGGAAAGTTATTTTGTTTCAATAAAATAACTGATAAAAGTTTTGTAGCATCAAAGAAAAATTACACTGAATAAATTAAATCGATGGAGATGTAATATGAAAAATAAGTTCATATTATCTTGAATCTACTTTCTAAATGATGGTTAAATAAAAAGAATTTTACCTTGAAGAGTGAATGTAGACTATGTGTTGAACCACTATAAACTTCATCTTGTTCTTTTTCTCTTCCCTTCATCTCTCTCAAGAAACCCCCTTTTGAAACCCTTCTTTCTTCTTCCCTTTCTCCCTCCGTGAACAATGCAAACAAAAGGAAGCACAATGAAATGAAAATGACAGCTTGCAAAGGAGAAGAAAAGTAAAGAGAAAGGCAAATGGCAAAAAGGTAACTCTACATTTAATTTCACAAAAATTACACTTGTCCCAAGGCTACTCTTATAAGAAAAGAGAAACTTTATTTTCTACCTTTTTCAAAACTCTTGTAGTGTACCTTAAGCTTTAGGATTTCATGATTGTATGATTAATTAGTGAAATTTGTCCTAACCCAATCAATCAATTTATCCTTAAACCTAGCTATGACATGTATTCTAACTAAGCTATGAAATATATCGTTAACTAATTACTACTTGACCAAATTTGGCTAGACATTCTATAATGAATGTAAACATTCCTATGAGATGATTAGCAAAGAATAACACATGATTAATGGGAGATTGCATATAACATAATTATACATTTAAAAGTTGAAATAGATTCAAAAGAAGGCCTGATAAATATTTTGATATTGTCGCTTCATTGCCTAAATCAAAGCATTCAGATTAAAAAATCAAAATTGGTTATCAATCAAATATGAAAATGTAATTCATAACAATAACATTAGAGCTAAAGCAATTAAACAAGATGTGATATAAATTAGAAATAAGTTTCACACAAAATATCTTAGTAGTTGCTCCAAAAAATTAGAAAGAAATGACTAGACTACAAGATTCCATAGATAAATAATGTTTGAGAGAAGTAATTTAGAAAGCAATTAAACAAAGTAGTAACTCATTCTTGCAACGCAAAACAATTTTCATTTGAGATATTTTAAAAAATAAAAATATATTAAAATTATTTACAAGAAATAGCAAAATTAATCTCACTCTCTTTAGTTAATTTAAGTTTTTTTTTTTCTCTTTTCACATATGTACATATACATACATCTATATCCATATATATACAATTTATATCCATATATATATATATATCATTTTAAGTTTAGATATAATTCATTTTATAACTTTGAATTTGTTGGTGCATATTTGAGCATATTTTGTGAAAAAAAAATTGAATTAGAGTCTATCAATTTCAAAGTTAGAGATTTGATTCTTGAAATTCTTAAATTGTCAAAATTGAGAGACTTCTCTTATTAGAAAATCTAAATTTGATAGATAATTTAAAATAGATCATTAATACTTTTAAGGAAAAATTGTAAAAACCACTTCTAAAACGTATGGGTAGTTACAATTGTACCTTTGAATTTTCAATAATAACAATTGAGTAATAAAACTTTTTAAAATTTTAAAATTGAATCTTTAAGATTATAATAATTAAAAATGAGTCCGTGAATAATTACAAATAAAACATTAGAATTATATAATCAGTACAATTTATAGAATCAGTTTTCGATTTCAATTTTTAAAATTTGGATAAGTTTAAATACTTAATTAATAATTTTGAAGAGTATAATTGGGGTCGTAGTTGAAGAATGGTTTGCAATTTGCCGGTTGTTTATTTCAAGGCCATGTGTGTGAGCTTTTGCCATCTGCCGGATTCAACATGTGAAATTGGCACATTGGGTAAGAGTGGGAAAACGAAAAGTAGTGTAAGATGAAATATAAGTATCACATTGTGAACAGATTTTATTGAATTTTCACTATTCTTTTTCCTGCAGAGTACAATTGATATGAGACATGCAGAACACACAGCACTTTGTGTCTGTCTCTCAAAGTATGAGAGTTCACAGGTTGAACATGACCTTAATAGCTTTACCACCACGAGCACTGGTTTCAAAGGCCTCTTCCACCTCCTTCTGTGAGAAACCAAATCTATGTGTTATCATCGGCTTCACATCAATCTTACCACTTCTTATAAACTCCAAGCACACTGGATATGTGTTTTTGTACCGAAACACGCCAATTATGTCAACTTCCCTGCCATATTATAAAAAACTTGTTAATTATACTCTGTCAAATGTAAAAAATGACTTGTGTTGCAGAAAGCTGGTATCCAGCTACCTTGCTGCAGCTGGACCTAGTGGAACAGTCATCTCAATGTGACCCATTCCAATGAGACAAACTTTGCCACCAGGTCGGCTGGCTTTTAAGGCTGTTGACATTGTCTTTTCAAAGCCAGCACAGTCCAATGTCACATCTATCTCACCTTTCATGGCTTTTTGAATTTGAGTGACATCTTCATCTACATCCTGCACCATTACATACGTTAGTAACGCAGAGTTAAACTATGTATTTGGCAACTCTTGAACTTTGTAACGTTCGAAAACACTGGTATTTCTTGAGTGTGAATTTGAGCATTGCCCAATTTTCACTAAGCTCCCTACGCTGACCATAAAAATTGGACTGGTGAATGTAAATTAAATTCCTCAAGATGTCTGAATTATGAAAGAACGGAGAGTTTTAAATGAATTTCATAAAAACAAGAAAACCTGAATGTCAGTTGAAACTTTAACAACTTCATCTGCTCCAAGATCCTTTGCAAGAGACAACCGATAGTCGTCCACATCAACAATGACAATCCGAGGTGCACCAAATGCACGTGCAGCCATCAAATTGACAAGCCCAATTGGTCCGGCTCCCATGATCAAAACATTTGTTTCTGGACCAACGTTAACACGTCGACAAGCATGAATACCAACACCTAAGGGCTCACACAAGGCTCCTTCCTCAAAGCTAACATTTTCTGGCAATTTAAAACACAGGTCTGCTGGATGAACCACCTGTAGGAAAGAAAAGTAAGCGTCATGCAATCATGGAAAACACACCATAAACTTGATATACATCACACATGACTTATCATTCAGATCTCCAGAAATCATATCATAAAATTCAATTAGGAGTAAAACCAACTCAATAAGAATCAACACATGCTTCTGACAATATAGACTTTCCACAACATTAACGGGTAAACTTTCAAGTTCAAGTGCAGCATTAGACAAGGGGTATCCAGGCCAAATGCGTGTATCAATGGATATAATACTAATGGTCCATTTAAAACTACCAATCTTCTAAAAGGAAAAAATATAAGAATATCTTGATGGGGCACCAACAGTAAACTTGACACATTAATCAAACCTTGCTTCTTCCCTTAGCTATAAAATTCGCTAGAGTTCAAAAAGACTACCATCAAGTCCTTGAAGTCATAAAAAAAGTGATCCACTACACTGATTTGTCCAAGAAGATGAAAAGAGACAGCAGTGAATACATCATAAACAAGAAAATATCATTGGAACCAGCACTAACATAATCCGAAAGCTATACGAACAAGTATTTTATTTTTCAATCATATAAAATAAGTTGTTAAATCATATGGAGTGTCAAGAGGCACAGAGGTCGCTTACCTCATTTGCAAGAGAACCATGAGTAGGGGGAGTGGCATAGAACTTCATCTCTGAGCATAGATTGTAGCGGCCTTCTTTGCATTGACGACACTTCCAGCAACTAATGCCAGGCTCCAGTGCAACCCGATCCCCCGGCACTAAATGCTTAACATCAGCCCCAACTTCAGCCACAATCCCAGCGCATTCATGCCCAATCACCATTGGCTCTTTAACGACATAGTGTGTCAATTTCAGAGTCTGAAAATATGGAAACAAGCCATAAGTCCGATCAATTTATCCTTGCATGCTCAAATTTATGAGCTCGTAAACTAAACCAAGTATTCTTCTCTAGTCAATTTCCCAGATAAAATAATAATAATAATAATAATAAAGAAATGGATTTAACATAGGAACGAACAGAACAGAAAAGCCCATGATTAAAAAATTTTAAAAACCAACAAAAAGAATAAAAAACAATTGAGGGAGGAAAAACGGTACCTTGAAGAAGTGAACATCACTGCCGCAGATACCAACGGCCTTCATCTGAACTCTAACATCATGGGGTCCTAAAATTCGACATCCAGAAAGAGTTGAGTGATATTAGTAAAATTGAAAAAGTTGAAGAAGATGAAGAATGTATAAAAGAAAACGGGTGATTCAGCAGTATAACAAGAGAAAGAATAGTTGGAAACCAAGTGGAGGTAGATGGAAAGGTTGAATCTTCAAGTTATTGACACCCAAAAGCCAAGCAGCCATATTTTCTTTAACTCCATTTTCGCCACTGCCCTCCTGAGACATTCCTTCTTTACCCATGATTTTTTCTCTCTACTCCCTGCGTGGACTGAAATTTGAGTCAACCTTGTAGGCAGAGGTGATTGTGTATGAGATCGAAGCCTTACCTGTTGTTTATATTATATTCTTAAAATAGAATAAAAATGAAAAGAAGTATCTCAATCTTTAAACGAATTCGATTCTCCATTGTTGATATTCTAATAACGATAAACACCCAATTCGCCAACATTTGCAGTATGCTTTCGAGTATAAAAGTTCGTGGGTTCAAAACATTCCAAATATTGAAAAAGATAGCAAAATATAATTGAAGAATTTCTGACGTGGTATTTTAAAAAATAACAAAATATTCTATATATATTATCTTGGTGGAGGGAGGACTTCACTAACACAAAATACATTGTTCCGTCCTTGACAATATCACACCATGGATGGTTTTTTTTTTTTTTTTTTTTAAAATTTAAATTTTAGTTCTCAAATTTAAATTAATGCTTTCACTTTTAAATAAATTAAATATTGAAATAATTTGGAGTTGTTTGATCAAAAAGATTAAAAATTTGTTTATAATTTTATGTATTAAATAAGATTCTTTTAATCAAAATAGTTAGTTTAATTTTTTTTTTATTTTTTTATTGCTCAAGTAAAAAATAGAAAATGGTACATTTTGGTTCAAAGAATAAAAATAAATGAACAGATCATAACTTTTTGTTTTCGTATTTGTTTTATCAATTTTTTATATGGAAAAAATATGAATCCCCTTCCGTAAAACTTAAGAAAATAAATGGCAAAAGTTTAAAAATTTGAATATATTTAACACATAATTAAATTTTAAAACACACCATTATATATAATTTTAAATTTTAAGAGTATATTATATCAAGTACAAAATTTAGGATTTAAATATGCATATTTCATTTTTTTTTCTTTGGTCACTTTAATTAGAAAACATATGACTTATTTGGATTTACTTAAAAAAAATTGTTTTTTTTTTTAAAAAAACTCTTTTTTATTTCAATTCTTTTGATAAAAGCGATTTAAATATTTGCATCATATAACAACCATAACTTTTGCTTTTGCAGGACCATTTTGCTATGTTTATTTTGAAACCTAGCTATTACACATTTTTTAATGTTTTGCTTAACTAAAACTTTTGTAAACTCTATTCGACTACATAACTTATTATATTATAAAATTTGATTCTAAATCCAATTATTAAGCTACGAAGGCCAGACAGATTCGAAGGCGTGTCACTGTCTTTAAAGAGTCTATTTACCTAATTTGTTTCAAAAAGACTCATTCCCTCTCATTTTTTATTTTCCAGAACTACGTTATATATCCAATTAACTCTAAGTTAAGTTGAGTTGGAGACTTGAAGGTATAAATATTTCTAATTTAATAATTTCAATTAATGAAATTTACATAAAAATTTGAACTTTTCTTTTGTCATGGAATTGTTGAGCTCTTAGAAGTCTTATGTAATATTAACATCGAAATACTATTTTTTTTCTATATATTATATGATGTTCTCAAATTTTAAAAACAAATATTTGAAAAATATAAACACCCTTTATATTTTTCTAAATTTTACCCAATTTCTTGCAAAATTTAATCTGAACCAAAAATTAAAAATTTACAGCTCACCTAAGATTGAAAGATGGTAATGGATAAATTCATTCGAAAATTTAAAATTTATGTAATGATGAAAGCAAAAGTTAAACTAAAAATTTGGAAAATTATATTAAGAAATAATTGATATAAGTTTGGAAATATTATTTAATACTTGGAAAAGTTACACAATCTTAAACTTAATTGTTATCCAACCTTTGACCGAGAAAGCAATAAACAATAAATAAGATAAGAAAACGAAAAGTAAAATTTCTCAAACAAAAAAAAAAGATTACTTTCGAAAAGTAAAATTTTAGAGAGATGTTTAGGGTAAAGAATTTATTATTATATATCCCAGTTATTACAGTTCAGTTATAATAATTTGTGTTTAAATTATAAATTATTTTAATTTGGGTTAGATTATAATAGTATAATTTATTTTAATGTAGATTATTTTAATTGGAAGAAAATAATAAACATGTTTTAAATGTTGTACTAAATGGTAAATTTATATAAATATGGTTATTTTACAAAATATTTAGCAAAATATTGTAGTTTAAAAAATATTTAGTGAAATATTGTAGATTTGTACTCTCTCCTATGTTTTGAGTTCAACCTAACACATAGGAGAGAGAATAAGAAGGTTCTCTTCACCCAAATACTTTTATCTTCTTCTTATTTTCTTCACCAATTATATAAAAATTTATAATTGTATTTTTAATTATGAAAAATATGATTTTTGAACAGTTTTTTTTAATAATGATTGGTAATGAAAAATTAAATGTAAATTAAAATATCTTTTAATAACCAAATTACATTTATTTAAAATATAAAATAAAATAAATATGTTCCACACAACCTGGACATTATCAATTTTCAGATAGTTGTCACTGTTGACTCTGAACTCTTGTGTCGTCTTAGCTCCTCTTGATTCTCTGGTTCTTGTTGGTACTCTTGTCTATATGAAACCTGTGCAGGTGCTTCATAATACAAATATTCGGACATCTGAACCATAATATCACTACAAGGATAGACAAACTCGTTGGCTGACATCCTACTATCATAATATCACTACAAGGATAATCATAATATTGGATTGCGTAAGTTGAGGATCCAGGTAGTTGATGATAGTTTGCATGTATAAGTTGTGGGAAATCGTTCCAAAGCCCATATTTGAAGAAGTATCAATGGATTAGCAATCTTACGAACATCTCACTTTGATGTTTTGCATAAAGATTTTATTTATCTTCAATTTTAAAAGTCTCATCTTAAGATTTTTTTTTATAGTTATATATATCTAATTTAAAAACTTGACTTAATATTAGGGTCTCCTTCTAGCATTTATATGTTTTCTAATATACGGGCCCAAAATATGATAGATTTAATAGTATAACTCTTATAACTTAATATCATAACAATAAAATCATACATCAACTACTAACATGTAAACCCTAAATAATGTCGTAATATGCATTTAACATAATTTTAATATCAAAATGAAATCATAGATCTACTAATAATATGCTTCTAATTAATAATTTTCCTATCATAACATTATAGATCAATATTAAATGAAAAGAAACTTACAAATTGAACAATGACTATACTTTTTTCCTCAAATGAAAGATGATTCTTCTCTTCTTTTTTTTTTTTTTAATATATATATTAATCTGATCCAATATAACTATATAAAATAATATGTTTATTATTTAGAATTATTTTTCTTAACATATTTACTATTTTATTCTTCATTTTTCACTTTCTCTTTTTAATCTTTACCTAAAGAAAAATTAAAGTATTAAAACAAATTTATTGTTTTAATCTTTACCAAAAGAGAAAGCTTTAAACCTATTTATTATTTTATTCTTCATTTTCCATCTCAAATATGCAAGTAAAAGAAAAATGAAGGATTGATTTAATTTATTTTTCAGGTAAAAGAAATTTTTTATTATTTTATTATTCAGAAAGCAGAGAGATCAGAGGAGGAGGAAGAAAATATTGTTATTTGTTGGGGCCTATGTCTCATTTTGAACACCAGACATCTTTTTTTTAATATTGGTCGGGTCTTCAACAACCGACCTATTTAAATATATACAATATTAAACTAAATATTTTTTTTCAACTACAATAAATCTTCGACTACCATATTTAAATAACTAAATATTTCTTTTATCTCTTAAATTAATATAATTTGTTTATTAAAAAGTATTTTCATTTACATGTCATTATTATAAATTTACAAAATAACCAAATTGAAGAGGGAATGCAATTTCTTGAGTTGAACCCAAGACAAAGGAGAGAGAATAAAATATTTTTAAAATATTAAAAACTATAATATTATAATAAATATTTTTAAAAGAACAATAAATCTCTAAATATCTTTTTTAATTACAATATTTGAATTAAACCTCCGTACTATATTGGGTATGAAATAATATTGAATGGTAGTTTTTGTGGCCGAAGTTATTTTTGCAATTTTTAATACTTTTCAAAGTCAAAAACAATATTTTTAACTTAAAAGAAAAAGAAATAAAAGGCTTTTTTTCCCCTTTATTATAATAAGATTCTCGGATTAAGACATGAGATCCTTTATTCTATTCCTTTGTTTTATAATCTATCATCAGTTTTATATTGAAAGTTAAAAAGAAAAAATAAAAAAAAATAAAAAGGTACAAAGTGACCAAATTTTGGAGGCGTAAAGGTCGAATTAGATTGGACTTACTTTTTATGTTGATAAACATAATAAAAATTGATATACACATGTATTATAAAATTGTTATATTGTATTTTAGTTATTAATTTAAAATATATACCGTTTATATCAAATATAATTTTAATAATTATAGATTTCACTCAGTTACATAGTATATTAATCATATTAAGATATATATTTAATTAGTTTGCATATATATACCTCATATTATACATAAACAACTGTAATGTTCTAAATAAAACATGGTATATCTTGAACATCCCAGATAATATAAATAGTTAATAATTGTAATATATTAGTTTGTCGAGTTTTTTGTATGGTAACATATATTGAATGTGCAGATTTAGATTGACAATAATATAAAAAATATAATGCATTAATTTAGAAACATAACTTTAGATATAAGAATAATATTGTCTCATTATTGTAATATATTTGTTCTAAGTTTTTCGTATAGTAACATATAATAAATGTGTAGTTTCAACGGGATTTCAGCAAATGTTATGAAAAACATATAAAGTTGATTAAGAAGACCCAACTTTTAATTTAAAAATAATATTGACATATAACATCCTACCTTAAAGAGATAATCGTGAGAATGACAAAATAATAGATAACAATTTGAAAAATAGCAAATCCAAAAAATATTTTGATTTTTAGCAAAACTACCTGAAGTAGATATTTTTTGATAATTTTTAACCAATTTTACCCCTTCATAAACTGAAACTTACTTTTTTCTCAGATACAATGTATTTGTGCATAGTAAAATAATGGAATATAACACAAAATTACAAATACAATGTATTTGTATATTATTCAATTTTATAAAAATATTAAATAAATATTTATTTTTAAAAGTTTAGTTGGAATATTTCTAAAATTTGAATTTAGAATTATATCATTTCCTAATATTCTGATATAATAACTTCATATTAACATCGTATCCTCTCTATAATTATGCATGTAACAATTATTCTCTCTATTATATCAATGTCATTTGATATAATAACAACTTCATATTAAGATTGTATTTCCCCCTCTATAATTATGCATTTAACGATCCTTCCATAAAATTATTCATTTAACATAATAATAAATTGAAATTAAAACTTTCATAGAATGATTCATTTAATATCCTAATTGAAAACATTCAAATTTGGTACTAAATTTGCTATTTTGTTGGTAGACAATATTGCAACAACCTCCCCTATAATAATGACAAATATATATATATATATATATATGAGATTTTCAAATTTGTCATATTTAAAACCATTTATTAAATAAATTTTAATATACATTTTTAATAACAATTTGAATTTAAATTTTAATATATATTTTTAATAACAATTTGAATTTAAAATTTTAGAATTTAATTATGCCTCAATGATATTTTTGTACTTATTTGAATCTTATTCTTTTAGGTTTTATTAGATAAAAGAAAAGAAGGACAAGAGACAAACATAATGAGAGAAGAATTGAAGAAAAAGTCCAATTGTGTCCCCATTTGTTTTCGTCAAATGTTGTATTTTTTGATGAATTGAAGAAGAAGTGGGTGATTTTTGTCGAATATCATCACTGGGTTGTTCAATCTGAGAAAGTTTGAGAGGTTTTGACCCAAAGAAATTTTGTCGGATTTCATGATTTCTTATCGGAGCTGATTGAACCATGGTTCTCTTTCGTGTTTTTGAAAATTGAATCAAAATCCTGCGAAATTGCCAATAAGGAGAAGAGGACGAGGAAGATGAATAGGTGAAGCTTTTTCCATTAATGACAATTTTTTTAATCTTTACATTTTTTGAAAAAATTTTATGTAGCATATATTATTTCAATTAGAGTGTATTTGGAGTTTAGGTGAACAAGTGTATTTTTTCTATTGGATAGAGGCATTTGAGAAATTGTTTCATTTATTTATTTGTCTAATTTTTATGTTTTGCTATTCTAACAATTTAAAATTATTTTTGCTATTTTTCCAAAGTAAAACTCATAATTTGTTATTCTTCTTGACAACCCTAAATTAAAACAAATAAATTAGTAAAAAAAAAGAAATGATTGTAAAACAAGAGGGTTATTTGGAAAGAAGAGGTGTTTTCAACCCTATTTTGGTAAAATGAGTGAATTTTTTTATCATTTAGTGAGGTAGGCCCATTCCTATAAATTATTCTTTTTTTTCTTAGTTAACCTAATAATAATAATAATTAAAAATAATAAATTAAATAAGATGAGGCCACTTATTCTATTCCTTCTTTTTGAGCTTCCCGAAGAGAGATTTTTTTTTAAAAAAATAATGTAGAATGCGTCCTAATAATATCAAAAAAATCCATTCGTTTTACTTAAATAGTTTTGAAAACACATTTTTCTCTATTTTTTTTAACATCATTTTTCCAAATCACCGTATGTAACACAGTATAAAAATGATAGAATAAATCGAATGAAATACTGTAAGCTCACCATAAGAACAAATATTAAATCCAAGTAAATATTGTAAGCTCACGGAAAAATAAATATTAAATCCAACAAAATATTGTAAGCTTAGCAATGAAAACAAAAGAAGAAAAGGCAACGAATAACAATTAACCTAATTCTATTTGGACATATTCCATATTTAGTTAGGATATATATTAAATGAAATCAATCAAATAAAATAAAATAAGATCATTTTGTGAGAGTATTGGTGAGAATTCTATGAAGGTGGAAGAAAGTTGAAATTTATGAGATTTTTAATTTTCTTAATTTTTTATTTATTTCCTTATTTCATTTATTTATTTATATTATTTATTATATATTATATATTGTTATTTTAATATTATATTTTCTTGATTTTCTTATTTTGGTTGTGTTCTGATTTCACAGCATAATGAAATTTCTCTTAAAAATTATTCATAAGTTGAAATTTGTCCAATAAAAAGTTATCACAATCTTATAAATGAAAAGATGTTGAAAATAATTAAGAGAATTGTGAGATAATGAATCTATATTAGCTCTAAATATTCCAATTGGATAATATGGGCTTATTGGTGAGATAGGGTTGACATTTACAATTGTGGTGAAGTTATGCACCAAAATCAAGTAAGAAAGCTGAGAAGATAAAGAATTGCAAATGAAAAGATGAAAAGGGGAAAGTTGACAAAAGATAATAGAGAATATTTTTGTTATCTTCGTTGCATAATCTAGTGTTTGTATGAATAAGGTATTATTGATGATTATTGTTGTTGAAAGAATTAATGTCATCCAAACTGAGTTAGGGTTTGAAAGCACACAACCACTAACTCCGATTACACGATTAAGTTAAGACAATCCATGAGTTAGATTTTGATTCCTAATTCACTGCCTAATCTTTGGCACTCTCCAGATCCTAAATTTATAGTTCCATTATTCAAACTCACCAATGTAACACCCATTAATCATTATCCAAATAATTCCCTAAATTAATTACAATTTGAATTGACTAAATAACAATATTCACAGAAACGATCGAGAAGAAGAGGAATGAGTTTCAGAGATTTCTTTATAAAATTTTAACTTTACTTTCTAATTATCTATCCTATTTCACTTTTTAAATATAAACTATTAAAAGTAGAAATATTAAAATTGGATATTTGAATGATGGACCTAAAATAATGTTTAGTTAACCTAATTTTTTCTTAATCAACAACTAATAATGATAATGTTAATAATTAAGTTAAGCTAATTGACAAAAGAAGTTTATTGTCACCTACAAACCTCTTATCAAAAGAAATAATATACGGTACGTACTGAATCTTTGCTACGTACTATTATTATAATGACGTAGCAAGTGGTAAAATACATTTTGTTTTCGTTAAGTTAATTTTTGAGCTATAGCTAAGTAAATTGGGGGTTGATGTTGGATAGAATAATGTGTTCGTAATTATTAAATTTAAAAAGATGTAATTTAAAATTTGTAATTCTAATTTTTAGGAGCAAGAAACTCTGTTTAAATTTTTATTATACTTAACTTATTTTTGTTTAAAAATTGATTTATACGTGCATACTATCTCACTTGACACAATTAGCAAACCTAAGCTGCCAACTAGCTAAAGTCTAACGAACAAAAAAAAAAGTATCATAATCATTAGTTAAAGACAATTAACTAAGTAAAGTCCAACTAAACTACACATCTTAAGTTTTATTGGGTTCAAAAAACGATCATGTAAGACTCTTGATGTGTGCATTAAGCTTAATTAGGATTCCACTATATGATTAATTAGTGGAATTTGTCATAAACCAATTAATCAATTTACCCATAAACCTATCTATGACATGTTTTCTAGCTAAGCTACAAAACACATGATTAACTAATTACTACTTGACCAAATATGGCTAAACAATATTCTACCGTGAATGTAAATTAACATTCCTATGAGATATGATGATTAGCAAGAATAACACATGATTTGAGACATTATTTATAACATAATTATACATTTAAAAGTTGAAATAGATTCAAACAAAGACATTATAAATATTTTGATGTGGTTGCTTCTCTAGACGATTCATTGCCTTCAAAGGAAGGTTAAATCAAACCATTCAAATTACAAAACCAAAATTGGTAATCAATCAATATGATAGTGTAATTCATGAGATAAACAACATCCATTAGAGCTAAAGTAATCACTACTACAAATTTGGTCTTTTTTGATGTGCAAAACACGTCAAAAAACGTCTACCTTGATGGTCACCCATCAAGTAGGCAAACATCAAGAAAGTCCGACCATCAAAAAAGAAATTTTGATGCTTTTTGTCAAAACATGTCATCAAAAACCTTTTTTTTTTCTATTTTACACCCACCTTAGCTTGAGGCATCTTCATGATCTTGATTCCCTCCTCAATGATTCTTGTACTCAGAATTGTAAGGTTGAAATCCAAATTTATAAACAACTTCTAAAATTTTTTAATGCAAGGGTGGGTACATAAGTGCCAGTTGAGCTAATCTTATGTTAGTCAATTTCTACAACTTCTACAAATTTTAAAAATCCTAAATTATAAACTTTCAATTCAACTCATTAAAGTTGAACACAATAACTAATTTCATTTTGATAAAGTCACTTATTTCAATCTAAATATAATACAACAATTAACTTTTAAAAAAGTAATATTGTATTATTGATGAATAGAAAGTAATAATTAGAAAAAAAAAATAGTAAAGATTTAAGGATATTATTTATGAATATTGTGTTTTCTGAGTCTGTTAACGAGGGTCCAAATTTCGTGCTTCGTGGAAAATAGTTTTTCTTGATGGACCTTGCATATGATTTTTTTTTTTTTTTGTCTTTGTCCATCAAGAAACGACTCATCAAGAAAATTCTAAACCCATCAAGAAATCCTAAAAAATATATTAATTTTTTTTCGATGATGACCATTGCAAATCAAGAACATTCATATCTTGATTGGGCCTCATCCATCAAGAAAACCTAACTAACTTGATGGGCATTGTCAATCAATAAATATATTATCATTGATGTTTATTGTCCATCGAGATATAGTTTTCTTGACGTTTGTGGATCATCAACAAAACTAAGGGAACTTTGCTCATCAAGAAAATCAATAATCCACATTTTTTTTTTTACATTTTTTCATATTTCTTCAACAAAATAAGGAGAATTTTCTTGACGTACATGACCATTAAGATAAACATTGTATCAAGGATATTAGTCATGGCAGAGGACCATCAAGAAATCAAAATTTACGTACATCAAGAAAAACCAAATTTATAATAATAAATTAAACCAGATATGTAATATAAATTAGAAATAAGTTTCACACAAAATATCTTAGAAGTTTGCTACAAAAAATTAGCAAAAAAAATTAGAAAGAAATTACTAGACTATAAATTCCATAGATAAATAATGTTTGAGAAAAGTAAGAATTAAAGCAATTATATTAAAATTAAATTGCTCTGTTTTGTAATTACCTTTTTCTTTTTTTGTCATTCTTAATGATTCCCCCTTTGGCACATATATATGTATATGTACATATGTATGTAAATACTTATTTAAATATATAAAATATAACAAAATATATATATAAAAAAAACTTAAATTAACTCAATTAAACTATTTACAAAATATAACAAAAGAAATTATATGTACATATATATAATATATACATATGTGCATACATGTACGTATTTAACATATTTACATATATACATAATGATTAATGCTTAAGATTTTAAGTTTGGATATAATTCTTTTTATAATATTAAATTTGTTGGTGCATATATTTTAGCATATTTTGTCACAAAGATTTCAAAATTTATTGATCTTTTGAAGTATATAAAATATGTCAAAGAAAAACAAAAGTCAATTAGCTTCTATTAATGTTTTTTGTGTGGCTAGAAGCATACGAGGATCATGCTTCGTATGTGTTTATACTCACGTTTACTTATTTGTGAACATAATATACACTTTTTCTTGACATATTATGTTTGGAAAGAAAGTAGAAAAAATTGCAAGACATAGAAGACTCTCGTTCGACATATCATGCGTGGATTTAGAAGTCTATTTTTTATCCTTAAAAATTGTTTGTGTTTGATGGATAGAAACACATTTCTGCTCACGTTTTTCTAATTTTATTGGTAAAAATGTTGACACAAACACCAAATGTGTTGGCATGTAAGAATCTATCGATATTTTTCTTTTAAAAAAATCGTTCACTTTTTTTTTTTTAATATTGAAAGGACAGAAATTTAAACTTTCCGTGTACATAATAAAGTTATTACATGTTAATCAATTATGCATAGGTTAATACATCCATCATAATTAACTAAAATACAAATTTCTGTTATAATTAATTCGTACCGAAAAAAATAATCAAATTATTAAAATTTGGATTGTGTAAATTTTCAACACACAAATTTGCAATTGTCTCTAAACTTCTCGAGAAAAGTTTGAGAAAAGTCACAACATGTTGAAAATTAAAGTGGTGTAAATTTTCATTCTAACAGAAAGATTAAAAAAAAAACAAACAAATTTATTGATAGTTTTTTCATATTTTATCGTAATGAGATTGTGTAAATTCTGTGGTTGGGAGATTCAGAGAAAATGAAAAGTAAATTTGACTCAATAATACAATAAGTATTAGAAGAAACTTCATAAGGTGAAAAATAAATTTATAATTTTTCTTGTAACGAAAAGATGCCAGAAAAGTTAATCAATTTTTACCTTGAAGGTCAATCGAAAGTCCTATTAATCTTCAAATTTTAAAACCATACTAAATGTGTTTAATGTTTATGCCTCAATATTTGGACTTTTTTTTAGTAATTTCTAAAAAATGTATGAGATTAATAAAATGGATGTTTAATTAGTATAATAAATTGATTGCAATTTTCTTTCAATCATTTATCATAATGATTATTACACTGAAAATGGGTTTAGGAAAATTTAGAATTTTCCCATATTTAGAAATAGTATTAAATACAACCCTACTTAGATCGGCAAATTTAAATCTGATTTGAATACTTAATTGAAATATTTATATCATTAGAAGTTCCAGTGTCATTATACTATTATTTATTTTAAAAACCAAATTAATGACTAGTAATATATCATATTTCATTATGATAGACCGTAATAACCGATCAATAGTTGTCTATCGTGCGATAGTTTACTAATAGACACAGATAATAGTTTAGAATGGTATATCACAAATAGATTATAATCATATTTTACTATATTTATAAATGTTGTTTTTTTTTTGTCTATTTTGTGTGATATTTGAAATCTTTTCATTTATTTTATCAATTTCAAAATCAAAAGGGTTCTCGTTTTAGAACATCTAAATTTGATATATAATTTAAAATAACCCTTATTATTTTCAAGGAAAAATTGCAAAAATCGCATCTAAGGTACGGTGATAGTTGCAATTACACCCTTAAACTTTCAATAATTTAAAAAATTGGATGTACAAATAATTACAAATAAACTTATATAATCTGTACAATTTATAGAATCATGATATAAGTTTGAGTAGGGGTATAAATGGGTTAGGTTGGGTTGAGAGATACCCATATTTTAAGGTTGATTGGGTTGACAACTTGACTAACCCGAATTAATTTTTCAACCCAACTCATAGTTGGGTTGTCAGGTTGTATTTTTTTTTCATTCCCAATCCAACGATTGTTTAGCTTTCTAAATGATCTTCTAAGAGGGTAAACGATCATTTAGTTTTCTATCTTCAAATGCTCATTTACTTCTTATACGATTGCTTAACTTTCCATACGATCGTTTAACAAAAATTCTCTTAACTTTATTTTTATTAAATAAATAATAAAATATATGATATATATATATTATTAATTCGAATTGGGTTTGGTTGAACCAAAACTTTCTACCCAACCCGAGATCCAATCCAACCCAACTTGAAAAAAACCAAAATTTTCAACCAAACCCAACTCACATTTTTAACTAACTCAACCCAACCCATATAATATTTGTATAGTTTCAGTGGTCGAATTATTTGGGTTGAACTTACACTTCAAACTAATTTTAAAATTGAAATAACCGTAAATATGGAAAAATTTAGTATTTTAAAAGTTATTTAAGAATATAATTGGGATGGTTTTGCAATTTGTCGTATTGTTTATTTTAGAGATAACCGTGAATATGACAAATTTTAGTATAATAAAAGGAAAAATAGCAAATCTGAAAATTAATAAGACTTTTGGCAAAACCGGTGGTTCCAATTTTTTTTTTTTTTTACTTTTTTTTTTTATTTGTTTATACCCTTTTATGTAGATAATACTCATTATTATCACACACTCCTAAAGACGGTGCAAACTACATCAAATTTTTCCAATATCCCCTAAATATATTTCTATAATTCATAACATATTTTCAAATTTGGAGTATTTAAATCAAATTAAGTAACATATATTTATTTAATTCATAAATCTTATATTTAATAACGAATTCCCTAAAAAATTGGTAACAGATTTTCAACCATTCCTCATTCATTGTTTTTCATAATATTTTGAATTCAATTATTATATCATATCCCTAAAATATTCATTATTTTCGTATTATTTTAAAAACATGTATAGATAATACATACTACGTATCGTTAATAAAAAAAATGGCTATGAGAATTCCAATCGACTCATTATATTTCATAATATTTTGATTTCAAATACATCATATCCCTAAAATAATGACTAACAACTGTGCATTATACGCTTATTTTGGTTGGTTTTTATTAAAAAAGTTAATTTATTTTGCCTATTATATCCAATAATTTTTTCACAATTTGTTTTTTAATTATGTAAATATTTATATTTATTTTAATTAGATTTTTTATTTTCTATGTCACTGTTTTTGTCAAGGCCTTCCTTTAACGTTTCCTTTAACGTAATACTGTGTTGGCTTTAATTTTTTTACGTTATCCTTTAGCATTATCTGTGATGACTTTACAACGGGTAAAAATTGTGGTGGATGGTAGATGGATTGAATCGTCCTGATATATTGATTACTGTGTGGTTGATGTATGCGTTCCTTTATCAACTTCGTTTCAAGGTTTAAAGACTCAAAAAACCTGATTAGGATGGAAAATGCGAAAGAACCTGATTACGAAGTTAATGGATATGAAGTTGTGTGAAAGTAAATGGCAGATGAAGAAATATCCGAAGAAGATGAAGATATGAATTTCAAATGGAACGAAAATTTCTTAGGTTTTCAAATGAAACGAATGAATCTAAACCGGCCGAAGTCCAATAATGATTTGAACGTTTCTAGAGATTTGAACGTTTGCAGAGGTCAGGTGGAGCTTCCTATTAATGACAATATGTATAATTTTATGTTTTTGGGGGAAATTATTTTCATACGGTTTAATTGTATGTGAGATGTGTTATTTAATTATTGAGTATTTGAGTTTTAGGGAACAATTGTATTTAGGACTAAGTTTTTCAATTGGACAGGGGCATTTGAGGCATTGTTCCATCTAATTTTTTTTTTTAGATTTTTTATTTTGCTATTCTAATAATTTAAAAATAATTAATCTCCTAATTTGTCATTATGCTTGTCATTGTCATGTGTATGAGCTTTTGGGCTGATTGGCTCATTGGGTAAAAGTGGGAGAGAAAAAAAGTAGCGTGAGATGAATTAACCTAATTTTAATTTTAGGGCATCAAATTATGAATGGAATCCGATTTCAATACATTTTAGTATTTACGACATAAATAGGTCAACTAATTTAATTAAATGTGCTTTACTATACCCAATTGAAAAGCAATAATTTAAATATTATAAACTTTACTTTTGTTTCTTTCTTTAATTAATCCCTATGTGCACACGATTACTTGTTTATTGCATATGTATATGTATATTCTTTCCCAATAAAATATTTAAAATAAGATGCCCTTTTTCTTGAGGGAGAATAATAATTTAGGATATTCTTTTACTCTAATTTTGTTAATGCTCAAGTAGTATTTATAGGACCCTCTTTATCCTCAGTTTATTTGTGTTAGGGTGTCCATCCAACTTTGTTTTGTTTATTGGTGTCTATAAATTATTTGAGAGTATGAAAGTTGTCATTATCCATTAACCTTACATTAATATTTTTAAATATTATTTGAGTTAGAATTAATTCTCATCTCACACGTTTTAATTAAATATATATAATATATATTTTTCTTTTTTCTTTTTTAAGTTTTCCTATCAATTTTCATACTAAAATTGCTGTTAGAAAAGAATATATCAAAGTCTAATTTGGTGTAATTCTCTTATCAAAATGGAAGATCACTAACAACCTTTCAAATTTGTGTTAATTACATTGAAATCTTATTTTAATTTTAGTCTTCCAATTTTAAAGAATATGGATCATCTTTTGATTTTAAAAATGTACCTTTTAAATATTATATTAAATAATTAGCCTTCATCTACTAGCTTAAGTTTTTAGGTTGAACTAATGATTTAAGACTTTAAATTTAAAAAAAATATATCAATTTGATTTTAAAGTTTTCGAAATGTACCTTCTTAATTCATGTTGCAAAAAAAAAAGTTATCATTCTAGCTATTTTTTTATTTGAACAATCCTACAAAATGAGAGGATCCAATATAGTTAGACCAAGATATATATCTTTCTAGCTAAAATGAGCATGTAGCTTAGTAAAAATGGATATGCATTATCTCTCTTCAAGGTCTCCATTTTTGTTTGTACATTCAAATCTTACCAGAAGACAATATCTTTCTATGTGTTGTTAAATTAAAAGAAAAATTAGAAAGAAAAGAAAAACTTGTGGCACAAAATCTTCAAATTGGTCGAATTAAGACACAAATCGAGACTTCTAAAGATAAGACTAATTATGTGAAGTGGGGGGGATGAATGTCATGAATCATGATAATTGATAGGAGTACTGTTATGGAAGGTTACGTTTATAAACATATTTCCTTTTAAAATTAAGTTGCACAAGGAAAGAAAAAAAGGAAAAAAGGAAAAGAAAACTATGGTTCCAAGTACCATTTGAACGATATATATTCTCATCAATTTTTTTATCATATGATAAAAAATTTGTTAAAATATTAGACACTAAAAGTACTTTAGCATTGGCATTTGCAGTTAGATACAACTTTAGCGTAAGCTAAGGGAAATGGTATTGAATTTGGTTTTGTTTTGGTTAGGAAACAAAATTAAAATGAGAGAATCCTTCAAAGGTGAGAAAAATTCCATCCTCTAATTTCTTTTCAACTTTGAAAATGATACTCTCATTGACTCACTCGTCCATGAATAGGCATACACACACACACTCATCTTTGGACCATTTAAAGCACGCCAAACACACAACAAACATTTTGGAAAAAAAAAAGTGATTACTCTCCCACACCAATACAATAAAGCTATTGGACTTAGTGCGTTTTTGCCAAAACACTTCCTAAACTCAACCATAATGGATAGGGTGGGGTTTTTTTTTTTTAGGGTTAGGGTTTGATAGCTATCTTATGTATATAGTGTTTTTGCTCGAGTCAAATTATGTAGGCTAACCCAATCTTCTGCTTAGAAGAGCCAAAGGTTCTGCCCTAATCCAAAATTGTATTGATATCAGTTGATCTAAAAATAAAAATTTATTGTTTTTAATATAGTTGTTGTTCCAACTAGAACTTATAAAAAATTGACTTTTCTTTTGATATAAAATGGTTTGACTTATTGATAGGATGTTTGGTCTACATTTATGAAGTGACAAAGATAGTTAGTTTCAAGAAAGATTATGTAATTAATATTGAGCAATTGATGTCTCAACATCACTAAAAACTAATTTATATAGCCAACAAGAGTTTAGTTGATCAATTGATATTGGTTGTATTAATAACTACAAAGTATATGGTTCAAATCTTTTTATCCATAATTGTTGTACTAAAAAATTAATTACTTGATTGAATTGATTTTAGTTTGAATGATCCCTTAAATTTAAGATAATTAATTAAATATTTACTAAAGTACGTTCAATTCTAAGAATGAAAGGTTAGATAACATCCAATAATTGTTGTACTAGTACTAGTAAATATTTTATCTCAAAATATGTTAGTGCCGTATAATAAGTATGAAATATATTTTGAACAAAAAAATTGTTTTTAGTTATGAAATAAAATAATTGATTTTCTTTTTCAACTTTCAATTTGTTGAGGCAATTGTGAGAGCCGCCTATCTATTAAAATGACAAATTGATTTTTTTTTTAATTTTGTTATCTTTTATAATTTGATGCGTTTTGGAAATTGGAATTAAATTGTGGTGGTCAAATCGAAACTCTACTCTCTATGGCTAAATGCCTCTCCCTTTTTAATAGCATATTCCTTCTAAAATGGCAACTATATGTTCTACACATGTATGTATGTATGTATTAAGTTCCCTCTCGTCCTATATATTCATTTTCATTCAAGACAGCCTTATCTACCTACTTCTATACCATTATTTTTTTAAACCTTACATGGTGTCCTACATAATCCTAGATTAAGCCTTTCTAAATAAAATAATAATAATAAAAAAAACAAAAAAAAACTCCTAAAAGAAGTTCATTTTTAAAATGAAAAAAAAAATCCAGTGGAAGTTCTTATATATATGCCAACTTTTCAACATATTTATTTCAGTTTTAAATAATAACAAATAATTTGGTCGTTGCTATTGTTTTTATTGTTAATTGTTTAACATAGATAACATGACTTCAAATATATGTATCAATATATTGATTTAAAGTAGGTATTAGTATGGTACATCTACGAATATTAGACCAGCAAAAGTAAACAATAAAAATCTAATAATTAATATATAGAAAGTTGAACCACTAAAATAGAATTAATTCTAAATGGATATATTCAATCCATTTATTTTCTTCTTCTACAAATTAATTAAAGTCATATAGTCATTTAAAATAATTTTGAAAGAAAAAAAGAAAGAATTGAAATCATTAAAGTCCGATTGGAGTTGTGTGTTTGGTGAAGGAATTTGGTTAAGTCGTTGACCAAACACACAAAATATAATATGATTGCACAACTTGGCATGTTGGTATGGTATTATTATATGCACACGTTGCCATTGCCACTCTCCCGCCTACACCACCTAAATCAAAACTTTCGGCATTTCACCATTCCACGTGTCCAATATCTACTGCTTCTTTTACTTATTAATTTATTCCCTTCCGTCCACGGCTTATATTATATATTCATTAATGTAACTTATTTAAACCTAATCCCTTATAAATAAATATATATATAAATTACAAACACCCCTTAAATTATAATACCTTCTTATTTTAAAACCAAGTTTAGGCAACTAATCTACCTTCCCTTTTAATCAATTAGCCACGTGTAAATTAGTTAATTAACGTCGTGTACTTTGGGGATATTCTTTTATTTTACTTTAGATCCTTAACTTTAAAGGAAACTAATAAGAAACTTTTTATATATATATATATATTTACAAAATAAGAAACTTATCTCGCAAATATTATTGGAGATTTTTTTCTTCTTTTTTGTGTTTTGCATTGACCCTTCCATGCTTCATTTTCACGTGAAAAGTTGATCAAGAGATCACATGGATTTATATGACCTAATGTGTCAAATGTTGTACACATAATATGAATAAGAAATTAACTTGAAATCGTGGTATGAATAATTAGATTAAATGCCAAATTTTGTTTGTGACGTTGTAGGTTTTCTTGGTAACTTTCTTTTAAATTTATGTAACTATATGTACTTTATAGCTTAAAATAGGTCATAAAATTACTTTTAATTTGAATTTGTGAAGTTTATATAACTTTAAACTCTCCATAAGTATGATATCAATGAATAAATTTGATTTCAAATGTTTAGCCGCAGACAATAGATTGTTTATCGATCAAATATTAAGAAGTAATAAAAGAAAAATCTAACATGAGAATAACTAAATCATGATGAAAGCCGAAAGGGTGGGATAAAATTGTAATCAAAAGTTCTCTACGGAAAATTTCATGTTTTATCTCAAGTTCGACAAATTTTTTAGATTTTCTTAGGAATATAATTATAGATAGGTTAGCTTATTGATTTTTTTTTTTTTTTTGTTTTACTTACACGTTAATAGTGTAGTTTCACATGTCAATGTCATTTAAGCGAAGGATCAAATTATTGATATATTTTGTTGATAATATCCATCAAATCAGGCTATTGATACTACTCTCTACTTATATATCTCTAAAATACTGCCAACGTATCATATTTTTTTCTCTATTATGTAGTTTTTTTTCAAGGTCAATTTTTTATCAGCTTTAGATTCAATCTAAAACTTTTATTTTCAAATAAATTGAATATAAACAAATACAAAAAAAAATGAAATTATATTTATTTTTAGCATCATAATTCAATTTTTCACTATTAACTTTTCAATCATTTTTCCTCAAAATTGAATTGATGCGAATTTTATTTATATTTAATATTTTTGATAAACATTTAAATGTCTCTTACTTTATAATTACAGTGTTGATTTAAAATAATAGATTATAATCTAAATTAAGCTACCAAATCAAAATTTTATTAACTAATTGCGACAATTTCACCTATTTTCGTAATTTTTTCAAAAAAAAAAAATTAAAAAACCACAACTCAATATTTCGATCAGAATCAATGGTAAACTATTATATATAAGAAGAAGAAAAAAAGACAACAAAGGTAATCTAGAATGATGTGGTTATTAGTAATGAGAAAGAGATGGGTGGGTAATTTTATATTTAATAGCTTTGGCGTTGGGGTTGGGAGAGAAAGTTGAGACGACTTGTAAAGTTGAAACCAATCCAAAATGTAGAACCCCAAGTCCTGGATCCGTAAGCTTAACGTCCCAACGTCATACCTCAACTTCCTCTTCTTAATTAACTTCTTTCTTCTCCTTAACCAGAAACCCACTTTATAAATACCCATTTTTTAATTTCTCATCTCCCAAACACCCCCCCCCCCCCCCATTTCATTTAACTCCAAAACAAAACAACCCCCCTCCAAAATTCAGCTCCCATCCACCACCATGCCCCGCGTCTCTATTCCCAGAAGTAGGCGGCCACAGTCGTCTTCACGACCCCTCATCGACGTGGTTTCATGGTACTGCGCCGTGGGGCTATTAGGCCTGATTTTGATTGGTTCCATCAGAGAAACATCCTCCTCCGGTGACGGTAGGTTGTTGAGAGGGAACTTGGTGACGTGGCGTCCCTGCGATGAGATATATGTGGTGGGAGAAGGAGAAACGCTTCATACGATTAGCGATAAGTGCGGTGACCCGTATATCGTGGAGCGGAACCCCCATATCCATGACCCGGATGATGTTTTCCCCGGTTTGGTTATTAAAATTATTGCCTCCTCCACCCACATAAACCTTCCAACTTCGGATTAATCCAATCCTTCTTCAATTTTATTTTATCCCTTTTTTATTTTATTTAAACTCCTAAGGCCAGATAGATAGATGTGTATATGATGTCGAGGTTTGTCGATTTTTCTTTTTTAAGGATATAGAGGTAAAATATATAGCTCATCTTCTTCTGTATGTATAAATAAATATCATAATTAATACACATATATATATATATATATCTAAAGTAAATTTGTATTTTCTCTTCTTTTTTTTATGCTCTCAAATGTACAAATACCGCTGGTAAATACTAAAAACAATTCAATTTCCCTTTTAAGAAGAATTTGGTGCATGGGGGAACTTTATTGGACAATTCCTTGGAATGCAACAAAACATCCAAGAGAGTACTCAATTTTTTTTTTTGTAAAAAGTTGTTTCTGAAAGGCAATAACTAAAAAAATATAATTAATTTGGTGTTTTTTTTTTTTTTTTTTTTGCCTTAAGCTTCATAAGAACTTTTATGATTGATTAATTCATATTTCTAATTTTATTCCCAGTTTCAAACAAATAAAAAACAATGACAATTCCTAACAATGGTATATATAATTAAGTTCTTGTTGGCTAATAATTTTGTTTTTCAAATTTAACCCTATTTTATTTCTATTTTATTACTTGATTTGCATTTTTTTTTAAAAAAAAAATATAATAGCTGAGATCTTAATCAAACTTCTGAAAAAAAATGTTTTCAAATTTTGACTTTAAATCCTTGATAGAATATAGATAAGAAATGAAGAAATTTGGAGATGTTTATAAACTCAATTTTAAAAACAAAAATTAAAAAAGAATGATGGTCAAAACGACCTAAATTATTGATTTTGTCTAACTCAAAGTTGCTTCAATTCAATTGATTAAGGGAATTGTGATGAACTAAAAATTCAAAAGATTTAAATGGCTATAATTTTCAGTTAAAAATAATTAAATATTATCACATGCAATATTGTATAGCTGATTACGCAAAACATTCATGAGTCTTAAGTTTGGACCCTACATCATCTGTGGAATTTTTACCATCAATTTCATTCAAATAATAGGGTTCATAAGAGTATATAATTCATAAATAAAAATAAAAATTAATAGATTGATGGTTGAACTTTTTATTAAAAAACAAAGTATGGGTAAGAAAATAATAATAAATAAAAGAGAGGGACCGAACATTTGGCAGTTGCAATGCAAAGAAACGAAATCCGGAACAAACTTTAGTAAGCAAGAAACCGTTTTTGTATTCTAAACGTTATCATAAAACGCATTATTCAAATTTTGTTTTCTTCTACTTTTTCAATTATACCATTCGTTTTCTTTTTCAAACATTTTTTAATTTATAAATTAACACATATATATCATAAATATAACAATTCGACAAAATATTTATATCTGTCTAATCAAATGAAAAAGTTCATAAAACTTTTTATTTTTTCAAAATATTTCAGGTTCTTCTTTTCTAGTTTTTTTTTCAAACTATTATTTGGTTCAAGTTTGTGTATTTTTTTTATTTTTTTTTAAATTGCTATTTAGTTGTTCTAAATATAAAAGACTGTGAAAAAAAAATCATAGCCAAATATAAATGATCGTGCACCAAATATAAACTATCGTTTTTCAAATATAAATGATCGTTTTCCAAATATAAACAATCGTTTTTCAAATATAAACGATAGTACAAAAAAATTATGACAAAAAATCATTTACATTTGGCTACCAAATATCATGTAAATATTTTGCGATTTTGTTATATTTATGAAAATTAACCTTAAAAATATCATGTAAACGATCGCACAAGAGAAAGAAGAAAGACGAAAGACGATGATGAGGAAAAACCTAATTTTTTTTTTAAATTGTCAGTTTCATGAGCTTTTACATTTTGTTACGTGCACCGTAAATATTTTGACGATTTGTTATATTTATAAAAATTAACCATAAAATAACTTGATTAACAATTTTGTTTGAACAAATATAAAATAGCAGTTAAACTAATATAAATTAAACAAAAATAAGATTTATATTATAATTAATTTTCATCTTATTCGGTACTAAGCAAACTCAAATTTCAACACGAATTGAATGAGGACTTTAATAAGCAATTTTAAAATTCGTACTAAAAAAAAAAGTGAATTTAATGTCGTAGGTTTTTTATTTTTCTTTTTAGAAAGAAATTAAATATACTGATTGGAATTCAGAAAACAAAAAAGTAATATAATCGAGCTTGTTTGAAATTAATTTTTTTGTAAAATATTTATAGTTTAAAACAAAATTTAATAAAATAGCATATTTAGATAACCAATAGGTTACTTAGAAGAAATGAAGATTCCTTTTTTTGCATTTTGTAATTATAAATTTATAAATAGAAATTTCAATATCGATTTTGTATAACATCATTATTTTATTTTTATTATTATTTTTGGAGAACATGTCACATCCAACTCAATATGTATTCTAATTTTGATTAGTAAAGTTAATAAATGAATTGTGGTTCTAATTACTATCAAAAATAAAAAGAATGAATTGGGATTCATAATTATTTCAACCATTTTGTGGAGCAATTAACCAAAACAGTGATTAGATGATGAGAGAGATCCAAGTTGACACAAAGGAGCAATGTGATTGGACGACCATATGTATGATTCACACGTGTGTGATATGCTCTAAATTTATTTTCAACCAATTAGATTTGAACTATACATTAGCAATTAATTTGTGTACCAAATCAAATTTTAACCATATTAATATGTGTACTCAAGGTGGGTCCCCACTTTTAGAGTCTAATTTCAAATTAGAAAATTAATTACATTTTTGTTATACCTAAATCAATATTTTTAGATCAAAATGCTCTGCGATGTGGTAAAACATTTATGTCAATTTTTGTCCTATATATCTCATTACCATCCTAACTAATTAAGATTAAGTGGCAAATTACAACCATTTTGGATTTAGTAATATAACTTAAATTTTAGAAACGATGGCCTAGAGACTTCGACTGAGACATAATATGTCATGTAACATTGATTATTTCTTTTGAAAGGAGAATGAAGTATAATTCAATGCTTTGATAGAAATATGATTTTACAACGTAATTTAATTTATAGGTGAAAAAAATTACAGTTATTAAAGTTAAAATGAAACGTTCCAATAATTGACACATACACTCTTTCTTTTTATCTTCACTTACTATATACTACGCTAAAAAAGTGTTAGAATGTGCATCATGGGTGTAAGTCGTGGCAGTAAGTTGGAAACAATTAATAAGATACCAAAAGTAACAAGACAAGCCTATGCCATACATTTGTAAATGAGGAATAGTAATGACCAATTTTTGAATAGTTCCAAAATTGTATGCATATGAAAAATAAGATAGTGAGACAATAAATTGTTAACCTTAACTACACTTAGAAAAGCAGAAGGGAATTAAATAGCATGAATTCTTTGACAAAGAAAAAATTACTAATATGCATAGGGTTTGATCTTTGATGCCCCTAATCAAATCGTAATCGATAGACCTTATGTTATGCTAATGGTTTCTTGAAAACAAACAAGTATTTTTCTATTTTAAATCACTTCATCCCGCCACAATCACCCCCAAGCTTTGGCCATCAATTTGTAAATATGTTAATGGAGGGAGAAACAAGAAAGGGCCTATGCTTTTAATTTGATGGGAGGAGAGAATGAATCTTTACGTGAAGTCGCGATGAGTGTTGTGTTAAACTTCTCAACGTAACTCTAGATGTTGTGTTTATTTTCTATCGGACATTAGCAAATCTTCTCCAATCCGACATTTGATCTCTCTCAAGATGAAGTTATCAATGCACATGCACGAGTTGTTGACAAGCAATAAAGTATGTAGTAACCAGGTAGATTCATAGAGAACCAATCAATTTTTCTTACGATTCACTAAAGCAATAGCAATAGCAACCGAAGGTTTGGTGAATTGATTTTAATTTTAATAAATTTAACTAAAGCAATAGCAAGCAAATACAAATAGAAAACTTACTAGATTAAAAATATCAATGAGATAAATACCTAATTAATGCAGGAATTGTTAAGGTTACTATTGATTTACTAATCAACAATAGTTTAATCATGCACATTATTTCTTGCAACCATATGAACAAAACCTTAGCTAGGCCCAACCACATTTAGGAAAGCTAGAGTGTAACATCTTATTAATCAAATCCATCTTTTACGTTTAGATGAAAACTATCCTAAACATGCAAATCAAGTGATATTAAAATCTAGAGCTAATGCTAAGTCGAAAAATTTATTCGGGGTTGCCTAACTGATTGTTTGATGTGAAACAATCCAACAAAAGTCAATGAAAGTCTCAATTGGATCCGTCAAAGAAAGTACAAAAGAAGTTCTAGTGAGGGCCTAAAATTATGTGAAAAATCATCTATCTCCACCAAGTGGCTAGGAATGGAACTTTAAAATATTTAACAATGTCGCTATGTCGTGCAAAATGCGGACATCTGTATGTTTGAAAAAATTATGCAGTATTTTGGTACTATTCACTTTGCACAAAATAACTCCATTTTGTCTTAGAGAGCACCATGGCACTGACCCTAGTTCACTAATCTAAACCTCCCATCAAACTTGTTTTGTTCTGAATTTGGTAATATGGATTGGAATTAGGAGAATTGTGTTCTCGATACCTGTAGAAATTAAGAAATAGATACATAAAATGTAATAATTTCGAGTTGAACAAGATAAGATAACATATTATAAGATCTTACATCCTAACAAGTTGACATTATGTTAAGAAAGCGATTGGAATGATATTATGGTGAATCAATCTTACAAATGGGTTGAGAAACTAGTGGGCATTTGAGCCACCAATATTGAAATGGCTTGACACTAGGATATTATCATTTTACTTTAAAAAAGACTTAACGCTAGGAAAAAGCTTCCCACTTCTTCCACATATATTGCTATTCGTTGGAAAATTCCTCCCAACTTCTATCTTTGAAAAAAGCAGAGAGATATGACGTTAACTTACATGGGAAATTCATAACTTGAAAAAATAATAGATCACCTAGAAAAAATTCACTATGTGCAAATTAATTTGTTACAATTATTCATATCATACAAAATTTGGTATCTAATCTTGTTTAATTTAGGATTGGTTTATGATTTTTACATTCGATTTGATTATTTTATAGGTTTTAAGAGTCAAAGAATTAGAATCAAGAATGTAAAAAATTACAAAATTGCCATCAAAGAGGGTATGCATTTTTTTTACGTCGCTTCAGAAGTGTGTAGTTTCGATGTTTAGGTCATATCTTTTGATTTGAGGGCCATATGTTTCTTCTTTTTTCCATCATCTATCCATCTACAACATTAGACTTATGGTTTAGTTTTTATCTATTTTCTTTAATCAAACCATAATAATATAGAAAAATAAGATCTTTGTTTTTTATAATTTTCAGGATTTTAGAGAAATCCATTGTATTTTTTGGAAGTATTTTGGATAATATGATTGAGATTCTTGTGTGTATGAATTTTACTTTTGATTTCTTGATTATTATGAATTATATTTTCTTATTATTGGATTGACAACAACCAATACTATTTTATGCTTTAGATTAATGTATAATAGATGACATATAATTGTTATATTAATCTCTAAAAAGTAATAGGTTATATAGGCTCATGATTTGTGCTCAACAACAAAAAGCATTATTCTATTGACATGTGGATGTATTAAACTTCTTATTAATTAAGTTTTTCCTATAAGAATATTATTCTAGAGCAATTCTTAAAGCCTAATGCAATTAGCTAAGTTGATTAGAATGTTTCTTATCTAATTACATTGGCTAATTTGACATTTAAGACCATTGCCTGAAGAAAAAAACGATTTTCGACGCACAAAATAAGGAAGATAGTGCATCAGGAGAAAAGTATCTCCCGATGGACTATACCAAGTGCCGAAGCAATCCATAACTCTTATGTCCTACAATGGGGTTGGGAGTTAGTTAAGAAAAAATATTTTTTTGGAGTACTCTCAAGCAGTTAAAATCGTCGAGAGTTAGTTAAAAACATTTTTTTCTACTAGAACTCCCAACACACCATCACTCTTCACAAGCACACCAACCCCACCGCTCGTCCTTTTTCTGTCACAGCCGCTGACACTCCCTCCCTCTTCATCTCTGTCAAGGCCTCTACCTATGTGGTATTTTTGACTTTTCGTTTATTTTTCATTGACATAAATTTTATCCTTCAAGTATGTGGTATTGTTTGTTATGTGTGATAACATCAATCTAAATTAGCAAGTTATCAGATTTACTTTGAACTATGTTGTTTTAGTGATGGGATGATCCGACTTTGCTTTTTGTTGGTTGTGGTCGTCTTTTGGATTTCGTTGGTAACATTGTAATTTTTCTGCAACTGTAAATACATTGTGGTTGTTTGCTAGTTTATCTTTTTTGTTTTGTTGTATTTGTTATTTATTTCATTTTTTCCCTCTCCTCGTGAGAGTTTGCATCTTCCAAACATTGTAATAATCCTTTTTCATTACATCAATGAGAATTTTTCTTTTCTTCCATTCCCTTCCCTTCAAAGTTTTATTCTGTTACTGTTATATCCTTCCTATATTAACACAATTTGAAAGCTAAATATAAATCAAGCTAAAATGGTGAAACTTTTGATGTTTAATAATTTGTGAGGTTGGGCTTTGTTTTTTTTTTAACATTTTTATTTCGGTGATGAATCGTTATTGCTTCAATCGCATTCTGATCGGTCATGAATTGTTATGCTTCAAATGCTCTTCTTGTTGTTTTATCTAGTTCAATGGTTTGACATGGCTTTTGGGTGTCCTAACAAGTAGCCCACTTATTTATAAAAGGTAAAATCCACAAAAACATTCAATAATCGTTAAATATTACTGTGATACAATGAAAACGTTGAAATAGCTAATTTGAGTGGATCAAAATGAAAGAGGAGTTTGGGAAAATGAAAGAAAGGGTGAGAAAATGTAAATTCAAACTAGAATGGCTCAATAGGTTGAGGAGCTTTGGGAATGGTTGAAGGACAATACCTTAATTTGTTTACATGTGTGGTCTTTAAGGGCATCGATATTATGGTCTCTTTAGCTGCTAGAAGTAGTTAGACTTTTCCCCTCTTCTCCGTTTCTTTTCTTAATAACCATTCTGGAAAAGTGGAAGAAAACCATTTATAATTTCCCTTATTTTTTCTAAAGCAATTATATATGTGTGTGTGTGTGTGTGTTTGTTTGTTTGTTTTTTCTTTTTTGTTCAGGTATTGATTGGCAGGAATACAAGAGGCAATGCAATTGAACAGATTAGAGCAATGGAACGTGGAAGTTTATCAATTTTATAAAAATAACTATGTACATTTTGACTTATAAATACTAAAAAAATAAAATAAGAGTAATAATTAAAGGTGTTTTTTTATTAAAAAAATTAATAATAAAACTGATTGATCAAAAAGTAAAAGGGCTGAGTAGGGATATAATATTTTACTCTAAATTAATTAAGTATATAGCAAAGTTTTAAAAAATTGCAAATATGACAAATCTCAAGTACAACACAAGGTAAAAGACCAAAATGCCCCTACAACAAGGAGAAAATCCATTTCATGCTTCCACCACTTCGTATTCCGATTTCAAAACAGATTTTCTACGATTTCTTCATCTTCCACTTTTGATGACTTCACGCTTCTGTCGCTTCACGTTTTCCTTCCATCTTCCACTTTCATTTAGTCTCTTGGTACCTTCGTTTCACGTTCATGTTGTTTTTTATTTCTCCATTTCATCATCTACAAACTTCTTTGCTTTTTGTTTGAAATCGTAAGTTATTTTTCGTTCTTCCGGTATCTTTGTTTTCCGTTTAGTCATAATCTGTTTGAAATAGATTTTCTTCTTTTTCTATTTCTTTGAAATCGATTTCTTCATTTTCTGTTTGGTTATGCGCTGTTTGTTTTTCAATTTGTGTGTTGTTACTTAGGGTTAAGGTCTATAAGTGATATGTTTATATCACTGATAGACTTGAGGGATGTTTAGTTTGTTTGCATTGGGATGTTAGTAGATGATTTAGTTTAATGTACATTTTTATGTGTTGTTGTTTAGGTTCTATCAGTGATATGTTTCTATCAATTTGAAAGATGTTTAACTTGTTTGTGTTGAATTGTTATTAGATGTTTTAGTTTAATGTGCATCTTTTATCAATTATTGCTTAGGGTCTATCGGTGATATGTTTCAATCCGAGATACAGATTTAGGAGATGTTTAGCTTGTTTGACTTGGGAAGTTAGTAGAAGCTCTAGTTTAATGTACACTTTTTGTGTGATGTTGCTTAGGGAATATCAGTGATATGTTTCTATCATTGATAGACTTAGAGGATATTTAGTTTGTTTGCATTGGAATGTTAGTAGATACTTTAGTTTAATGTACATTTTTTATATGTTATTGTTTAAGGTCTATTAGTGATATGTTTCTATCAACTTGAAGAATGTTTAACTTGTTTGTGTTGAATTGTTAGTAGATGTTTTAGTTTAATGTGTAGTTCTTATGTGATGTTACTTAGTGTCAATCAGTGATATATTTCATCTTGATAGACTTGGAGGATGCTTAACTTGTAATTTGCGTTTGGATGTTAGTAGAGGCTTTAGTTTAATGTGCATTTTTTATGTGATGTTGCCTAGGGTCTATCAATTATATGTTTCTATCACTAATAGATTTGGGATTTGTAAGATGTTTAACTTGTTTGCATTGGGATGTTAGTAGATGATTTAGCTCAATGTGCATTTTCTATATGTTGTTACTTATGATCTATCAGTGATATGTTTCTATTACTGATAGACTTGATAGACTTGGATGATGTTTAGTTTGTTTGCACTAGGGTGTGTTGGTAGATATTTTAGTTTATGTGTATTTATTTATGTGATGTTTCTTAAAGACTATCCATGATATGTTCTATCATTGATAGACTTGGAATATTATGTTTAGCTTGTTTACAATGGGATGTTAGAAGATACTTTAGTTTAATGCACATTTTTTATGTGATGTTGCTTAAAGGTCGCCTTTCAGTGATTCGTTTCTATCATTTGTAGACTTAGAGGATGTTTAGCTTGCTTGCACTGGGATGTTAGTAGATACTTTAGTTTAATATGTATTTTTTATCTGTTGTTGCTTAGGGTCTATCGGTGATATATTTCAATTGTTGATAGACTTGGAAGATGTTTAGCTTGTTTGACTTGGAAAGTTAGTAGAAGCTCTAGTTTAATGTGCATTTTGTGTGGGATGTTGCTTATGGTCTATAATTGATATGTTTCTATCACTGATTAATAGATTTGGAGGATGTTGAACTTGTTTGTGTTGGGATGTTTAACTTGCTTCTTCGACATGCTAATCTGTTTTCAGTTTGTGTGTTGTTGCTTAGGGTTATGGTCTATCAATGATACGTTTGTATCAATGATAGACTTGAGGGATGTTTAGTTTGTTTTCACTGGGATGTTAGTAGATAATTTAGTTTAATATACATTTTTTATGCGGTCGTTTAGGGTCTATCAGTGATTGTTAGTCGTTTTAGTTTATGTGCATTTATTTATATGATGTTTCTTAAAGACTATCAATGATACGTTCTATCATTGATAGACTTGGAATATGTTTAGCTTGTTTGCAATGGGATGTTAGTAGATACTTTAGTTTAATGGGCATTTTTTATGCGATGTTGCTTAAAGGTCTTTCAATGATTGGTTTCTATCATTTATAGACTTAAAGGATGTTTAGCTTGCTTGCAATGGGATGTTAGTAAATATATACTTTAGTTTAATGTGTATTCTTTATGTGTTGTTACTTATCGTCTATTAGTGATAGGTTTCTATGACTAATAGACTTGGAAGATGTTTAGATTGTTTTCATTACAATATATATTTATAAACTCTAATTCAATATTATCATTTCAAGTCATTCAAGAAAAGAAAAAATAAATAAAAACTATGGAAATAGCAAAGAATATTAAAAGTGTTAGGCTGCAGAAGAGACAACATAACTGACCAAAGAAAATGTTGGAGAATGCAAAAGACTAGAATATTGCTAGAGACCAATTGATTTATCCCTATTTTTTATTTGCAGCTCTCTCATTGAGTAAATGGATATTGTACTATATATATTAGTTTTGTGGTTATTTCATGATAGAAAATATCAATGATAGACTTCACATTTTATTTGATTTTGTTCTATTGGTATAAAAAAATGTTGGACCACGAGTTGAATATTGCAAATTATGCCCCTTTATATCTTAAATAGTCGTGACTCTTCAATGGATGTTAAAGTTTATTAATAAACCATAACGGTGAAAACTTCACAGTCGCATTACCTCATCATATTTAGATATGTGCCTTTTGTGTTCCCATTGAGAAATTAGTATTATACATGTTGAATCATTGCAAATTAGTATTAATGTGTGCATTTTATTGACAAAAAGTTTTGTTAATATACATGTTGAAATCTATCATTGATAGAAGCTATCAACGATAAACTTCATATTAAGTTCTATAACTTATAGAAACTATCAGCTAAAAATTAAACTCCATTATGACATTACTTTATATTACTACTTAATAAAGTCACTATCTTCATGTAGAATAATTCTTATCAACAACATAATGCCACATCAAAAATAATGGAAGTGTGCAATTTCTACTGTTGTGACCAGCATGACGACAATGACTACATTTTTAGTGACTATTCTTCTTATCAATCTTTTTTTTTTTTTTTGTGGTCCTGCTCGAGGCTTGCAAACTAGAGGTATTGTTACACTCGTAACATTGATTAATCATAATTATGAATTATTGCAAAAAAAAAAAAAAAAAAAAAAGATATACAGTCATCATCCTAGTGTTACACTCATAGCATTGATAGAAGATAGAGTCTATCACTGATTGACTAATATCAGTGATGGACTAGGATACGATCTATCATTGATAGACTACTATCAGTGATAAACTAAGATTAATACAAGTCTATCATTGACAAGTCTATCACTAACAAGTCTATCACTGATAAACTAATATCACTATATATGCTTGTATTAACTAAGTCTATCACTGATAGACTAGTATCACTATGCTCGTATTAACGTGTCATTATGCTCGTATTAACTAAGTCTATCACCGATAGTGCTCGTATTAACTAAGTCTATCACTGATAGACTAATATCACTATGCTCGTATTAACTAGTCTATCATTGATAGTTTATCAATGATGTATTTGTATTCATCAATATTTTCAAAAAAAAAGAAAAAAAAACTCAATTTCTTTTAACCTAAAAACCTAAAATTGATAGAAAAATTCAATAATATGCTCAATTTTGATGAAGTCGAATACAAGTAAAATAAATACATTTTTTTAATATAAAATACTAGTAAAATCAACTAATTGAATTTAACAAAATCAACCTATAGATATAAAATCAAATTGTAAAAATTGGATGAAAAAACTGAAAAAAAAATCCTAGTTTTTTAAAGAAAATTTAATTACATACCAATAAAATTGATATCAAAACCCTAACATTGACCTAACAAAGTAGAAAGCAAACAAAAAAAATTGTTGAATGTCGAAAATTGTTGAACACAGGACGATCGGTTGGAGGAGAGAATCAAACATCGACTAGTTGGAGGCAGAGACAAGATCACAAGAGGAAAAGTCAGAGAATCGTGAAAAAAAGAAAAAAATTGCATAGGTTTGAGAGAATGAAGAAGATGATACCAGAGAATGAGAAGGTTTCTCCGTCAAAATGGAAGAAAATCATGCAATGTATTTTCCATCTAAAATAAGAGTATTTTAGGAATATATAAAAAATGAATAAAAAATTTACTATATTTACAAATTATTTAAGAAGTTGCTATATGCATAATATTTAGAGAAACTGTGAGAATGACAAAATAATGGATAACAAATTGGAAAATAGCAAATTCCAAAAATATTTTGATTTATAGCAAAATCGCCTGATGTAGATATTTTTTACCATTTTTCAGGCAATTTTACCCCTTCATAGAGGGATATTCTTTTTTGACGGATACAGTGTATTTGTGTAGGTTAAAATGATGGAATATAACCCAGAATCACGAATACAATATATTTGCAAATTATTCAGTTTCATAAAAATATTAAATAAATATTTATTTTTGTGATTGATCTGATTAAATCAACATCCTCTAGATTTATGCATGCAATTTATACGTAGGTTTCAAATCAAGTAATTAACAATTTATTTTTATTAATATATATATATATATATATATAATTATATATATATATATATATATATATATATATATATATATATATATATATATATACTAATAGCTATTTAATTCATACTTTTTTTGCTATCCATAAAATGATTGATAATATAATTTATTTATTATACGGTTCATAAGGTTTTGTTAATACAGTAACATTTTATTATATCATACAAATACACAATTTTCATACTATCCTTCATTGTTTTGCTCGTATAATTATGCATTTAACGATCATTCCATAAAATGGTTCATTTAACATAATAATAAATTGAAACCAAAACTTTCATAAAAGACTTCATTTAACTATTCTTCCATAAAATGATTTTATTCCCTCTAATTAAGATGCATTCAATGTCCATATATCATTAGTTTAAGAAAATTTTTATCATTCATAAATATCATGATAATTGATTAATTTTCCTAAAATAAAGCCAAACATAATTCCAAAATTTTAGGATGATATTGTTAATATCTTTTATATACTTTATATAATTTTGATAAATGTTATTTAAAAATTGATTTTAAATTTTGATTTGAAACATCCAAAATTTATTTTAAATTGACCATTTATTCATAGTCTTCACGATCCAACCTACTTTTTTCATTTTTTACTTTAGTTTCTCTGTCGAATCTGATCAAGAAATCGAAGCAAATTATAAATTAGGCACTCCAATTTTGCTAACAATTCAATAAAGATAGAAACACATGAAAAGTTTGTTTTTGTTATAAAGATGCAAAACGTGGAAAGTTAACTTTTTTAAAACATAAATGTTGTCAAACGTTTCAAAAGAAAATACTGTTTGCAATTTGAATTTATTAAAAAATACACAATCTCATTATTTACAAATTGACTTGAAAATTAGAAATTTTCAAATTTTAAATTATGTATGGTTGGCTTTTCCTTTGGAGGGCCCTTCGTTCCCTCTTATTGGATGCTTGTGGAAGTTCTTTCTTGCCTCCTGACTCTTTGGTCATTGTATGTTCTGTTATATCATGTAATGAACCATACAGTAAGTTATAAGAATGTACTACTTTGTTATACTTAGAAAAATTCTCGAAAAAATATATATGAATACCTCGTCTGGAGAGCTTGAAAGAGTTTGGACCCCTGTTGACAATGGTTTTTTTGAACCAGTGTATCTAGAAAACTGTAATCTGTCACTTCTTCGCTTTTCTTCTTGATCCTTTTTTGTCCTCATCTTTACATTTTCTACAATTTATAAAATAATAAAGAAGAATATTTAAAAATAGTAGATTTTACAAAATATTTACAACCTATAGCAAATTCTATCACTGATAGTCACTAATATGCTATAGTGATAGAAGACTATCAGTCATAGAATCTAAAATTTTACTATAGCTTGTAAATATTTTAATTTACTTTGCTATTTTAAAAAATGCCCGAATCTAAACATTCAAAACAGAAACAAATAATACAAAGCAATCCATTTTTTTGCTCCTAAAATGGAGGATATAACTGTTGTACGTTTTATTTTATAATAATAATAAAAAGAATTAAAAACAAACCGATTGTTATCTCTATATATATCATATAATTAAAAACAACAAATTTTTATTCAAACTATATCATCTATTTCAAACCTTCCAAAATTACGGAGCTAACAACAACGACGATATTTAACTTTTTCAAAATACAGTCGTAATCATGCTTTGCATGGCGATATTCGAAGAAGAAATTTGAACGAACAGAGCCTAAACAATAATTTCGAATCAACATGGCAATTAAGGGCCCGTTTGGTAACGTTCTTGTTTCCTGTTTTTGTTTTCATTTTTTAAGAAACGAAGGTGTTTGGCGTTCCCTATTTCTCGTTCTAAAAAAAAGTAAAAACATTTCTCATTTTATAATGATTTATTGGGAACAAAAATAAGTAGTTTCTCTTGTTCCTGTTTCTCAATTATTTCTATTGGTTTTGTTTTTTTTAATTATTTCTATTGGTTTCCTTTTTCTTTTTCTCAATTCCTTTTCTTCAATTCTTTTTCTATTTCATTTTCCTTTTCTATTTTCCACTCGTGTTTTCCTTTTTTTTCCTCGTACTTCAATCTTCTTCTTCAAATAACCACTCTTCACGTGGTTTCCTTTTTCTTCCTCTTATCTCCATCGTTTTTCCCAAATAACCATCATCTTCCTCTTTCTCTCATCGTCTTCATTGTCTTCCTCTTCGCCTCCCATCGTCTTCCTCAATACGACACCTTCTTCTTTGCTGGATCTAGGTTTTCTTCTTCCTCTTTGCGTGAATTGTGTTTTCGTTGTGGGTTTTCGCCGAATTGGTGGGTTTTTGCCAGATTTGTGTTTTAGCCATGATTTTTTGTCTTCCTCTTTGTCGTGGATTTTGGTCCTCCTCTTCGTCGTGGATTTTCATCTTCCTCTCGCTGGCTCTGTCCTTCAGATCTCAATCTTCAACTTGTTCTTCATAAGATTACATGAAGACCTTCCTATCCAGGTTTGATACTTTATTTTTTTATGTTTAATGGAAGGACTATATTTTTTTTATGTTTAATTGAATTAAATGTGAATAAAATAAAAAAAAATCTCAAAGAAAATAAGAAAACAAGAAACAGTTATCAAACATATTCTTGTTTCTTGTTCTAAAAAAAGAAGGAACAGAAAACCAAGAACATGGAACAAGGAATAAGAAACCGGGAACGAGAACGTTACCAAACGGGCCCCAAAGGACTATAATGGCGTCAAGGAATCTGATTAAATTTGAAGAAACTACTGATTCGCTCAAAAATTTATATGAGAAAAAAAATATGTTTTGAAATAACTTGAAATATGAAGTAAAGGCATGCAAAATTCTTTTGAATGCATAGCAAAGTAAAGCGATTGAAGTTCATTAATGGCATGTTTGGAATAATTGCGTATTGCACAAATGTGATTCAAGAGAAAACTGGTAAGAAGATAGAATTTCGAATGAAAGAAGGAAGTAGCTGGCCGAAGAATAAAAATGATCCTTGTAGATGTTTTAATTTTTGCAGACGTAAGGTGGATCTTTCCATTAATGGCAAGTTTTCTAATCTTTATGTTTTGGGAGAAAATTTTTATGTAGTATATGTTATTGTAAGTACAATGTATTTGGAGTTTAGGTAAACAATTATATTTTTAAGATCGGATAGAGGCATTTAAGAGATTATTTCATTTATTTATTTTTTTCAAATTTTTATGTTTTTGCTATTCTAACGATTTAAAATTATTTTTTTAGTTTCCAAAGTAAAACTCATAATTTGCTATTATTGTTGACAACCCTAATATTTGAGGCCAACAATAGATTACCCATAGAAAAAACACTGATTGAGCAAAAGATATTTTTTCCAAACATAATAAAACTTGAAACAACCTAGAGCTTTGTCAGCAAAAGCTCAAGTCAAATCAGGCCGAATATTATTTGGGCTTATATCAACTTTGGGCTTTGGGCCATTAACTGATATGAATTCTTACAATAGACCTACAATATAAATATTATGCCAAATTATAAAAAGCTTTAATATACCATTTTCTCACAAAAGAGAGAGTAGACCTCTACTTTACACAAAAATGATGTCCAAACAACCATAATTCCCTCAATTCATTTCTAATCTTTTTTTATTTTATTTTAATAGAAAAGTAAGAAATTTGTAATGATATAAATATGAAAAAAAAAATAGTTTTTCTATTAAATTAATTTTAAATTTGGCTCTAGACATTTATTATTCATTTTGGTTTTGAGTATTTAATATATATATAATGGATCGATTTATTTAATGTGAGATAATACATATTTATTTATCTTTAATGGTAATTATTTGGTTTATTTTTCTTTTTCATATCAATTTTATTTATTTTTATTTTATTTATTGTTATTGTTATATGATTCTTTTCCAATCCTATGTTTTTATGTTGAATGTATGTAATGTACGTTTTTATCATTTTTTTTTATTTTACAAATTTTATAGTTTTTCGAAAATATATAGTGATTTATTTTTTGTGTTGAGAAATATATTGAAAAATAAAAATATACATTTCATATCTTATTTGATATATTATTTGGTTTAGTTATTAATTTTTTATAAGTTACATAATATATATTTTAGGTACTTTCTCATCAATACACATGTATATCTAATTATTTTGCATAGATACTCATATTATATAATAAACAATGAAAATAATGTTCTAAATAAAACCGGTTATATTTTGAAGATTCAATTAATCCAATCCAATAATATACTAGATAATAAAATCAATTGTTAATGATCGTAATATATTTATTTCACATATTGTATATATCAAAATTGTCATATGTGAACATATATTGAACGTATAGATTTAAATTGGCTTCAACGAATAATATGAAAAATATAATGTGTTAATTTAGAAACAAAACTTTAAATATAAGAATAATAATATGCTATGGATGTAATATATTCATTAGTAGATTTGCATAAAAGTATATAGTTATATATAATAAATGTGTAGGTACGTAGGGTTTAATGAAAATTTCGAACATAGTTGATTTAGAAAAAAAAAAATTATCAAAAAAATAATATTGACATGTAAAATAAAATGAATTGAAAAAACACAAAAAAAAAAAAAACAACAACAATGATTTTAAAACATCATACCCATGTATACCTCTAATATAAATTGAAAAATTGGATAGGTGAAACAAAATTGAAAGTGGAAAGATCGATGAGATATGTTTTAATTAAATTCAATAAACGATTACCGATATATACCTAAGTTAGGATTATTATTAAATGAAATCAAATAAATAAAATAAAGAAGAAAATATTACATAATTTATAGCTCAAATATATCCATTTCAATATAGTAAGAAATACCATTTGAATATACTTTATAGTAAATAAATATAGTCAAATTCGTATAAATAATTTTCTCAAAATTATTGATAAGGTCACATTGGTTCGAAAATTGGCTAAATCTTATAAAACAATTATGAAATAATGAATCTAAATTAAATTATTTGTCAAAAAAAATTCCTAAATAATTAATAATAATAACAACAACAATAAAGTAAAACACATGTGAATTAGTTATTATATACCGTCTTATATAGTAAACTCATGATTATACAAATTCAGTACCATAAAACTATTAATAAAATCAATTGAATATATATTAGATTCATTTAATGAGATTTTAATTTGATAACTGAAATTTAAATTTATATGTTCTAAAGCATAGGAGTCGAATAAATTGGAAATACATGAAAAGACCAAAAGCTTTACTTTTTTTTTTTCTTCTTCTTCTATTTTCTTTCTCTTATATCCTAATTCTTTCTCTACTTTCTGTATTTTTTCCTTTAACATTTTCTTTCTTTTATTTTATTTTCGACCAATTTTATTTATATTTTTAAAAAAAATCAAAGAAAAAATGACTATTAATTATAAATTAAGTATTTTTAAAATAGAAATAAAACAAAGAAAATGTTAAAATAAAAAAGAAGGTAGAGAAAGAATTAATATAGTTGAGAAATAACTATAGACTAAGAAGCACCAAAACATATTATATATGTTGCTACATCAAAATTCTGAATAATTAAAAAGTGAGTTAATGAAAATTGATATTTACAATTACACAGAGAGAAACTTTGACGAACCCTTTTTAATTAAAAAGAAAGAAAAGTGTAGGGAATGGAGGGGGGAGGAGGGGGAGGAGGGGGAGGAAGGGGAGGGCGAAAACCAAAGAAATCTTTGACCAAAGATAAACGTGGCAACATCTGTGGAACTAGTGATTGGAACAAAAGATCTGAACCCTCCATTCATTAAACTCCGTATAAAATAAATAGGGTTTTGGAGGGTCCCTCTTCTAAGGATAAAGTGGGGTTGCCTTCTGTATCTGCCTGGCTGCTGCTACTGCTTCTCTAGGGTTTGTTTCCTTTCTCTCTTCCCTTTCTTACTTTTTTTTTTTTTTTTTTTTTTTTTTTTTTCTCAATCTTTTCTTTTTTCTTCTTAAACAAATTGAAATTTCTTAACCCATTCTTTTTGCCTTTTCATTTCTCAATTACTCTATCTAATCATCCACAGTGCTAACTGAGATCAGATTCACTTGGGTCGCCCCTGGTCAACCCATTATTCCCTCCTGCTTCTTCCAACTCTTCGCTGATTTCATCTCCCTAATTTCTCCATTTTCAGGCCTTTTCTTTCTTCGCTGCCTCTGATTTGATCTCAATTTTTCTGGGTTCTACTTCAATTCTTGATTTCGGTTTCTTCATGGACGAACTTAATCAAAACCATCGTCTTAATCAAAAGGAAGGAAGTTCTAATGGCGGTTACCAAAACCTGACCAATACCACGGTAGATTCTTCTAATCCTGCTAAGCCTGAAGATATTTTGTCAGATCGCCACGTGACGGCGGCTCCGAAGAAAGAAAAGGAAGGAATTATGGAGCACGGATTGGATATTATACCTCCTTTGAGTCTCTCTCAGGTACCGTCGACCACAGTGGCAAAGCAAACAAAACGCCCTTCTAAGGACCGCCACACGAAAGTTGAGGGTCGCGGCCGGAGGATTCGGATGCCGGCGGCCTGTGCCGCCCGTATCTTTCAGCTGACTAGAGAACTAGATCATAAATCCGACGGCGAGACAATCCGGTGGTTACTTGAGCACGCCGAGCCGGCAATTATCGAAGCGACGGGAACCGGCACCGTTCCAGCCATCGCAGTTTCCGTCGGCGGGACACTAAAAATCCCAACCACATCTCCTGCGAGGCCGAATGGGGAAATTTCTGAAGCACCGAGAAAAAGAAGACGAAAAGGCACAAACTCCGAATCCAACGATTGCAACGATCAAGCTTCTGTTTCCTCGGGTCTTACGCCGATTGCTCCAATGGCTGCTTACGGTGCCGGCCTTGTTCCTTTCTGGGGAAGCGCTGGCGTCGTTACGGAGCCGTTTTTTATGGTTCCGGGAACATCGAACAACCATCAACCACAGCTGTGGGCGGTGCCGGCGAGACCCCTATCTAATTTGGTATCGTCGATGAATCCTGGTTTGCAATTTGGGGGTGTGGTGCCGGTTTTGACGAGAGCTGTTTCAAACGGTTCGAGTGAATTGGAAAGTGGATCATCGCCGGCGATGGTTTCGGCGAGTTTGATTCCGGGGACGGTGAGTGCTCCGGCAAGTACAAGTGGTAGCAGTCAAATGTTGAGAGATTTCTCATTGGAAATTTACGAAAAGAAAGAGCTGGAATTCATGGGTCGGCCAAGCCCTGCAAAGTGTCAAACGCCATGTTCAAAACCTTGAAAATGACTTTCTTTACTCTCACTGTTTCTTCATCTCCTTCTTTGGTGTTAGAAGTGTTAGTTACAGGGGTTTTGAACAGGCAGTTTGGGGAAAATATTATTTTGCATGTAATAAATCTTGTTAGCTGTGTGTAAAAAGAGTAGGAAAGAACAAGTCATTTCTGCCATTTTCTTGGGTTGCCCTCTCTCTTATTTTACTGCTTGCCTCTCGCTCTCACTCACGCACATGACAAAATTACAATTTATATTCAATTTTACCGGTCAGGAGTAATAGTCAAAAACTTTTTAGATCCCTAAAATTGATGTCCAAGCCACTAAATTTGGGCATTAGAAAGGAAAGGAAATTTAGTGAGAAAGCTTTATTTTTAATTTGAAGATGTGTAGATGAATATATTTTGATAGTTGCATCAAATGAATGACACGAAAATAATTAAAAAGGAGGAATCGGGGTTGGGGGATAGCTTTTGTTTAGCGTGAAGAAGGGGGGGGTTCAGAAAAATGGTCACGTGAGTCAGATGTTCCCACGTGCAGGGGGGGTGGGTTACGAGAAGATTGGGATGCACGTGTAAGGTGGGGCCCGGTAAGGTAATAGCTAGGCAAGGCGTGCCGCGTGGGAGGGGCCAACAAAGGCTTTTATTAATTATTATTATTTAAAAAGAAAAAGAAAAGTAAAAAAAAAATGGGATTTGTGTTTTGTAAGAGAGAGAGAGTTAGGTCGGGTGGGGTGGGCCACAACATTGGGGGCTAGCTGTCATGTGACAGATAGACACGTGTTTTAATTTGGACCGACCGATCATCTACTCTCCCTATGTCCTAGTGGTGGTCCCCTCTTTATCCTAACATTTTTTTTATTTTTCTTTTAAGCCATTCATTCATTCATTAATGGTCCTTATCATATTATAAATACGTACACAACTATTTCAAAATATGAACAACCTTCCTCTCTTCTATCTTAACAAAAACTTAACTTAAATTAGAAATCTTCATTAGATGTGGTCGAGATTGGCATTCCATCTCTCGCCTCCCCCCCCAATTCCATCTCCATCCCCACAAATTTTCACCTAAAACAGAGCTTCTCTGCTATCGATTCTATATATATATTCTTTCCTTCAAAGCAGGGTTAAGGAATGTATTTTTCGTTCTCGGCTTTGAATTGTCAATGTAGAAAAAGTACTCTCCAATTCTCATGTATACGAAGATTGCATTGTTTGGGGTGGATCCCTGCAAGTTAAATAAACATCTCTAAATCTCTATCCACCCTCCCATCTATATTTAGAAAGAAAAACTTTCTATTTTGTATTAAAATATTCTTAATTAAAAAAAAAAAATCAGTCCAATTAAAACTTACTCTTACCTTCGTTTTGTATAAAAATTGTTAGTACTTTGTTTATAAAATATCCTGCTTTCAAGTGTTTCAAAAACCATTTTTTATAGAATTTATAAAATATTCTTATAGGTAATATATTAACACAAACTCTTGGCGCTTGTTTCAAAATTTTTTAAAAGTTTCACCAAATGATACTATCCTTAAAAAATGTAGTTATAATGATAATTTGTATAGAGTTTAATTTGTTGATCTCTAAAAGTTTAAAATTTTAAAAATAATTATAGAAATTTTTTTTCATACAATACTCACGTTTTCTCTTCGAATTCTTAAACTGATTTTTTGCATTAAAAAATAAACTAAAATTTCAAGTTAAAAATAAAATCCCATAAAATTTCAGAATGAGAATCTCTCCTTCAAGTATACTAAGACAAGAAGTAGCTAAATATGAAGGTCTCCAATTGAATAAAAGCTAGATGAGAGAAAAAAATTAGAAAAAATAAAAAAGTGTTAAATCATTGATTAAAGTAAGGGAGGATGAGGTGCTTAGGTGTAAATAAATCATGATAGCAATTTTTGACTTTTTTTTTCTTGTTTTCTGTTTTAAGGTAAAGATATTAATAAACTTTTGAAAGTATATATTTTTTAAACTATTAATGATTTTAAATTTAATTGTATTTTTTGAAACTTTTGTAATTACAATAATAAAATTAAGAGTATTGATCTAAAGTTCGTAATATTTTTTACCCAATATATACAGTTTTAAGAATTTTTTTTTTAGAGTTTTAGTCTTATAAATACAATTGCATTCCTCCTCCTCCTTTTCATTTTGATCAAAAGTGCATATTTATAAATTATAGCTTGCAACTCATCAAGATTGCTTGATTAAATTATTTTGCAACATTTTGAACTATTATAGTTATCCCCTTTGCATTGTATGTTGTATGTATTTGTATGATACATGAGGTGTTTGAAGCCTATGGTAGATTTTACAACACAATATAGTCTATTATAATTTCACCCCTCACCCCACTCCATTCCATAAATGAAGATACTATTCATTTCTAATTATAAGTGTAAAATGCAGGGTAATTCAAATGTTCTACCTTCTTTTAATTTAGGGGTTCAAATCCTCATATCCGATTTGTGAAATTGCATAAACATGTTAAGAGACAAATTACTTCTAAGAGAAAAATATGGAGTGTTCTTTTAGAAAAAAGAGGAGTGAGAAATTAGTAGTGGAAACCAATAGTATAAAGAACAAAAGGAAAATAACACACTATGAAAAAAGTTGATCACCTAATGAAGATGGAGAAGAGTACGAAGGAACATGCATAAGACTATGAAGATTGAAAAATGTTGCAATCATCATATTAAGAAAGAAGGTTTGAAAAACAAAGTTGAAGATGAAAGAGATGATGTATAAAAAATAGTAAAATTGTAACAAATAGGAAATTAACGTTCTTACAAATAAGATTTTAAAATAGTAATATTTCATTTTACGGTAGATCTGAAACAGTATTTTTTTTTACATATAAATATAACATAAAATAAGAATAGAAATTGCTAGGATAATTTATAATGTTTAAATATGGGTTTGGTGAAAAAATTTATAGGCAAAAAATGAAAAGTATTAAAATAAAAAAATAGGGAAAAGTGAATGTTTGTTTCTTGACTTGGAAACAGCGACTAAGGAAATTGTGGAGGAGAGGGAATTTTGCGGTACGCATTGTTTTTGTACTTTCAGTTCTTCACGCCCCAACCCATCACACCAATACACAAAACAAACCAAACCAAACCCTTGATAGATACTGCCCAACTAATCTCAACCCTATGTCAACAATTATCTTATTTTGCTTATTAGGTTCTTCTATGTTTAAAATTTCATGCTTTAACAAATGTGTTTCTTCCCAACTTTATAATTTATTTAAAATCCAATAAAAAAAAAATAGAACACTTACTTGGGCTCCCCTAAGCAAACACCTTTACCAGATAGTTTCATTTTAGTGAAGTATGAAATCCTATCATTTACCATGAAACGTTGGATCTTCTCAAGAATAAGATAAACTTTTTTCCACTCACACTAAAAAGACACAAATGAACATATTCCAGTCCAAGGTTGACAACGGCTAACAAGTAACAAAATGCTCAACAATGAGTAAGTAGTATATACAAAAACTCTCGGTAAATCTTTTTAACCAAACATAACAACACTAATATTCGAAAAGGCCATCTTGCGAAGATCTTCCAGAATGATTTTTTTTTTTTTTACAATCAAGAAGGGAAAGCAAGACCTGTGACACTAAACCTCTCTTTGACAAATATTATCAAGATTGAATTTATTTTGTCGTGATTATATACTTATAAAACCTGGATCATGATGGGAGAAAGACCTCGCTTTTTTTTCCTTTTTGTTATTTGATTTATATATCTAATTATTTATGGTTTTTGGATGGTTGCTTAATGAGTTCCCAAAGTTTGAAAAGAGAAAAGGTGGGCAGTACTACAACTGATCTCTTCTTCCACAATGGAGTAGCTTGAAAGTACAGTAGGATCAATCCAAATCAAACAGCTAATTTGCTTCATTAACGATTAATTAAGGTCTTCCAAATTATCATGAAATGATCTCTATATAAACATCAAAACTTTATGGAACTATTTCACTTCAAAATATACCAAGTAATTAGCAGCTTTTCTGTTTCATACAATGGCAAAAGGTGCATCACTTTTGTTCCTAATTATGATGGTTTGTCTGTCGGAAGCAGCTCTTGATAGCCATTATTACTCAAAAACGTGTCCCAATGCAGAAAATATCATTCTTCAAACCGTCTACAATGCTTCCATTCATGACCCCAAAGTCCCTGCTCGTCTTCTTAGACTCTTCTTTCATGACTGTTTCATAAGGGTATTATAAACTCGGTCTCCATCTGTTAGAATTTTTTGTCATTTGTAAATGTGGTAGACATGACTTGAAATAAGTGAGAGTAATGTGAAAAATTGTTTATATGGAAGTGTAAGACTGTTGTTTTCTTTTCTAGGGATGTGATGGGTCGGTGTTGATAGACTCGACACCAGAGAACCAGGCGGAGAAAGATGCACCTCCAAACATCTCGCTAAGGTCATTCTATGTGATAGATGAGGCCAAAGCCAAGCTTGAAAGTTCATGCCCACATACTGTTTCTTGTGCTGATATTGTTGCTGTTGCTGCTAGAGATGTAGTAACTTTGGTATGTAACTTGATTCTCCCTAGAATTTTAAGATTGTCTCTTTCCACACTAAATAAAAAGGTTTCTAATCGATGTATGAACCTTTGAAGTTGTTCCAAAAGGTTTTGACTGACATTGTAGAAGGTAATTATATAATAGACCATATTCCAAAGCCCAAAGTGGTTTTTGACTGACATTCAGAAACTTAAGAACTTTGTCATTTTGCTTACATCATAAGTCAGCCTAAGTTACTAAATTACCCTTGTTTTATTTTCCCCTCCTCTCTTCCCCATTTTTCTTCCTCTATATTTTTGCTAGTCATTCTCTGATTTTCCTTTTTCCACTTGTCACCAACCATCAAAACATTGGGATTGCAAAGGTGTCATTCATTCCCGACCATTTAAAATTTGAAGCATTGCAAAATTTGATTGGAATAACATATGCAATGGAAAGATAGAGCAAGAGAGTGAAGGGTGAAAGAGAGAGAGAAAGAGGAGATCAAGAGTGAGAGAGAGGAGAGACCAAGAGAGTGAGGAGAGATGAGTAGAGAGAGCGGATATTGAGAGAGTGAGGAGAACGAGACAACAAAAGCGCGCAGAGAGCCAGAGCGAGAGGTAATCTACTTGTCGAGGTACTATTTGGTATTTTCACCCAAATATGACGATAACAAAGGATAAAAGAACCTCAGTTTCAAAAAGTGGAACAAATTTCATATTTCTCTCCCATTTTTGGGGTTATCCATCCGTCAGACTCTCATGATCTGGTTCATTTTATTAGTTTAACAATCAAGTAACATAGTAATCATATTACTTGAAAGAATGAGCCAGTACGGTAGTAAGTTGATTTAGGTAGGTTTAGACATTTGATTTTAAAGTGTCACAAAAAGTGAACTAATGGTAGGGTACTGTTAGAAATAAACTTGAAAGTTTGGACCGGTATAAAGCATACACAAGTTCGAAAATTCAATAGACATGGCTTTACAAGTTAAGGAGTAAAATAATATCTTAAGCTAAATGTGGAATTCATCCTAAGATTTATCATTTAAAATTAGTAATATTCACTTTCATTTTCTCTTTGTTGGAAAAAAAAAATGCAGTCTGGAGGCCCATATTGGAGTGTACTCAAAGGAAGGAAAGATGGGAAGATTTCAAAGGCTTCTGACACCATCAACTTGCCAGCTCCAACTTTCAATGTCTCCCAACTCATTCAGAGCTTTGCAAATAGAGGATTAGAAGTTAAGGACATGGTTGCTCTATCTGGGGCTCACACAGTTGGATTCTCACACTGTTCTTCCTTTCAATCTCGACTTCGAAACTTCAGCGCGACTCATGAAATTGATCCTACTTTGGAATCTGGGTTTGCTCAAATTCTAAGAAACAAATGTCCAAAACCAAACGTGGACAAAAATGCTGGACAGTTCTTGGACCCAACTTCCTCAACTTTTGACAATGTGTATTACAAGAGACTGTTGGAAGGAAAGGGTGTGTTTGGTTCTGATCAAGCTCTGTTTGTTGATTCTAGAACTAGAGGGCTTGTTGGGTTGTTTGCTCAAGATCAGAACTTGTTCTTTAAGGAGTTTGCAGCTTCAATGGTGAATTTGGGTAATGTTGGGGTAATTCAGAATGGAAATGTCAGAATCAATTGCCGGGTGCCAAACTAAGTGAGGGAGAGTCTTTTTTTTTTTCCTTTTTTTTTTTCTCACAAATGTGATGTGATGTTGAATTATTACTATTTGGAATAAAAGTGAGAAAGGTGTTTCTTTCATTAAGAAAGTTCTTATATATAGTATGTCATATATTATAAATCAAGTAAAAGAAGAAGGTAAAAAACAAGCTGACAGAACCATATATATTGAATATATAAGATATCGAAAATACATGATAAACCAAGTGGTTCGAGGTATTTGGTTTCCAAACCAAGTGATTCGAGGTCCTTAGACTTAGACCATCCCTTCTTGAGATCATCCAACAAATATATTGTTATCTTCACCATTCTTCACTCTCCCATTTATAACCACAATTACAACTAACTCCCCATTGAATTACTATTATGCCCTTAATACCCTAGTAAACTCCTAATACCAATTCTATCACAAGCTCAGTAAACAATAGTGCCTCTAAGAAACAACCATCTTTATCTGCATCATACTTCTTTGTTATTTTCTTAAAGAGATAAAACAGTATCAGAGATTCTACCTTTCGCCAAAAATGTCTTTTCTTTTTCAAACATCAAATAGTCGTCTTGTATCGATTGCTCAAGCTGAGTGGACTCTTTGTTGAAGATGATTTGATGGTAGAAATGTTGTGTAAACCACAGCTTGATTTCTAATCTCAAGACATGATCTTTTCAAGTGATAGAACCTTGATATTTGTTGAAAATATGGTCGAGATTATAAGATATGTCGGGGTCATACTCCTAACTAGAAATTATGAGCCTCGGTGGCATAAACATAGTTAGTCATACTGATTTTGTAGTTGAACTTATGAGACCGCAGTGGAGGATTTGGTCTCTGAACTTGTAATCCTTACCGTGAAGAATTTCTCTTTCTTGCCATTGTCAGCTAAAACCAAACCTGGTTTAGCTTTATTTTATGTAGTACATGTAAATTACACTTTCAAGGCATACCTTGAGCATGTCTGAATTGATTTGTTGTGGAAAACTCAGCAACAACAGGAGCGGTATGGTCCTTCTAAGTTTGACCAAATTGAATAGTGACTGTTGGGTCCCTCTAAAATGCCATTAACCATGAACGTCGATCCTTCAAAAGGATTAAAAAGACAAAATTTAGATACGAACAGATGTGGTTTGAATGTTAATATTTGGTTGGGTGTTATGTAATGAAGAAATTGGCAGGTTGTTGAGAAACAACTACTGCACATGGCAAGGGGACGGCAAATGCAATAGGCTTCATGATAATCCCTTCCCCTCATGTTTCTATAATTGAGAAACCATCAATTATGGTCTAAAATAGAACACAATCTTTCCTCTAATTGTTTGAGCATCAATGGCAGGGTACGTAACATAATTTTAACTTGAAGGAGTTGGAATTGAGACCCATTGAACTCGTTGCTCTACCGTCGAGGGAGGGAGCCAACCAATCGGCCAAAGTTGCTGCTTTGCTAGTGTGGATTTTGATACATTCGTGTTTAATAATTTTTTCGATATTTAGCTATAACTTAGTGTTGAAGTGACATGTACGTGACAAATTTATCATGTTTCCAAACGAATTTACATTGATGTAAACGATTAATTAAAAATTGACAATAAGAATAAAAACTAATTCTGTGTAAATCTGGGGTAAAATAAAGCCTTTTCAAAGTTCAAAGGGACCAACTTATTTTAAGTTTCAATTTTAAGCGAAAATTTTAGATATCAAAGCAACGTAGGTATGAAAAGCAAACATAAAACAAGAATGGATTTAAATTATTCTTTGTTCTTTAAAATAATTATTAATGAGAGTTCAACCATTGATTGTCGTCATCTATCCATCAACATACTTTCTAATAAAGTTATTGGACAACAAAAATTGTGAGAAACTTATCACATAGGACTTTTAGTATAACAAGCAAATGTATGAACCAGAAGAAAATCTTATCATCTCATACTTTATCAAAACAATAGCCGATTAGTTAGATGTAGAAGCAAATCGTTCTCTCGGGCAGTAATTTGGAGTCATCAAGACAAAAGTGACTCTAATAGATGAGTAACAAATAGCATAGTTTCCCAATATATTCAAAGGCCACAAAAAGATGTCAACTTTGAGTAACAAGCCTGACATGAAATGAAACATCAAATTTAGAAAAGTAAATTCCTTTAGGCAGAAAAGTGACGAGGGTACATATATCAGAGTGGCATCATATGTAGTAGAATGTCATATAATGATATAATTCAACGAGCCACTTAGTATTACAACTTACAAGATTATGAACAGCTTCATTTCAACAAATGATACACTGAATTCTATAGCTTATTCCAGGAACCAACCTGGACGTGAAAAAAATCGACATTGAACGAGCTCTTTTCCAAGATACGATGAGGTCATTCAATCAAATAAGGAGGCTACCTAAGTGATTGTTTTGCAGTTGTCACGACACCACTAGGCGTATAAACAACCAAATCATCACTACGACGTTCTTGGTCATGTGTAGATAATTCAATTTCTTTTTTTTTTTCCGTTGAGGTGACCAACAACCTGTCATGTGTTGTATGTACAAGTGGATGAAAATACAAACTTGAACATGTAGAATGGAACCAGAGATATAAGAGAACAAAAAAATTAGGTTATGAATATTCCTAAATAACATGAAGCTCAACTAAAGAACCAACAGAGTTACCTGAACTAATCATGAGAATATGACATCTGAACGGAAAACATATTTGACTCCCTTCGTAACGTTGCGAGCTTCATGCAACAAACACTTGTCCCCATGAAGGTGCAGGAGAGCCATCCCTTCAGTAGGAGCCACCTATAACATACATAGAAAGAAAGAAAAAATGCAAGGCAATTGAAATAGAGGGAAAAGGAAAAGTCGAGAAGATGATTACGGTGCTTCTCTGCAAGTTCATATATGATTAAAAGAAACTTCAAAATTAGATGGCGCAAGGGAATTGGATGTAAAAGTGGGGATTCACCTCAGCGATAACACCATTCCTAGAACCATAGAAAACAGTTTCCCCTCCAACCAGAGGGTCAGAAGAAGGATCTTTGGAATTGTTCGTATCATTTTTTATTTTGTTTTTGGAACCTCCACTTAAGTATATCAACAAAGTATAATATGTGCGCTTGCCTCCTCCAAGATCAACACTTTCATCAATATGACGTCCAAAGCGCTGACCAACCTTGTATCTGAAATATCAAAGTTATCGCCAAGATGCTTGTCAAGGAGAGTCTACACCAGTTATAGAAGCTAATAAGCATGTCTTATCCACCCAAAGTAGAAGGAAAAACAAATATTTATAGTGTATGAAATAGCTTTGGAAGAATTACTAATTTAACGAAAATTTAGTATAGTAGCACCTTAAATGATTTTAAATGACCAACAGTTTTTTTTTATAAAAAAAGTATAGTAGCTTTGTTTCTATACCAATAGAACCAACTTTCTTACTCCCTTAGACACAGGAAAATATACTTTCACACATTATTAAGAAATTTAGGACCTTGATGAGAAGCTAAAGCAGAAGTCACCTGTATAATCTGATATTTGGATTTAACCCAACAGCAACTTTTCCCCGAATTTTAATATCAGCAAATAGATTATCAAGCCCGGAACGCCAAATGATGTCTGCTAAATCAGGGTCATTCACCGAGATTCGATCATTATCTCTATAAGCTTCTCCTTTAGTAGGACCAAGGCTCCCCTGATGAAGAAAACCCAATGACTCTGCAGCCTTGATGAATGCTTTTGACTCAACACATGTGAAAAAACTTGGCACCTGCATTGGTTAAACCATTACATTCATTCCCATCCCGACAACTACCGAAGCAACACATTTGGAATTAACTAGTGAACCCATACACTGTTACCTACAGTTGGGTTTGATAATTGTCAAGAGCCGAAAAATATACGGCAGACCCATATCTACACCTATTAATAAGAACCCTATAGAGAAACGTAATTTAGGCATCTATATCTAATGAAATTTCTCGGATCATGGATTCACAAAATGAAAATTTGATGAGGGTATGACCAGAAGGATTGCAAGCTGCATCAATAAATGATTTATCATAACGATTTCCATCGTAAAAATTAACCCAGGAATGAAATTGCGGAAAGATGAGGCAATTATCAATGTATTGAACTGAACACAAGGGAAGATGAACAAAATGAAAACCTAAACAAGTTGAGAATTTTAAGAGAAAATAGAAGTCTTACGGTGAAAAGATCATTGTCTTTCAGGAGGTTGACATGAAGATTTTGCTTGGGTTTAATGGGTGGCCAGTTGGAAGAGGGGTCTGTTTTCTTGAAATCCCCCTCCCCTCTTCTACCCGCCATTTTTCTCTTCTTGCCCTGTGTTTCCGCCATCAGAGATCAACCGGTGCCTCTATTCTTCGATGAAACTTTGATATTCGGCCCAAATTAAGAACACCCAGTGAAATTTTCCCAATTTCTTGGACGAATTAGTGGGCTGATGAAAGTTTTGTTGGCTGCCGTAACTGGGCGGGCCTTCCAGATTATAAACCCAATGAGTTGGTTCCTTTTTTTTTCTTTATCGATGGATATTTTGATTTCTACAGCAATAACAAGACAATTTGTTCATTCATTTTATAGCACTCTTTTGGGACAGATCTTTGCGTTGATAAAACTTTGGTTTATATTAGAGTTAAATCATATAATTGAAAACATTAAAATTTAATCACGTGGTTAGAGTTTAATTAGAACTTCATCTTTATAATTGATAAAATATCATAAATAGTTTAAAGATGTGAATATCGTTTCTTTATTAGTTAATGAGGTTGGACATTCACCAAAATATAATATTAACTAATGTCAAGCTCATAACTACTCCTCTTAATTTTTGGAACCATTGAATTAATACTCGTTGTCGTGATTACACTGTCACCACTTATATTGTAACCAATTCTTAAGTTTATCACTCACACTCAATATTCCTAACAATTTCTTTATGTATCGTTTATTGAGGATGATTTCAAATTCATTCACTCTAAGATCTTCCATGGATGCTTTGAGGTCCTCTATGGGTCTGCCAAGTACTTCAAATGGGTCTTGTGGATGTCTTCCACAAGTCTTTTAAGGTCCCCATATAACTCCAAAAGTTCTCCATGAGTCCTATAGAGGTCTTTTATGGGTTCATCTGAGGGTCATAAATCCTTCATAGATCTTTTAGAGGTTTTCCATGAGTCTTCCATGTGACTCCTACTCCACTAAGCTCACTCATAAGTCTTCTAAAATCCTTTTAGGGTATGCCTCATAAGTCCTCAAAGCTCACTCTACACTTTTAATAGGTCTTCAAAGCTTACTTTAGATCACCTCACATGTCCTTTGAGCACACTTTATCCCTCCCGGGCACCCTCAGTTTCTTAGAACTCACTCTAGACTCCTTCATATAGGTCCTCTTGGCTCACTTTAAGCTCTCTCATAAGTTTTCTAAGCTCACTTTAGACTCTCTCATGAATCCTTAAAGCTTTCTAGCCTCCTCCATGAGTCCTTTGAGAATACCTTTGTCCATAAATCTCCTATATATATCTTTCTAAACTCGTAGTCTCAACTTATCTAGGTAATTAAATATATCCATAACATCACATATATAGCTCTTAGCAAGTATCTATATGCAATTATTTTCCATCATAATACAAACAAAAGAAAAAAAACAAAAAGTATTTTCGTAATAAAAGAATAAAAGTTGTCAAACGATAAATTTAGATTGAATAATTCGTTAGATTGTACAAAGATTATTGAAACTCAAGATAGGCCAACTTTTTCTCGGCACATGAATATTTTTCTTTTTTATTGCTTGATTTGACAATAGGTGGAGTAAAGGACAAATATATCCTTCAACTTTTTAACAAATCATGAATATATTCTAAAAGTTTTGACATGATAGAAGTTAGCCCATATATATGGTTAATTAGAAATTAGAAATAAATTTCTTTCATAAATAATCGACAAGGTATGAAATTAAAAGTTTAATTGGAAGAAAAATATTTGTGAGAAAAGAAAAAGGGATTTGGAATAAATAGGCAATAAGTTAAAGAATGGAGCATAGGGAACACATTTAATTTGAGGACCACCATTATGAAGAACATTAAACTTTTCTTTCCCCATTAAAAAGAAAAAATTGGATCAGTTTAATTTAGTAAAAAGAATATGATGACAAGGCCTTCTTGGAGAATATAATTTTATTTAAATCCATCTTTCCATTCCATTCCATTACTTGATTTTCAATAGTTTAAAAAGCATTTTTGGATTTTTCCTAACTACACATTGCATTTTCTTTTGACGAATATCTCTATTCATTTATTTTTTTTCTTTTATAATAAATTTGTGTTCAATTATGGAAGTTGTTCCTCCTAATTTCAAGTAAATGAAGTAAGCTTTAAATACTTAACTCTCGAGGCTCCAATTAAAATGGTTTGTATTTTCAATGATTGTGATAACATATAGTTGCCAACATAAGCTTAGCAATTATTGTTATTTTCTATTCGATTAAAATAGTTTACACCACAAATACATATTATTATAACAAATATGACCGTACATATTTTCCATCATTATTGTAGGATAAGAATAGGTCAAAAGTTTTAGAATAGAGATATGGACAAGAAAAAAAAAGTAAGAGAGAGAGATTGATGCGTGACATTTAGCCTTTTTAATGATACATATATGTGTGTATATATGAGTTTTGACATTTAATCTGCAATGCATAGGTCCAAATCTGAATAATAGAAATACTTTTTTCTTGTCACATCCTAGTCTATTTCTCTCCTAACTTTTTTCAATTTCCATTTACTATTATAACAAATAACGACAACTAATTTTAGGAATAATTATAACCATATGTATGACAACATTTAAAAATATTTCGAATATAACAAAATTCATCAGTTATAAACTTCTATAGTTAATAGATTTGTATAGATAGACCACCAACATTGTCACATGTATATTATAGATATATCAACAAATATGGTACTCGCATTTTAGCCTTTTTTTAATATATAGTTCGATCCTAGGTGGCAATATTTCTCTTTTTTATGTCTTAATTAATTGGCTTTATTATTGGGTGAAGGCTTTTTTTTCTTTGGACGTATTTGAGTTGGTTTAATATGAAAGGTTTTGATTTGTTTGTAGCCACATATGTTCATTTTCATTGGCCTTGAGTGCTCCAATATTCATCATCTCTGGCAAAACTCTTTTATTTTTATACGAACTACAGACATTGGTGGGACATTTACCTTTTCATATAGTTATGCATATGTATTTTGTTTTCATTTCTTTTGGTTGCTATTTCTTTTCTTGCTTTCTATATCAAGAAAAATACACCAAGAGACCTATTATGTTTTAAGCACTACGTGACAAACAGCCTATATATGACTTATGGTTTTTCATTTCTTTTTACTCCATTTTTATCTTTTTCTCCTCCACCATATCTACATTATATATATACCAATCAATATTTCGATATTTATAGATCATGATGTTGTCGGTGATTTTAGACTAAAGAACGCATAGTTGATATAGAATAAGAATATAAGTAATAAAGTCAAGAAAATAGCGAGGTTTGCCCAAAACAATTTCATTCGAACCCAACCCTAACCGAAATGTGAAATTGATCACATTAATTATCTTAAAGAGACTAGGAAACAACCTATGCATCAATTTTACTTGTAAATACAATATTATGACAATGTATGCGATAATTTGAACTTTTAAAATCTTCATTCTACTATTCTTTTTCTATGATTTTGACATCAAAACAATTCTTTGTTTTTTTTTTGTTAAACAAATTCTCACTTTTTCTAAATTACAAATTTCTGCTGTTACCTTGTGAAAGCTAATGTTGTATTCCCTTATCCAAGATTTGACATCAACATATATACTAAGGTATATAAGGAAAATAGAAACTAATAGTTAGTTTCTTCAAGAATATTAATCACATATTTCAATCATAATAGATTTTCTCCTCCATCTTTAGTGTTGTAAATGTGATTAGTTTATTGCATTCAAAGACATTTATATGACTTTACTGGTATATATAATTAGTCTTTTGAAAACATTCATATCAAGTACTTCTATATATATTTTAGTTGGAACTTTGGTGCAATGTCATAAGAATCATCAATAATATTATGGGAACTCGTCAAATCATTAATTTAATTGGACCATCTTGCTATATATGGTCATCTTGCTCACACATGTATGCTATGCTAATTGAATTGGGGACAAAATTAATTTTTCACAAACTTAAATTGTCCCCTATGTCTCCAAGCCCTAATCATAATCAACAAAAACGAAAATAATTAAAGATTAATGTTGCTAGTAATATGAGTATTATCTTAAATAAGGCATGATCATGTGTTAAACCTTTGTTGATGGTTGCATCATAGATGTATATAGACCAACGACCAACAATCTATAGCGACGGTGATTTTGGTGGGGGAAAAAAAGTCACACCAATCAGCAAACTTGAACGAAGGGATCAAAATATTAACTTTTCCAAATTTCAAAACCGTACAATTATACTTTTAAATTTTCCATTTTAAAAATTCAGTCATCAAACTTATATGATTATTAAAATAATTTAGTCAAATTGAACTTTCAAATTTACGTAGTTGAAATTGTAATATTTATATAAATTTATGGATTCGTTTTTTATATAAAAAAATTGTCAAATTTTTATAACTACTGTAAATTTGAGGATCTAATTTTAACAATATTTATAGAAGTTTAAGGGTTCAATTTAACATAATTGTATCTACCACCTGTGTCACACCTCATAATTGTTTTTTCAATTTATCGAATAATTACTCTTTAGCATACCTTTCTTCCTTTGACAAAAGATGGAGACTAAATCTAGTGATTGTGTACTAAAAAGGAAACTAAAACTAGAGGTGTATTTACAAACATTTTACACATGTTTGATTTTAAAAAGATAAAAAAAAAATTGGAATAAAATTTTGGCACCACTCTAAAATATATTTTAAGAGATGAGTTTATAAAATAAGTTGGTTTCTGATAAACATTTAAATCAACTTTTGAACAAAAAAAAGTCTTTTGAGTATTAAAGGTTAATACCTCTATACTTTATATCTCTTTACTTCCTATAGAGTTGTGGTAAATATATTGTTTTTCCTCTCCCACAATAAAAAATTTGAGGATACATAAAGTTTTAGAAATGGTAATTAAGTAGACTATAAAGGAATCCAAAAATTTGGATGTATATATATCTATGGGTGCATGCAAAATACGTTTACAAGAATTAGGCTTCTCACACATACTTATTTACTTTTTCTTTTAAGAAATGAAAAAAAAAAAGAACTAAGTTCGATCCACGTGTTATTTGATATACACTTAATGCATTTTGATACCATTGACGTACCTGATATACATTCTAATAATTGATATACATTTTAATATTCACTTATTATCTCATGAGCGTCCCTAAAAAAGGTGTTTTACTTTTTTTTTATTGCTCTAAAGTTGATAATCAAATATCAACTTATTTATAAAAAAATTATATTATTTTATATACTCAAAATACCACAAATTTGAATATATAAAAATGTACAATAAAATACTTGGGTTGAACTTTTTTTTTTTTTTCATATCTGCAAAATGAGAAGTAAATGACAAACTTGCAAATCACTACGTCAAATTGTCAATGCAATTTTTCTATATTTATCATAATATATCAAGGATATTACTGAGTATGTGCCAACTTTTTCCGCCCATTTCGAGTAAACCACTGTTTCCTAAACTTGTTTTCCCATATAATTGAATCAAAAATTAAATGTGGTTAGAACTATTCAATATCCCACTCTTATGTATATCTATGTGTAACCTTCAATTTTTCGATTACCATATTTATCTTCATTTTAATAAGGAAAGCTAATAATATATGGTTTTTATGAGACAATTTAATTTCAAAGGTCAAGGTTAAACTTACAATAATGCTTTTTTGGGAAAAAAATGTTAAAAGAGCATAATTAAAATCTACTTGAAAGGTGTTAGACTGTTAGGAATATAAAAAACAAAAAACAAAAAACAACATTGAAGAAATAAAGTAAGATTCCATTAATGGCACATGTACCACATTGTCATAGTTGTATAAGATCTCTAATAAAAGAATTTAAAGTTAATGAATATAACATATCCAAGGTTTAGAGTTATATATATACATACATCTTGTTCCTGTGGTGGGAGAATTTTTTTTTTTTTTTTTTTAAATTTAGTTTCTATAGTTTCATTAGGTTTTTATTTCGTTGGCGGACTTGTACAATTTAGTTTAGTTTATATATGAGTTGTATTTATTTTTAGTTTATTTTACATTGTGAAACCAATATGTTAGTTCTATTTTATTTTTTTTTATTATACCTAATGTTCTTTTGATTTGTTTCAAGATTTCAATTTAAATAAAAAAAAAATGGTAACAGGTGTGGGAGCCGAGGAGGGAATGTGAGAGGGTTTGAGTTTTGATGGAAAAAATTAACAAATTTTAGTTTTTAAGTTTATTTGATAAGTGTGTTGATTAGATATATATATATATATATATATGACAAAATGCACTTTTGGTTCTTGAGTTTTGGAGTTGATGTCTATTAAGTCTTTGAAGTTTAGTTCTAAAGAAACATCATTTCTCTCTGCCATTCTCTTTCCTCCTCTCTTTCAACCTTTCATCACTGCATTCTTTATTTTTTGGAATTAACAAGAACAATTTCAAAACTTCCCTCACTCAAAGCCAGTCGACTCATCATCCCCACACATCTCTAGCCAATCTTGCAAGCGAGAATTTCGATGAGCATTGAGTTGGTTTACAAAATACAACAAATTTGTTTTCATTTTTTTAATCTCTATTTATTCATTTCCTTTCTTTCTTCAAATTCTTTATTTTCCAAATCTCAACCTCCCATTTTTTTAAAAAGAAAATTCCATACTTCTTTGTCACCATCAAATTAATTTTACTTCCTTTTAGAGTAAATCCCTCTATTTTCTCTATCCAAATTCAATAGTTTTTTTCGTTAGTGTGTTTTAAAACTCTAACAAGTTTCATAGAAGAAAGCCTAATTGATTCAATCAAATCTTTTTTTGATTTGTAGAACGAAGTAATATTTTTCAATTTGTAAATTTATTGTGAGAAAAAAATGAAAGCTATGGGAGTAGAGTTTGAGATACGATGAAAGAAAAATAAAAGTTTCATGGTAAAGAAGAAGATAGGCAGCTATGGAAATTGAGATTGATTTAGGAGCAAAGAAAGAAAATTAGACCAAAAGAAAAAAACTGCACGTTGAAAATTGACGTTTCAAATAAAAAGAGAGGAGGGAGAGAAATGGAGGAGGAAAGTGATGCCACATCATAAGAAAATAATATTATAATATATTTTTGCTACAACTAATCTTGTTTAATGGCCACATCATTTTTTGTTAATTAGTCAACTAACGGTCTAAGTAACTTTAGAGAAAAACTATTTTTCAAACCTCGGGGATTAAAGTGTTCATTTTAAAACTCCGAGGGCCAAATAAACATCAAAAGTGCATTTTGCCCATATTTCTAAATTGGCATAAAATTTTTATATAATAAAATAGAAAGATTTCTTAGTTATTTATGATATATTTATCAATTTAAGTAATAAGATAAATCTAGAACCTATTCATGTAAATATAGAAGGTACATCAATGTTTCGTGAGTTAATGGGATCCTAACAATATGGATTATACTACGTTTTTTTTTTAATGTTTGAGGACTAAAGCAAACGTTTTTAAAAGTTTGGAAACAAAATATAGCCAGATACAAAATTTAGAAACTAAAATAGAATTTAAACCAAAAAAATAATTAATTAATAATTTATTTTGTAGAACTTATTTATGATTTATTGTTATTTAATTAATATAAAAAAAATAAAAATAGCATTCTTTTCAAATTCTCATATTAATACCCAACCTAATATTTAAGTTATAAAGATATGAGAATATGATAGGTTTTATTACTTTATTTCTTTTAATTTATATAATTTATGATAACGATGAGAAGCCAAAAGATTATGTAATTTTTATGAACTTTGTTTACAAACATTTGAATTTTTCTTTCTACTTAGAAGTTTTGTTTTCCATATTTTAACTCACTATGTTTTGTTTTATAACTTTCTATTATATTGATTAATCTAACCTTAGCGAGTAAATAATTTGTCTTTAATTATTTTAAATTAGTTTTATTTTATAATTACATTCATTTCATTTTTTTAAAAAAAATTGATAGTCACACTTGTTATTGTTTTCTAATTTGTAGAAAGAAAAAATATCTATTATATAACAAAATTTTCCCTTTAAATATTTAACGATTACTTTTCAATTATATACCAGAATTGTTTTTTTATATATTGTAATATAAGACTTTAAAATTGATCTGCGGGTTTTGATAAACCATAATTTATTTTAAATTTTAAAGTGTTATATATATTTGGATTTCATATTTTACACTTTTCTTTATTTGTTTTTAAACCACAATTCAATTTTTATAAACAAAAAATATATCGTGAGAGTCACGTACTAATTACCATTTAGGAATTATAAATAATTTTAAAAATAAAGATTCAATATAACTTTTATACATCAATATTATCTAGTACATACAAAATAACATGGATGAAAATGAAGATTTGTAACCATAGTTCTATATTAAATATATACAACTCAACTCAATAGGAGATTCTGAATTTAAAATTAATATCTAAAAATATTTTAAAAACAAAAAAAAAAAACTTGACAAATTTGTAATGATTGAGAATTTTTATTTATAAACAAAACTTAAAAAAAATGGTCAAAAATAGTAAATATGCAAAGCTATAGTAAAATTTTATATTCTATTAACAACAAACATTTGATAATAAATGATACCTATAATTGATAGAATCTAAAAATTTAGCTATAATTTTATAAATATTTTATTTATTTTGTTATTTTTAAAAATGCTCCAAACTTAAATATAGGCATAAGTATGATCTTATAATATAATTTTGATTTATGACATTTACGCAATATTACTTATTTATTTTTACTTGAAATTTTTATCCTATCTTAGTTGATAAAGGTTGGGTGAATTCTATAACTTAGTTTTATCAACCCGTGTACGTTTTTTCGTTTTTTTTATGGCTTAATTGAATGAAATACTTTTCATTAAAACTTTTTTACTCATATTTTGTTTTTTAAATTTTATGTTAGATGGAATATTGTAGTCCACATATTTGAATGTAAAAAGACGTTTCGAGTTATAGATAAACTTTATACTAACTAATTGAGTGTATACTCATTTCAACAACCCAATTTTATAATTGATAAAAAACCATGGAGCGGTAGGTTTGAAATTTTTTTATATATACAAGAATAAAAATATCAATCAATCCATGAAACTCAAGTTTGATACGTTGGATAAAAGATTAGTTCCATAAAAATATCAAAGTTTGCGAATTAGTTCGTTATTTAGTGGATAAGACATGTGTTGTTATTTTCAAAATTGAAAGTTCAACTCTACTTATCACGTTTCTCATTTGTAATATTAAGAAAAGGAAAAGAAAAGTAACAAAATTAAACAGTCATTTAAAGCTACCAATTTGATAGTAGATTGTGTTATTATAGCTCAATTTATCTTTGTGACACTAAAGGTGTTTGTGTAAATATTAATCAAGACTTTAATAATCACATATTGACGTAGTACTATTTTTCTTTTAATTTTTTACTAGTTTAATGTTTTCTTATCAAGCTAAAATAATTACACACTAATTATATATTATTTAATTCAAACTAAAATAATTTATACATCAAACACAGACTATAATAACTTATAACTATACTAACACATTTATTGTCCAAAACACATAGATGTTTACAACTTTTACTTAGATATGATTTTTAATTATGCATTTTAAAAATAAAAAATATGAATAGTTTGAAAGGATAAAGAGGAGTGTTTGGAGAATTTACATCAATTAGATGATGTATTTGGAAAATAAATATGAGTAAAAGATTTTGAAGTATGAATAAAAATTGGGTATAGAGTAGATTAATAAGATGATTTTGAAGGTGTGCAGTGGCAGCCTCAGGGTGGCCTCGGTAATACCCAAAACCCCAATATAATATTTATCTCTTGACACATACCCAAAAAAGATAAAGGATTATTTACTTATTTATTTTATTAGGAAGAGTAAAGTTAAAAGTAAAAGTAAAGGTAAAAAGTAAAAATTTAAAATCCGGAGAGGGCATGTGAAGTGGTCGATTTTTGCATTAACCGAGACAGCGTCGCCCAGCGGTATGGAGGTGTCGATATATGATTAGTCTCATAGTCTGTAGTCCACCTCATTGGTACCCTCCTCTCAACTTTACTATATCTTCAATTCCGTCGTACACTGCACACTCTCCCCCGCCCCCACTTACTTTTTGTTGAAACATTAATCAACTTCCTTTTCTCTACATTTTCAACTATTTTCTTCAATTAACTTCCACCACTCTTCACCTCCCTTTTCTTTTTCCTACAATCATATCATATTTGTATACTTTGTGCATACAATTTCATGTCTGTGTATTTTTTGTTTCTACCAAAAGATCAATTCATACTTTTACCATTTGAGATCATTGATGATTTAAGATGGTTTTGAAACAAGTGAAGTTTACTAGCTATTGTGTGTTCAAATATGAGTGAGGGAACATCAGATGATGTAATATTAAATACTAACTTATATACCAAATGCAAAACTCATATAACATTAAATCTGACATAGTACAAAAATAATTTTCTTTTTTATTATTGGTTGTTTTCTTCTCTTCTAATATCTTATGCCATTTTGGCTAACCCACGTTTCTTGCTCAATTGTTTTTTTTTTTTTTTATTTAATTTACTACTGGCATACAATATTACATAACTTAGTAAATAATTTCTAATATTATACTAATCTAGAAGCAGAAATAAAATTTTAAGAATGTTTTACCAATTACCATTACCATTAACTGAAGTAATTAATGAAACTAGGGTCCAATCTGAGAAATATTAAATTTATAAAACTTCTAACACTAAAGACAAAAATTCAAAACGTAAAAGAAAATTGCATCAAATGATAAAAACATTTAAGAAAAAACAATTGATCACATCTATTTTTTTTTCATTTTTTGTATATTACAAATATGACAAAATTAGTTTTATCAAACGACAATCAGACGATAATCATAGGGCTATCAAACGATAATCATAAGGTTATTGATTTTTAAATTTGCTACTTTTGTAATTTAGAAAATATAGTAACATTGATCTTATTATCATATTTTTTTTTTTTTGTTATTTTTGCCAGGGTCCCATAAATAAATTATATTAATTCTTTTATTTAGTCTTTCGAGGACGTAGGGCAAGGATATTGTTCGAGATTATAATAATCTCCTTTTATATAAACAATACTATTTTGTACTCTCTAATTTATTATAATCAATACCATTTCAAAACTTCCTATTTATTAATGTGCTTACTACTTGAAATTTATCATTCTTTATTGTCTTTTATAGTGTTTATTACTTTTTTTTCAAACTAAAGTAGTTTGTACCTTAAACATGTACTATTATAACTCAATTATAGCATTCTAAGATTATGATAACCAACTCTTTATTTCAAACGCTTTATGATAATTGAATTTAGGGTTAACACCAAATATGAATGTCATTTATCAACTTTTTATACTTTTCTTAAAAAACCATTGAACGGCAAATAAATATATAAAAAGCAGATAGTCAAACCTAGCTAGATTTTGCCATAGATACTGATCTATAAAAGGGAGTGTAATTTTTTAAACAACTTGCTACTTTTTGTAATTAAGAAAAAAATTGCATAGTTAAAAACAAGTAATGTGGTCTATTGTTCACTAGATTTGGCTTTTAGACAAGTTTTTGTTCCAACCATTCACGGATTCAAACAACATTTGAAAAAATTAAACATAACTCTATTAACATACCGTCTTGAACTTGAAAATTAGGGATGGAATTGCTAGTAAAATTTGATAATAGGTGCCATGTAGGCAAGATATAAAGAAATGTCAGTGAGGAAAACAGCTGGACCACACAAAAAGTATAACAATGGAATAAAGACCTGTTTTCTTCGCTAGGGTTTAGTTCTTCCAACCTCAAAAGTACATGCATGGAGGTCCTGAGAAGACGATGGTATTGCTCAGATTATGTCAACCAACAATTGCAATAAAAAGATACATTTACAACGCAATGATGAAAGACCTTCCTTAATTTGTTACTTTATACATTCATTTCAAAACCAAATTGATTAAAGTAAAATTACATTAAAAGGGTAAAATTAAATATTGATTAATTACAAGTCAATCAAACAATGTTTTCAAAATCATTTTGTATATGACAAAAATGACCTTAACAATTTTAAATCACTAACAAATGTAATAAAATAACTTGTTTTAGGGAATGACAGTTTTTATACATGATTTAGAAAGGTTTTTAAGGGGGAAAAAACCTTTTTAATGTGTCACGTTAGTCAAATAAAGGAATAAAAGCTCTTCTTCCCTTTTTTTTTTTTTTTTTTTTTTGTTTAAATTTCTTAGTCAAAAGAGTAGATGTTTTAATTTATTTTTTTATTTTTGGAAACCGAAAAGAAATTAAAACATGAATTTGAAGAAATAAAATGTTTTAACTAACATGCTTAACTTGACAGTTTGGTGTTAGATTAAAGCGGCTTATCTATAAATTTAGATTTTATCAATCATGTAAAAAAAGATCCTTCTTCTAAATTGTCTCAGTCCATGACCTTTTTTCTTTTATCAGGATAGAGTATGTACACACACATTATATTTATTTTATAGGTTCAATATTCTTTTATTTCTTTTTTTGGGAAAGTCTTTCCTTTTGTGTGTGGTTTAGATGAAATGGTAGAGGACAAAGGGAATATAAATTAGTGTATAAATGGAAGAGGAAATATAATAAGAAAGGCATTCTCACTTCAAATAATCAACCAATATCCATCCTCTGTCTAAAAACCTTTCTAGGGTTTTTATAATTTCTTCCATTTTCCTTTTATCTCATTTTCCCCACTTCTGTTTTTGGCTCAAAATCACTTCTTTCTGTGTTGGGGGGCCTCTTTTTTTTTTCCCCCATTTTTAAACCAAAAATCAAATCTTTCCTTTTCTAGGGTTTCTGGGTTTTGAGTTTTTTTAAATAATTTTTGTTGCCTTTTATAGTTATTTCTTCCTTCCCTTGTTTGGTAAAGATGTATGCATAAATCCATTATAATTTTTTAGATTTTGATTTGTGAATTTAAAAAGTAGAAAAAGAAAAAAAATTAGCTAATAATAAAATAGAAAATGGTGAGAGGAAAAGTAGAAATGAAAAGGATAGAAAATGCAACAAGTAGACAAGTAACATTCTCAAAGCGTAGAAATGGAGTATTGAAGAAAGCTTATGAACTATCTGTGCTGTGTGATGCTGAAGTTGCCGTCATTATTTTCTCACAGAAAGGCCGTCTCTATGAATTTGCAAGCTCTGAGTATGTTTTTCTTTTCTAATTTTTTTTTTCCAGTTTATTAATAAATAAATGGTTTGGTTGGTAGGTTTGAAGCTATTCTATATCCACTTTCCACTTCTTTCTGAATTAAACCTACTTTCTTTGCAATAGTTTATTAAATTATTTGTACTTTTTTTTGGTGATCTTTGAAGATTTTCCGGAAATTTTAATGTTCAGTAGAGTTAATTATTTGGTAAACTTTAGGTAGTGATTGACTGATTGGTGCCCAAGTTCGAAACTTGAAGCTTGGGGGTAGATTTGTGAGAGTTATGTAACCTGTATTTTGTGTGTTATTTATTTATTTATTTTCTAAGAAGATCGATATTGAGGAATACTCGGATATCTTAACCAGGTTGACAGATGTTTAGCACCCTCATCCCATCTGAATATTCTGAGTTTTGGAAATTTTTTGTTTTTGTGATAGAAACAACTTTGTTCATCCATATTTAACAATCTGGCTCAAAACAGCAACTATGATTAATGTTGATGGTATTAATTGACTGAAGTAGTTAATGAGAAAATAAAAATTAGGAGAAACTAAATTAATTACTTTGACCAAATTTACTTGGCTCATCCACAGCACTCTCTTCATACCCGTAGTCTAAAAGTAGATGTTATTGATAACTAAAAAGGATTTACATAGGCGTTAAAGGGAGAGATAGATGAAAGCTCCAATTCAGGGTAATGGTGGAAGTATCGCAATAACAAAAAAAAAAAAAAGATTAGATTTCAGGCACCTATTAGTATTGGCAAGAGAGAGCTTCGAGATCAGGAGAATATAGTTGTCTTTGGGTTAACAACGTTGAGAATATCTTCTAATTATTTCTTTAGTTAGGATTAATATATTTTCTAAGAATGATGTCTCAATCTCTTGCTTCTTGTTTCTCTTAAAAAATTGGGTGGCTATCTATTCTTGAAAGGGTTTAAGGATTTCTTCGCTTGCTTAAAAAAATCGATCATTTATGTACTATTGTTTTCTTGTATGATTTGAGAAGTAAATGATCCTTTCCCTAGGCTAATTAACAATGAAATACAATTTATTTTTATCACTTAAAATATTATTGTGAATTTAACATGAATATAAGCTTTTTTTAGTTAGACGGTAGAATGCAAGACTGAATCATAAGCTTTTTGGATTGTAAGTGATGCCTTAGTTGTCAGAGATGAATTGATATAGCAAAAGCTATATTGTTAGTAGATACAGATATGTTTTATTTAAGAGATCAAATATTCAAACCAACACGTTTTTTTAAAAGTTCTTGGGTTATATATATATATTTATTTATTTTGAATTGTTGAGAAAATATAAGCATGATCATAGGGTTAAATTTATAGGTAAGTGAATTTATGTCAATATATAAAGGCAGTAAAACAAAGAAATAAAAGGAGTGAATAGTGAAGTTGGTACTACTATTAACTATACACATTAGGAGTGTATTGGAGTAAAGGGAGGAATACATAAACCTTTTATTTGTTTAGTGACCTTTTTCAAGTACTTGTGATGTCTAATAATGAGTGGACAGAGTGAATGGCGCAGTGCAATAAGGATAAGTATTACGAAAATGAAGAAAATAACTTTATGTTAAAAGTAAGTTGGTTCGATTTACAGCTTTAAAACTTATTCCCAAGTACACATTTTAATTAGTTGTGCCTTTCGATTATTATTATTGTGGTTTCAGGATGCCAAAGATTATGGACCGCTATCGCAAATGTACTAGAGATGCCAAAAATAATGACACTAAATTTGATAGACAGCTCCACTTACAGGTCTGTTTGGTTTCTCAATTTTAAAAATATATATTTTTAGTACTATGGTAAATAAAATAGATTCATTTAATTCACGATTTTGAAAATGTATATTTTCAATCCTTTGAGATTTTATAAGCTTAAACATATGTTTAAAAACTTTCACTTTAGTGCTATGATTTTTCTTTCAAAACTTTTGTTTATTAAAAATAAAAATCATATGTTTGGTACTTTTCTTCTTTAAAATTAAAAGAAAATATTTTTTTAAAGTTTTTTTCTTCATTTTTATTCTTTTAAAATTTTAATTTTACCAAACGTATTTGCTTTTTAAAAATTAATTTAAAAAGAAAAGAGAAAATAAATGGATTAGAAATAAACCCTAGGCATTCAATATCTTGAGTAATGTCTGTTAAATGAAAATATAATGTATGACACAGATTTTTACTTCTCACTTCTTAGTTTAGACAATAACGTGGGTTCCTTGAATTCATGGTTCATTGATCTCCATTTTTATTTAGCAATTAAGGCTTGAGGTTGAAAGCATTAATAAGCAGATGGAGTTGATGCAACTTTCTCACAGGTAATTTTTTATTCATTTCATTTCCTTTCTTTACCAATATGGAATAATGTGTGTTTATAATTATATATATAGGAAGCTGTTGGGTTATGGACTGGATAATTGTTCCCTTGATGAACTTCAATTACTTGATGCTCAGCTTCAACGGAGCCTCTTCCAAATTAGGGCTAGAAAGGTACATATGTAAACAAATTTATAGGCTTTAAATTAATTATAAATTCACTCTCCCTAACTTTCTAAATTACAAAAAGGATATATACACACATAATTTTCTTATATGTCTTTCAATTTCAATTGAATGTACTAGATAGTATTGAAAGGTAGAGACTTGTTTAAGAGATGTATTAGACACTAAAGTTGAAATAACTAACTAAATAAATATTATAATTTTCAAGACTTAATATGGATTGTAATTTAATCATATATAAATTATTTACTCAAACTTTATTTTTGTTCTAGATTTCAATTTTTTTTTCTTCATTATTGGAAAACATAATATTAAGCTTGAAATTGGGGTGTTTTGTAGGCTCAATTATACAATGAGCAGATACAACAACTACAAGAAAAGGTAATTGATTCAGTCTAAAATGATTAAAAAAAAAAATAATAATAATAATAGAAACGTCTTTAATAATTTTATTATATTTGGTTTTACTTTAATTATTATAACACTTAATTTTTGTGCAATTCAGGAAAAACTCCTTTTGGAAGAAAACAGGATTTTGTCTTTAAAGGTGAATACGTTTTAACTCCTCGACTTCGTTTTATTTATTTGAGGAAAAAAAAAATACCCTTTTATCTTTTAAGTTATACATATAGTTTGCTGTGCTTTACAACCTCACATCTCAATAATAATGCTTAATTTTAACACTGAAAAAATAAATTATATAAATAAAAATAAAACAAAAGCAAAAGTCAGATTCGGTTAATCTTTCTTAGTCCACTCATGGTTGATTTCCGGCGAAGATCCCTCTGTTTCGCCCTCTACTTCCTCGGCAGTTATTTGCTCTCAAAACAAAATGGTTATAAAATATATATCTAACCAAGAACTCAACCAACATTTTTGTATTCACAAATATTTATATTCTCAAACACTAAATAATAACAAGATTGCACCACCATAAGTATCTTAAGCTTGAGACAAAAGACACACCGTAGTTATGGTACAGGTCTATTGACCACTTTTGGCATTCAGTAGAAAGTAGGCGGCGGCCAGTTGATTTTTGGGGGAAAATTTTCTTCAAACAGGGTGGGATTCTTTCCTAAGATGCCCCGACCGTCGATGAGACGGTGGCGGAGGGAGTGAGTTTGTGGTGGGTCTCCGTCGTCCGCCGGTATCCTGTTTTGGTCGATGAGTGGGCTAAGAAGATGAACGGAATATGTTGGGTTATTTATTTATTTATTTTTAAAAATAATTAATATTTCTCCTATAAATATTAAAATTACCACATCATCAATATATTTTTGTTCAAAACTAATTAAATCATCATCTTAGTCAACCTTCTATTAGGTCATTAATGGTTTGATTTTCTTATTTAAGTACTAATATTAAGCATTATTAAGATCTTAGAAACAAATGTTAAAATAATTTAAAAGCTAAGCACCAAATAGATAAAGACCAAACAGGTACTTTTTCTTATTTTATTTTATTTATTTTTGTTTTTACATGTTTTGATATGTTTTCTTTAAATGTTGAGTTAATTATCTGCATTTTCCAAATCAGTTATTATAAAAATTAAGTTGGATTTCGAAAAAAATCACAAAGGAAAAAAAAAAAACGTTTTTAATTTGGAAACCTATGTTCGGAATATTGTGGTTAGTGAAATGAAATTTTACTAAATTTTAATACATTTGTGATTATAATATATGAAAAAGGAAGCTTTCAATTTTTACTTAGAAGAAGTTCTAAGTATAGCAAATAAGTACGATACCGATTTTGCACTAAATAAGTAAAGATGTGTTGTCTTAGATAAGCCTAGGTTAATTGTCCGAATTAAATGCACAATGCTTTGACATTTGGGGTGATGAAAAAGTATAGCTGATTCAAAAATATATAGAAAAATGATGTTAAGTTCCTATTCGTCCTTCACAAATAAAATATCATTACAACACACCAACCTCTTCTCTTTCGTTGTATTTTGGGTAATTATATTTGATACAATTTTTGGAATAATAAATTAAATATATAACAATATTTTAAATAAATTGTTAATATAGTAAAATGTAATAGTGATAGACTTCTATTATTATAAATTCTTATGGTTTATTAACGATAGACCAATTTTTACAATAAGGTGTATTAGTTATAAACTTTAATAGTTGATAGATTTTAACCGATTTTGTTATATTTATAAATTTTTAAAAATGTTATTATATACTTAGTTATTTTAAATATTATTTATTTTGAATCTAATTATTATTTTTACACTTTTATATTATAAGTTCAAAAAGAGGTGATTAAGGTAAAAAAAATATTGTAGATATAACAAAAATTTAGATTTTTTTTTAAAAAAACTAAATTGTTAGAAGGATTTTATTAGTAAATTTTACTATTTTTTAGTTTTTATAAAAAAATTACTATATATTTAATTTTTATTCTTTAAAAAAGAACTCAATCAAATTCTCCGCAATCTCAAATATGAAATATGAGTTGAAAATGTCATGAAGATATGCCAATAAACGTTTAAGTAATGTATAGTAATCATTTTGTTTTTTACTTTCGTTTTTAAAAACTAAGCTTATCAGTACTATTTCAACTATTAACTTTTTTTATTTCTTATCTACATTTTATTCATGGATTAAAAAATTAAATCAAATTTGAAAAATATATATTAAAAAAAAAAGTAGCATTAAAATGTTTTATAACTTTTGTGTGAAAAAGATTCTTAATAACTAAATTGGCTTGTATGGATTTGTTGAAAACAATCAAAAGTTTTGTTTTTTCATTTTTTTAAACGATTATACATTTATTTATAAAGAATTGGAGTAAAAATTTAAGAGTGTACATATATATATATATATATTCCCTCTGTTTGTGCATTAAAAAAATGGGTTTATTTGAATATATAATTATTTAATTCTTTATATTTATCCAGAAATTGTCCAGTGATTCCCCTCAACGGTCACAAAATTTCATCTTTTAATAGTGTTTTGATCATTATTCAAAACAATCATATTGAGTGTTAATTAGTCTTTAAATTTCAAAATTTATGACTGATAACACATTCAATTTTTATTATTATTATTATTTTTTTAAGAATAAGTCATAAAACACTATTTTATATTATCATATTGATGAAGAAAGTGGTGTGTTTAAAGATGTTCATTAAATTCGTAAAGCAAATGACCTATGGGAACCATTGTCGAATGTGGAATGGGACAGAAAATATTTGAGAAGATTGGGAATGGAGGATGGAGTTAGGGAGACTTTTCTCCTCAATAGCTAAACAGGTATAGAATGTGTTCTCCATCCTCGATCGTTCCTACACACCCCCTTCATTAAATATATTGGTTTTATTTAAATAATATATTGAATTGGACTAACCCATTTAATTTATAAGTAAGATTAAAATTAAATAGTTTTAATTAATTGAAATTTAATTTTGTTATAATCAAATCACATAAAAGAACAAAGTGTGAGCCTTTTTTCACATCGGAAATCTCTACCTTCATCTCCTGGAATAAGGATGTTTGTTTGAAGTTATTTTTGAAAAGTTGAGTTGGTAATTATTGTATGATAGAGTAATTAGGTGAGTTGATACGAATAATAAAGTCAGAAATGTAAGTTAATACAAATAACGATATTAGAAATGTAAGAACACGAACAACTAGGTAATGAATCTCTTTAATTGTTGGTGTACTTAAACAGTGTCTAATTATATTTTATACACATAACTCAATTACATGTTGGTTGCTAAATGCCTCTTTCATGTTTTGACCTTGTGGCTATCTTTAAAGAGATGTTTGAGGTTAAAATATGAATAGTGAGGAGTATGGAGTATGGAGTTATGAAGTTTAGGTAGTTGTGAACTTTTGGGATCCATAGTATAAAGAGTTGATAAGGTATATAAAATTGATCTTTTTAATAGTGAGACTCATGAGCTTTCTAGTCCTACAAAGAGTACGGGTCACAACTCTTTACTTCCTTACTCATGCTTAGAAACTCCTTAAGCCAAACATATCTTTAGTGTTCTACGAAAGTGAGGTTTTTAGGAATTCTTGAAAGTTTAGTATAATATATATCGTGTTCTTAATATTCAAGTTTCAATAAGATTTTACATTTCTCAACTATAAAATCAACCAGCATTTTCTAAATCTAAAAGGTGACAACTAAATGTTGTATCAATAAGTAGCCATAAAACTAGTACGATTAATGTTAGGTTAGAGAATCGGTTCTCTTTTGCTATATATATGAATATATAAAACATCCTGTGGTTCTGCTACCAAATAAGTTTATGTTACCAATATGAAATTAAACTCATCATAGTGTTTTTAACATTATTTGTTACTCAGCTTGTCGAATAATTTACTCCATAAAAGAATATACATGTCGTAACCAGCAAACAAAATATCTGAAAGAATAAAAAAAGAAAAAGAGAGAGATGTTTCCTTTTGGAGTCCATTCTGTCGTTAGTTGCAGCAGTTCTGAGTCGAAAGAGTTTCTTGCACGCCACCTTCTCATATTTTTAAACACATTTTGTTAGTCCAAACCAATAATTTTAATTTTAATAATCTTATCGCAGGCAGCAGCTAAAGGTGGTGACGCCACGCACGGTGTCCGGAGTAGCTCAAGTTCATTAGTCAACACCCAATTGTCAATTTGATCGTACGTGGGCATGCCATAATTTATTCAATGTTACCCATACGTAAAAGATAAATAAATTTCATTATATTATATATATAGTTTATAATTCATTTTATTTCCCTTGTAATTCCGATTTTTAATTGTTCATGGCACCAATAAACATCTTCTAAATTTACGTAATTTTGTATTACGACTTGTTTTTTTTAATTATTAAAACTTTCATATTACAGCAAGGTTTCAAGTGTCTGAAAAGTTTAAATTGTATTTTGATAATGTATTTTGGATATAGATATGTAATGTGTGCGTGTATATATATTATAATGAATCTAATAGATAATAAAACTGAATTCTGTGCGTTATTAGAGTAAGTGACCAACCAATTTCAAATAGCCTTTGTTTATATACCTAAAAATGGGAAAAAATAAATTAGAATATCAATGACTCATTTGGCAATCCATTAAATTTTTATTTTTACTTTTTAAAAATGAATATGTTTGACAACTAATTCACTTGTTCTTTAGTTCGGAAGGAAAGCCAAAAATGAAAAAGAAAGCTTTTGTTTTTAAATCCATTAATAAACATGTATGATCTTTTTTTTTTTTTGATAAACAAAAATTTAAAAACAGAATTTAAAACATAGAGAAATAAAGACAACTTCAATTTTATGTTTAAAATTAGGTCCATGATTTAAAAAAAAAAAACTGATTAAATAGATGGAATAATTACAATAGTATAACAAAAAAAAAAAGTTTAGAGGCATCTAAATGAAGCCAAGGTTTGGGAGTCAACTATCTTTTTTCTTCACTAAGTCCTCTTAAGAAATTGCTATAATATTTGTGATTTATGTAGCTGTTTCTTAAGAAATGCAATATGTTGTGTATTAATTGGTATGTAATCTTTGAGGGGTTATTTATTTTGTTTTTAAATTAATGGATGCAACATTTAAGAGTATTTTATTATTATAGATGGACCAAAAGTTAGTACTATATTACACAAATTTTAGAAATGATGTCTTTGGGCCTTTACAGGGCTTGAGAAAGTCTTACCATATAGAACATAGCAATACCAATTTGTGTGCCCAACAAGGGTTTTGAATAATCGATGTGTTTGGAAGAGAGAAAAAGAGCAAAACAAAATGAAACATCTTTTAAAGTTTGGAAAAAGAAAATGTTGCATTATTCAAACATCAATGATTGTGTTTTATTTAAGAATTCAAGATCAAGCTTGGCATTCCCCTCTATCCCATATATCCAAAGAGTTGCTGACAATAGAAGAAGAATATTAATAATGGAGAAATGGAAACTCTCTCTCTCTCTCTCTCTCTCTCTTAATAATGGTACAGTGGTATGATTGAACAAGGTTATGGAACAAGAAGGGGGCCTCCCTACCATTTCTCTCATATGTATCACATCTCCAATAGTAAACATTTTGTGGCCTTGTGCATATCATATTGGAAAATGATTTTTTTTAAAAAAACATTTGAAGAGTATTTAAATATAAGAAAAGTATGCGTTGATTTCAAAATCCTAAGCGGAAAAAAAGAGTATTGCTTTCATGTGATAAGAATATTGTGAAACGATTTTAGAGAAAAAAAACATAACTTCTATATTACAATTTTATGTCTATAATCCATTCTAGTTTTATTATCTTTTTTGGCCGAGCCATGCATGCATGTGCAACCCCATTAGGTAAGTTGTTTGTTTTAGTAGTAAGGTAGTATTTTTGGTTGAAATGATATGGTTACTTTCTTGATCCTATCGTTTATGTTTGGATTTTATGTCAATTATGCCCTATATATTCTAAAATTATCCCAGACAATATGTATGTCTCCAAATTTGAATAATCTAGAGAGTTGGGGAAAATGATATTTGAAGAGTGAAAAAAGGAAAAGAAAGTGTAGTGTGATATTAGGGGACATAAGGATGTGTGTGGGTTTAGGGAGTGTTTGTCTGAATGCTATTTAGAGAGCAGGAGGCAGAGAGATATGCATAAAAACAATGGCATCACTGCCAATTCACCATAATCATATGTCCACCCACACCTCAAAATAATAATATATATGTCTCCACCCCTTTCCCCTTAACTTTACAAAACTTTTGAATTTCAAATTTCTTATCTCTCTCTCTCTCTATATATATATATATTAATTTTCAACTACAGGCAAGGAATATTATTAATTTTTAAAGCAGGGAATCTGCAAAGTTTTCCCCAAAAACTGAATCTCAAACATCACATTGCCATAGAATAATGTGCACAACAATTTTCTTTAATTTTTTTTATATAACCTAAGATTTATCAAAAATAGCTTCTGTGTTCTTTTCTTTAGCATTTCACTTTGTTCATATTATAGGATGAAGTATGGTAATAACATGTGGAATAAGAGGGGTCTAGTTAAAAATAATTATATATAATAACAATATTCAACAAATTGGAATCTAAAATAGTTGGGAGGATCAATTGATTTTTAATTTTTGCTAGAGATCAGAGAGTTTTTAAATAATAAAAAAAAGAAAATGAGAGCTTTTTATATATGATATGATATATCGATCTCACTGAATTGATATAATAATAACTCAGAATATATATGGTAATTGTAGTATTTTTGAATGAGATACTTTCTTTATTAAGTCCTTTTGAAAAAGGCATATTAAAGTGTTTTTGTAAACAACTTTTGTATTTCTTTAAAATATTTTCTTGTACAAACTCCTTTTTTTTTAAAGTAACTTTAATTTGTAAAAGAAGAAAAGAAAAAAAAAAAGAAACTCATTTTCCTCCTATGTGTGTGCAACGAAAAGCCTAAACAATTTTAAAACAATTTAGAGTTAATTTATTCTCACTCACTTAAAAACTATATTATTTATATAATTTTCTTACTAACGACTTTTTCTACTCAATTTTATTAGCCTCCTCTCACTTCTCATATCATAGTACATACGATTAAGAGTATATATTCTCACCAAGTTTTGAACTCATTCCTTTTTTTTTTTTTTTGCTAGCTAGCTAATTAATCTCTACGGGATTTTGAGACATTGAATTAATCCTTGATCGGTTGCTAATGTAGTTTGTAGATTAATATGTGTTTGAAGTGTGAACTATCCTAATTTGAATAGAAGATAATAAACACGGTAACAAAAAAGAGATAAAAAAATGGAAGGAGATATTTGAAAAACAGTAATATGGTAGGTTATAATAGTTAGAAACACACGAACAAGCTATTATATAATTGGAGCCTAAAAATAGTTTGTGATCAACCTTGTGTTATATTTTTTTTCATTACTAGAACTCTCTATTTGAGCAAGAGTTTTTCCCAATAGCATCTCTTTGCCTAAAACATCATAAGAATGAAAAAGAACATGATTTATAAACAGACGTTATAAAAGACTTAGAAATGGGTGATAATTAATTAATTATATATATATATATATTAAACTAGAATTAAAATATCAATACCAAAACTCTTCAATTTACAGATATATCAACGAATATTTTTATATATAAAAAAAGAATGAAGTATAGAATTGAATCTTATTATAATTATCATACCTCCAACATTATTGCTCTAAATTGAAAGACTTTTAGTTTAGCTTTCCATCCTTGGAGTTTTCCTCATCTCTTATTGTACACATCTTTTTTGTTTTGAATGCAATCTCTATTAACTTTGAGAGATGAAGAAGATGTTAATTAAAGAATGTGTCAATCTAGTTGAGATGTTCTTGTGCATCTATTAACTATCTATCAAATATGGATCCTTTTCCTATGCTACCTTGTTAAGAAAAAGAGATGAGTAGGATTGAGTTTTGTGTGTGGTCCAATGCAAAGAAACGTATATAAATGTTTGAAAGTGGGATCCAAACTGAACACTTTACAGGTTTTGCACTGTCCTTAATATCCCTCTTTCTGCCTCTTCATGTCTCATATCCAAACAACTTCCCTTCACATGCATTTCCCTTCCCACACTATAATACAATATTATATATTTATATGTATGTGTGTATATATTATTCCTTTCCCCTTTAAAATCATATACTTTTTACTATCTTTATCTTACAGTCATTTAATCTTTTCATACCTTTTCTCATAAAATCTTGTATGGATATGCAACAAATACATAAACCTTTTACTTTTTCCTCTCTCAAACTTTTATTACTGTCAAAGTGATGCCATCCCCTTTCTAAACTATGTATGATTGAAACACTTATTACTATATCTATCAGACTCATTAATAAAAGGGAATGTTTGAAAAATATTTCTCAAAACTATTATGTTTCTTGTTTTAGAATTTGTAAAAAAAAAAATTACATTATTCAAAAACTAATTATCAATAATAAGTGAGCTATTGAAGTGCAATATATAAGAATAGTTTCTTTTAGATAAATAAAAATATATCGAAATTAAATTATTTTTAAAACATATATATAAAAATGTTTAAATCTTATTATCAACATATCAAGATTAAAAAATAATTAAATAAAAAAAATCTATTTACACCAAATGAATAAAAAATATTTTTTTTTTGAAGTATTTGATACTATAAGGTTTTATTTTAAAATCAATTGACAATAAGAGAAGTAATCCATCAATTTTATAACGAATTTGAGGGAACGTGGGTCTCTTGGTTTTTTTATCGTGTAATTCTCAACATCGCAACATGCTCTCTCAAAATGGTGCCTCTTTGGAATCACCAATTTTGGATTGAATACTCCTTTGGGCTTATTGTAGACTCTAATACCATATTTGATAATTTGAGGTTCTATTTCAAAGCAAATTTTTTTTGGTCAATTGATAGTTTAAGATGATATGAGAGTAAGTAATCTACGAGAGATCTTGTGTTCAAGTTCCTATCACGTTATTTCGTCTCCAATTAAAGTTGATTTCTACTTGTTGGACCGTTCTCCCTAATTCAAGTCCACAAGAGATGAGCCTTAGATATTTAAGAGAGAGAATAAAATTTAACTAAAAAATGACATAAAACTTTAATAATGCAATGATTATTGCTAATAAGTGAAGAAAATGTAAGAATGAGATTTAAAAATCTGTACTTTCACTCACGAAACATTTATATATATATATATATATATATATACAAACTTTAGAACAATGTAAAAAATTTAAACTACTTCTTGGTTTCTTACAAGTAAATGTAAAAGGGTCCATTTCCATTTAATTGTGCAACCAAACCCACTACATACAAAATTGGTAAATCTTAGCACATTAACTTAACAACATTTTCTGGTTGAATTTCATTTATGATCTGATTAACAATAATCAACTATTTTATACGATTATAGACTAATATATATAAATGAAATTAAAAATGGTCTAATAAATGCATTTAATTACTAGACAAACATAAGTAATTAAAATCTGAGTGCATATTTTCTTTAAAGTATATTTCAAATATTTTGAGATGTACTTGAATTAATTATTGTAGGTCCGATCAGTCTACCTAGTTAACAATGAATAAGAACAACTAATTTTTTTAAAAAAAAATGTCAGCTCAATTCAAAGTTGAACCGGATGAGATTCCAAAATCCTTGGCATATTAATTTATCCTTAAAATATAGAATCTATAGATACATCTTTTCTTTGCAAATTAGATTCAAATTCAATTACAACTTCAAGCTAAAATTCAATAAACAAATAAATTTGGTGAACAAATGGACCCCTAAATTTTCCTTTACGTCCTCTCGCATTATGACATAATTAAATACTTTGCATTACCACACACTCCTAATATTACAACAACAAAAAAGAGCTAACCTAATTAATAGGTTAGCTGTATAAATATCATTAAAGCCTCTATCATATCTTTGGAAATGGAAGGTTTGCATATTAGGATTCAAATCTTTCCCAAAGAAAGAAAGATAATATATATACTGTCTCACTTTTTGTACCTAATATGATTAATTAGTTAACAAACAATTTAATTAAATTTTGTTTTTAAACTATATCATTAAACCAAATGAAAGGATAACATGGATCTCCCAATTAGTCCCAGTTTATAGATCAATGGATTAAACCAATCAAAACTAAAGTTATATTGGGTATTTAACCAAATATTAAAAGAGCAATGAAACTCATATCATCAAAAAGGTTCAAGAATGTGATGGAATGTATAAATATTTGATTTCATATCATTTTAATTTGAAGAGTTTTAAATTTGGTACTCTAGTTCATACATAATATTTCTTGAGATTATATGGTTCTTGTAATTGAGATTAAGGGGAATTTTTACAAAGTGAAAATTTTAAAGACTAGAGTTATTGTATATTAATGCTTGTGTTTTCTGATTTTATTATTGTAAAAAATTTCTTTGAGTTTTCCTAAACACCACACACAACTGTCAAAATGTTGGTATATAAAAGCTTTGAAATTTTAGACAGAATATTATATTATAATCAATTTGTAAGTTAGTTAAGCAATTGAAAATGGTAATTGCATATGAAAATAAGAGACACATTGGAGGCCTCAAATTGAATAAAATAGTTTATGATACAAAAACACAATAAACCATAGAATTATTATTATTATTATATAATACAAAACTTTTGCTACAGTCTGCAAAGCCAACCAAGTGTATGTTCACCATCCTATTTTACTTATTCCCTTCACCCATTTCAATTCCCTAGACATATTTTTAAAAAAAAAAGTTGATGGTTTTTTTTGAAGTTTGAGTGCAGTAAAACTTGGGAGTGAGTGTAAAAAAGTAACAAAAAAAAAAGGGTAAATTTAGAGAGAGTACTGAGAAGAAGAACAACAACAGATCATACTTCTGTATGTGTACTTAAAATTCCTGAATTCTAATATTATTACTGCCTTTATATAAATATGCTTCATTTGATCCGCTTTTCTCGCTTCCACTTCAGAATCTCTCTCTTTCTGACATTTTTTTTCTCTCTATATAACAAACAATCTTTTATTTCCTTTCTCTTTACTCCAAATTGAAAGAGCTAAGTAAAGAGAGAAAAGTTTGCTGATTATGGGGAAGCAAAGGTATTGGAGTGGACATGGAACGACTAAGACAACGCCTTCATCTTCCATTAAAAGAGTATTCAAAAATGATTTGGATAATGAAGCTTCTTCTTCTTCGACTTCTTCTTCTTCTTCAACTTCTGCTGGTTGTATGTGTGCTGTTTTTCAGCTCTTTGATTTTCATCCTTTAAACCACCTCTCTTCTCAATCCTCTGCCTCTCTCAACCCACAATCCGACCATCGTGTTTCTAAAGGTTCTTTCTTTTACTTCTAAACTTCAAGAGATTGGATTTTGAACTATGGGTTGCCTTCCAAAATTTGATTTTGATGAGTTGAGATATGTAAAATTTCAGGTACTGAAGCACCACGGAACAGTTTGGAATCGGAGGAAGAATTACATGTTTCTGATCCATTACCAAGTAAGACTCAAAAGCAGAAAGAAAATCAAGATGCTCTACATTTTCCAGTAAGTAATTATTTGATCGTTTTCTTAATTAGAAATATATATTGTTGTATAATATTTTTAATTGCATTCAAATGCGTGGCAGAAGGGTATTGTTCAAATCAAAACCAAAAGTAATGGAATGAACAATAATTTGTCAACCGGGAATGACTCTCCAAGCACCAAGACACCAACTTTAGTAGCGAGATTAATGGGTTTGGATATTCTTCCAGAATCCAACTCTAGTCCTTATTCTTCAACCACACCCAGAAGTTCAAAAATGACCACACAATTAAAAAGTGTGTCTCGTTCTTTACCAGAAACTCCAAGATCATCCTGTGAAAGGAAATCAAATGTGGATAATTATCACCACCGTTTCTCACTTCAAATCCCCAATAATTATGACCATAAAGAGAACAATGCAATTCCAAATCCAAATCCAAATCCAAGTAGTACTACTCCAACCCATTCTGCTAAAGAGATAGTAAAGCAAATGAAAGAAAGTGTGAGTAGAAGAAAAGAAGCTGCTCTCATTGATATCACCAATCTTAATTACAATAATACAAGAAGAGATCAAGATATGATCATTAATTACCAAACCAAACCCAAAAACCAAACAAGACAGAGAGTAGTGTTGGAGCCAAAAGTTGAAGCCATTAAAGAAGCTGTGGATTTAGAGACGACGATGAAGGTAAAGAAGCCAAAGGGTGTGAAGACGACGAAGACGACGAAGACGACAAAGGTGGCGGTGTCGAAGAAGGGTAATAAGAAAGAGGAGACATTTGTAGTTTCATCAAGAATCACAAAAGCAGCCATTGATGCTCCTCTTAAGAAAACTCCATTGTCTAATCAGCTTTTGAACTTCGGTTCTGTTCCCACTACCATTCTCATCAACAAAAATCTTCCATTTTCCTCATCCATTAAACCAACTCAAATCCAGGTACCTTTTTTTTTCTTTTTTTTTTTTTGTCAACTACACTTATGCATGCGTGGGTCACATCTTCCCCACTTTATAGTATCCTTTTCAAATTAATTGCTTTAATTCTTACTTCATGTTTTAAAATGTTGGCTTTATTATTATAACCATACTCATAACTCAACTAAATGAGTATGAGATTGAAAATGTTTATATCTTCCAATATATTTATTTGATGATTAATATTGTTTTATTTTATTGCCTGAAACTGAAAAAGAAGAGATAGTGAAAATCAAGCTACGCTCATCTTCATATATCTCTTTTTTGTAAAAAGAAAAAAAACAGGAAATTAGAAGCAGAAAAATGGGTAGGTGTACTGAAACATTTTAATATATTTTCGTTTATTCTAAAATGTATCATATATTATTTTTAGAGAATAATTGTATTGAGTAATACTTTTAAAAATAATAATTAAATATATATAATAAGAAGGTAAATATAAGAAATTAGAATTGTAGTTTATTATATTGTAAATTTTTCTGTATTATTATATTATATTTGCAAATATAGTTGGAGGCTCTTATTTTTGAAAGGTTATATATTGAAAGAAAATAATTTAAATATAATTTTGTTGCCTTGTTCTCTACATTTGGGTTTACAGGCACCGTGCAAACGGAATCAAGGTACGGATCAGACAAGCGATAAAGAATCAAAACGATACTTCCAATCACCTAACCACCAACACTCCCTCATCCAATTACCACCCAAAAAAGACGGCAACAACCCCAAACATCACATCATAACCACCGTCGCCGCCGCCGCAAATTGTAATGACAGCCATGAGATCACGGCAGAGGTAGATTACGTCAGACAAATACTCCTCCGCCGTAGTACTACTTCCTCTTCAATATACTCCTCCGTTTTCCTCGAAAATTTAAATTACAAAAATGCCCACAATTACAAAATTTCAATTCCCCATAGAAAATTACTGAGCCAGTTGGTGGAGGAGTTATTGAAGCCATATCTGGAACTTGGGGCAGACTACCGGGAGGCAGGGTCGGGGTGGGCGGAGGTGGGGGAGAAATTGTGTGAGAAAGTGAGGAAAATGCCACGTGCGAAGTGTGAGGTGTTGGAGGACATAGATGGAATAATAGAAAAGGATATGGGTATTGTGGGAATTGGATATGAGGAGGAGGGTGAGGGGATAGTGAAAGAGATCGAGGAGTGGATGGTGGAGGAACTTTTGAATGAAACGGTGCGTTTTGTAGAGACAGAGATGGCAGGAGAATCACGTGGGAGATGCCACATGGAAGTATTGGGACCCACATAGGTGTGGTGAAGATGCAGCGTTGGAGTTACACGTGGAATTTGTTGACCCACGAGACAAACACTCCGATTTTTCGCTTCTGAAAAGACAGTATTTTTGGCAGAGGAATCCCAGTCCCTTTCCCTTCCCCTTCCCTCCATTTTTCTGTACAAATTTTCATATTTTCTCTTCCATTTCCCCCCAGAAAAAAGAGTTTTTTTTTATGTAGTAAATTTGAGATAGAGAGGAAAATATTTATATCCTATATCATCAAAATTAATAGTGTAAATTAATATTTTAAATCACTGTTTTATTCATACCATTCGATTTCTTTTCTTTTCTTTTCTTTTTCGTACATAGGCGATAAATATAAGAATAATATTTGAAATAATTAAAATGGGTAATTGTGAACATTAATGTTATAATAATAATAAGAGGAAAAAGAAAAAAGAAAGTTACAAAGGCAAGGAAGTTGAATAGATTTTGTTGGGAGGATGTGAGGGAAAAAGAAGTAATAAGAAAGAAGACAATCATTAAAAGATGAGATCATCCTAGCTCTCACATAATTAAATTATTATTGTGCCTTTTCAAGCCAACCGAAAGTCGTAAAGCTCTTATAAATTTATATGTGTATGTGTGTGTGTGTGTGTATATATATATATGCTTAATGCAAATGCTGACAACTTCAGACTGTGTATGTGAGAGAGAGAGAGATTCTTGGACCACCTTTGTGTAGATTGTTTTCTTGTGAGGGTTACCCTTGGAAAACATGGGCAAGGAATTTCAAAATGTACATTAGTTTTTGGGATCAAAGTTTTGGTTCTTGTGATCATCTCTTTTCCTATATATTTATATTAACTTATCTTGTTTTTGCTTTTCTATAATGTGTTTGAACATTATGTTTTTTAAAGTGTACATACAAAAAATATTTGAGAACTTAGAGATATTATCCCAAGAACAACACATATCTAATAATAGTAACAACAAAAAATATTTAGTATTATAAATATAGAATTAGATATGGTGATAATAATAGCTCTTAAAGTACGAGTGAGATATGCAATCATTTCTCTCAAGCCATAGCTACAATAAAATAGATGCACATAAAATGAATCAAAAGATATAACATTGAACATCTCAAAAAAAAAAAAAAAAAAAAACCCAAAAGGAAACGAAGGCAAAGGCTTATTTAACTACATGTTAAAGTGACATCTTAGAAAATAAAATCATTTTTTTAATCTAGAAATATAGCTTTTAAAACATTGTTTTTACTGTTCTTTTTTTAAAAAAATTGACTTAGAATTTAAAATGGCATCTTAGGAAAATGAATCGATTAATGAGTAGCTAACTTAGAGGTTATTTAATTAATTAAATTTAAAAGAATATCCTTCCGATGGGGCAAAGTTTATTAATAAAATTAAAAATTCCCGTTGCAAATTTAAACGTTTCCACCTTTGAGTTTAGGGTTATAATTGATGCATTATTTGTTTAAAGAAAGCCAGGGGGTTGATATAAAAATATATTGAAAGATTAAAATAATAGAGACAATAAGAAAAGGTGTGAGGATTGTGCATGCAGAGAGATAATTTAAGGTTTAATGTCCAATGTGGATAAGATATGGTCGACATGTGGCCACACCATAAATAATAGTTAATTAAACATCCAAAGTATGGAATAATTAAAAAGTTTACTAGACAAAACTGTGACAGTACCACACTTAGCTTGGGTATACCCTGGAAATAAAGCATAGTGCAGGGGTCTGAACTCCAAATCAAAATGTTGCCCATTCTTATATTAAAAATTAAACAACAATGTCATTCATTTGAAAGATAAACAAAGCAATGGAACTTTGCTTAAAATCAGTGAAATTCAGAGGATGGCTAGCTAATTTATATATAATATTATAGGTGTCCAGATAAAGTATAAGTGAGAATAATTTTATATAATGTGTGACACACAAGCATCATACCATAAAATCTGTCTTAATTTTTCATCTCAAGTATTACATTATATAAAATTAATATAATAATGTATATACAGAGGGCATTAGGAGTATAGAAATAAGTAGAGAGATAGAGAGATGGTGAGAAAGGTTTAAAATGATGGGAGGGTGAGTACAGCACAGTCACGTGGTGGGATGATATGATTTTTGGATGCTGTCCGAATACACAAAAGAAATTGGCATGGCATGAAACATTTTTTGGACAAATAATAAATAATACATTAAATGTCCCTCATTATAACCCCATTCTATAAATCAAACTATACATAGAGTTGAGCGGGAAAATTCAAATAATACAAATTCATGTGCCTTATGTTAGTCTTAGATCTTAGTCACGTGTGGGGATTTTAATTGTATACCCCAATATCAACTTCATAATATATATATATATATGCATTTCAAATAATTTTCCAAAAAAGAAAAATAATAAGAAGAAGAAAACCTCTGAGCCTTTTGAATGCTTCTTATATAATTGACTTTAATCAAAATTATGGTCTTGTACTTATTTAATTAATTGTGTCATCAATTATGATATGTTTATTTGAAATAATTTTCAGATGTGATCATCAGCATTTGAATCCATTATAATTGTTTTAATTCAAAATTTTCACTTGAAGTGTTTTAGCTTATATCGATCAATACCAAAAAGTTCTTTTAAAGCATTGAATTAATTGGGCTAAGGAAATAATTAAACTCATTAATTATACACCTAATTGAAAAATAAAAAAAAAGATGTAAAAACTAAATAAACACAACCTTATCTATTAAAAACTTTTGAAGTATTGGGATAAATGAACAGCGGTGAATATTTCAATTCTAATTTAGGAGACAACCGATGTGTTAACTATAGGGTTAATATATTTAGGTAAGTCTAGTTTGAAAATTTCATGTGAAATAGTCAAATCTTTCATTAAAATTTCAAATTGGAACGTTGTAATCAAGCTGGATTTTGAATATCAGATAACATTAAATATAGTTTAAAGATAATTAATACTTATTAAATGCAACTCTCACAGCTATCGATCTTAAATTCACATATCATGTATTAAAAGTTTGCCTCACTTTTTTAACAAATTAAATGTCATGCATTCATGAGCAAAATTTAAATCTAGACGGCAGGCTTGCAAATTTTATTATCATTCCAACTCCACCAACCTTATAAAAGTAAATAATTGAGGAGAATGTGGATGTAAATTATTTTGCTATGGGGATTGGGGGGGCATGGACATGGGCATGCATATGAAATAAGGAGTAATTATTAAAAGGAAAATGTGAAGGGGGGTTTCATGAAAAATAGAGTATAGTTGGGGAGGTCCCATGAGATCAAATATGTATTAGAAATAAATGATGGGTCAGTAATAATTTAGATGGCCACACTCTATAATCTATATCAAAGACATTGCTTGAATCGTAAGTTACAATGATAAAAGGGTAGCATTAAAATTGGACTTACAAGAATTGAATGGAGCTGTAGTATTTTTTCCCAACAAGTCTTAATAAATGTGGCTTGTCCAAACCCAAACATATTTCTCTGCTTTGCTGCAGGAGTAATCATCTGAACAACTCTTTATAAAAGTTAAATAATAAAAAATTTTAAAAATATCTGATGGAATAATAATGTTGCCGACTTTGAGTTGACAAGTTCATCGTTACATGACCGATAAAACGTTGTAAGGATTTTAGTTTAATTAATTTAGCATTAGAAGATGGTATTTAGGGATATAGTTTAGTGAATTTGTGCATAGCGTTATATTAATCAAAGATGTGTAATGAGAGGAGCTATAAGATATGAATGCTACAGCCGAGTGATGATTTAACACTGAAGTTATTATTTGATGTGACAACCTATATTTACTTGTTTTTCTTAAAACAATTTGATATTTAATACTCATATTTTCTACTAGTTGAATTAGTATTAAATTTCTACACACGTGTAGTAGTTTCATCGACGTTTTCATTATTACGATATCATTATTGAATGAATTGATATTTTTATTAAATAAAAAAAATTCCAAATATGATGACTATAAAATAAATATAATATAAATAATAGACATGTTACGTAGTTAAAAGTAATAAAAATTTATTTAATAAACTAAACTTATTTTTAATTTTTTTTGTTCTTATAATGTTTTACCATCAAATTACACATTTTATAATATACTTTTGAAAATATAACTTTCACATTACGTGTCACTTTACTAAATGAAATGAACTCTCTAAAATATATTTGTTTGTATTTTCTTTCACAAAAAATGATTTAAGAATAATTTTTTTTATTTTAATTTCAAAGATGAAGCATATGGCCCCTAATTGATAGTAATTAGTCTAAATGCAATCATTATTATTATTAGAAAAATGGTTTAAATCCTTAATTTTGGGATTTCTTATACCAATTAGTTTAGTATTAATTATTCTAAATTAATATTGTGATCTGTGAGACCTATAATTCAAAGACTGAAATTATCATTAAAATTTAGAATTAAAAACTAATTATTAGAGCTAGCTTAACAATAATTAACACGACATAATTCAGATGTTGGAGTCTAGAGATCATAAAACAAGAAAAAAAAATCAGGGTGTATGATTTAACTTTTGAGGTTAATATTGAAATAATGTTTTACAATCACTTAATATAGTTTTAAAAATGATTTATGACTACTTTAAGGGTTGATTTCTCTCAAATTTGTATAATACATACGGTAATTAATCAAAATATCATTACTAAGGGGACGTTTGGGACGTAGGGTGAGTTATTATAATATGTAGTTATTATAGTGTGTGAGTTATAATAATTTGTAGGTTATTATAGTCTATATTTGGAGTGTAGATTATTATAGTTTGGATTATTATAATCTATGTTTGGGAAAGTGAGAAATAGTGAAATGTGGGAGTGAGGAATAGTGACATATAGGAGAGATGAGGGATGATGAATAGTGAAAGGAAGGAGTGAAAAATTGTGAAAGGAGGGAGTGAGGAATAAGAGAAATAAGGAAAAAAGTAGAATAGTCATAATTCTAGGATTATGATAATCGTTGGGACAAACATGGGGTGGACTTACTCCACTCCTTCATAATTCGAGGACCAAACGACCCCTAAATCTCTAGCTGTCATTTTTACTATTGCACCACCGCTTCAGATAACTCTTAAGATCCATCCAACAATAAGAAGAGTTTGCAAATATAACAAAAAAAAAATTTAGGATAATAGAATCCATGTCACATACATTTTTTAAATTGTAAAAATAACAAATTTAAAAGTAGATTGGGGTGAAATTTGCAAATTTTGTAATATGAAAAAAGAGGTGTTATGAACTGTTTTTTCTAAATTTTTTTGTGATGTAATGCAATTTTCCTAACAATAAACTCTAGGGATGACCCCTCCCACGATCAACTGCTTCAATTATCTCATAATCAATTAGATCGTGTTTTTAAAAAAAATTGAAAAAGTGCATTTTCTACGGTTTTGAAAATGTATTTTTGAATTTTTGAATTATTTTTTTTTAATCAATTCACATTAAAATATTAGGTAAAATCAGATTTTTTTTTTTTATGAATAAGAATAAACGACTACATTTTATTTCACAAAATGGAATTTCAGAGCTGCTGAGTAATTTTGTTGACCCAACTACTTAAAATTGATCAACCAAGTAAGTTTGTTGATTTCCAGCAACTATCTAACTAGAAATAAGCAAACAAACTTGAATAGTTATTCAGGAACTAACAATTCAGCATTCATTTATTCAAACATATCCAATAATCCCACCCTTAAATTCAAATCATCCCAAAAAATCGGCTTGCTTCTCATTGGAATAAGTCTTCCAACTTAAGTGGCTTAGTCATGACGTCCGTATCTTGTTCCTTTCAACAACAATGTTGAAGCTCTCATATTCTCAGCAGTTTCATAAACAATAAGATCCATTAGGAAAATGTAAAAAGTACATCATTTATTGTAAGAGACTGAATTGTTATACTAAAGTATTTTCTAAAATTTCAACATTCCTATATACGTAGAAAATATTTCCATAGACATTGTTCGAATGGCCACAGTGACCATCAAACTTGGGGATTCATTTGAAGGTTGCACAAATATATTTTATGCTGCCCTTGCCCGTGTAACTCTCTGTCCTGCGTACTATTTAGAGTACCTGAATCTATGCTTTTATCAAGCATACGAAAAGGCAATGATACTAGAATGTTTCAGAAGAAAATGGATGTCTGAAGTACTTGTGCGATGAAGGAAACCCAATCAGTTGTTTTACCAGAGTATTTCTAGCCATCTCATCACTTTTTTGCTTTTGTTAAGTTACGCCTCACAGTCTTTCAAAGTTCACGTTTATGTTTGATATCTCTGAAATTTTATAAAATGTCATATATATATCCCTTTTGTAGACACAAACTAAAAAAATTGAAATCTTATCACACAAAACTTAACTTTCTGTAGATATTTTATTTATTTCAACTTAACATATAATACAATTGGTCAAAACATATATATCTTCAAAGAATACAAACGTTTGAATTGTCCAACCCAAAATTGAATACTAGTTTTAAAAAGTTACCAACCACTCTCCAAGTTCCAAAGTAGCTATTAAACATAAACTTCTGATTTAGTTCAGCCCATTTGTTTCAGTGAAAGAATAAAAGAGAGCAATTATGGTAGACAACTCTTCACAACTCACCATCAATAAACGAATCGACTTAACAAAGCAGTTAGTGAAAACACAGAAATTTTTAAAGCGAGTCGAGCCAAATGGAAATACCAAAGAACTCGGGGCTAAATCTATAGTTTCTATTCCAGTCAAATAGTATATTCTCACAACTCCATCCTCTGAGGCCTGAAAGTGAACATGGAGAAAAAATAACACTTTTTACTATTTTTTTTTCAAATAAAAGAACCATTTTTTATATTGATATTGACAATTTGGATCTTGATTTTTGTAGTGCTTAAGCTCATGCTCTACCATCCACATCAAATCCAGACCCAGTCCAGCCAGATTCAGCAGAGCTTCTTCCTTTAGGCACTGCTCCAATTCCCTTCCCTCTTCCATGAAACTGATTTTTCTTTTTTCCTCTTCCTTCTGTCTCAGAAGGGGGCTTTTGATTTTGCCCATTTATCACTGGAGCTGCATCACTGGTCGTTTGATTAGGGACATTTTCATTTGGTTTTGCACCAGTTTCTGTTGTTGTAGCAACTCCAGAAGAATCTGACACTCTGCTATTCTGAGCACCTCCCATTGTCATGACATCCTGTGCAACCCAAAAGGCATACACATTACATCATATTTCAATTGGGCTAAGTTAATAGCTAACCAGCAGAAGCCACTATAGTTGTGATTTGAATTAGAGACATCATATGCAATGTAATGCAAGACTTACATGAGAAACAGAGGTCGATACTCGACTTGAATTCAAAGCTTCCATGCGCCTTTTTAGTTCTTCAAGTCTTGTCAACTGGAAGTTACTGCTTTCTTGAACCTTCGGAAGGAACGATGATGTTATCAAGCAATTGTATAAGTTTGACACAAGCAAAAGCAATGCTGAGGTATGTACCAGATGATTCAAGTCTTCACACAATTTTTGCTTAGCTGCTTCCTCTTCTTGCACTACCTTTGATGCTGCTTCCCAAACCTGAAGGGAAAACATAATATAAGATTCCTGGAATAGCAGTTAACAATCTTAAGATGCAAGCCCAAATAAATGTACAATGTTGAACACATGCAATAAAATTTAGAAGCAATTGGTTGACACCCCTTCCATTTTGTGAACATCCCAGAGAAAGGATGTAATAGCTTGTGTGAAATGCAGTAAGAAGAAGAAAGAAATGGCAACCATGAGATTATACGCTCACAGAACTTACCTATCATTTCTCTCTCTTTTTTTTTTTGGAACAATGCTATCGATGAGCATCTTCTTCAAACATCTAAATGAGAAAATGCATAGACATGGCCAAAAATAGGGGAGAATGGTTTAGCAAGACCAGAACAAATCTGTTGAATAAATTCTTCATATTTTGTCTTCCCCTAAATTCTAGGTTCAAAACATCACAAAGAACTGTGCAACTTGTGGAGCAGGCACAAAGTGACATGCCAAACAGCAAGCTTCAAGTCAAAGTTATACAATAAAAAGATTTAACAAGGGGCCAACCTTCTTTGCTTGTTCTTCCTTCAACTTAGCTGCACGTACTCTCTCAGTTGACATTTCTATTTTCTTCCGCAAAAGTTCAAGAGCTAGAGATATGCAACCACAGTTAGTGGTGAGTCAACTATTTCATGAAAATCACTAATCAAAATAAAACAACTGAGAGTGAGCTCAACCTGCTTTTTTAGGCCCAGATGTGAGTTTCATCTCCATTGTAAGATTTGCCAATTCCCGTTCAACACCCCGAATTTTAGATAAATTTTCATCAATACATCTAGACAAAATAACAAGCCAGCCCATGAAGAACATTTCACGTTTAAGGAAATAGGTAAAAAGAGAAAATAAAAAACCTTGATGAAGGATAATCAACTTCATTTCACTAATTTCATGCTTGGAGTAATTAACACAACAGGTCCAAATGTCGTTTCTAATGTGGTATCATTTTCAAAAAAAAAGACTGATCCTATTAGCTCAGAAGATAGGCACGGGTTCCTCTCCATAAATTGAAGGCTCAAACTTGTAATACTCTAAGGAAAAAGTAAACTTAACTAAGCCGGGATGGTTCCATCAGGATTTCCTCCGGTACCATTAATTGAATACTAGAGCAATTTGCATTATAAATAAACAGTTACTATACCAATATCCGTTAACATCTAAAGAATGTACACAAGGGTAGAGCCCCAGATTTCAATTTCCTTCAACAGGTAAGATAGAACAACAAGTGATGATCAAATTGAAAGCAAAAGAAACACATAAGAAACCAAGGTATAAAATGCGTGTAAAATTAGATCTGAGAAGGTATAAAATTCGTACCTTCTCAATTGAAGACTCCCTTCTTCGATTATCTGTAACACAGTTCGATTACAAGTAAGTAAAATTGAAAACAAGAAGAAAGAAGTAGATTAGGAAAAATGTTAGAGCCCAAAATTAAAATTCAATACCTTCTCAGTGTAAGCAATAACAGGAGCTTCCCTGGCAAGTCCATCAGGGCCGATCTCAGGCAAAAGAGAGGGATCGGAACCCATTGATTCTCAAAGCAAATTCTTGTGGGAATCAGAAGGGAGAATGGTTTAAAGGGATTCTGGATTTGATGGAAACGAAAAAACCCAGTTTCTGAAAGCGACTGATAACAGCAAGAAAATGGGGATACCGAGATCTCGGAAACTGAGGGTTCTTCGATGGGGGAAAGAAAGCTCAAATCCGCAGCAAAACGAACGTCGAGGTTCCGTAATTGCAACCGCGGGTTGACCGATTGAGCCGCATGTGCTAAGCACGTGACCAGGGAGAATTTGCCGCACAAATTTGTATTCAATTTTTTTTTTTTTTTAAAGAAAAACCGGACCCATTACAAGAAGTATGTCTCCTTGAGTAAAGATTTTGAAAACTACCCTTCTTTTTATATCTTAATTTTTTCTTTGTTAGAAAAACAAGGTAGAAATTTGGAGGAACTTTTTTAAAAATAACAAAAATAAATTAAAATATTTACTAACTAGCTATATAAAATTTTAAATTCTATTAATAATATAAACAAGGATTTTTATCACAGTTGAAGAATATCGATGTTTATTATTGATAGAATTTAAATTTTTTTATACATGTTATAAATATTTTGTCTGATAATTTCTCTTTTAATTAATTGTTAATTCAATTATCCTTTATTAATCATTAATATATTACCAAATATATTAGAGAGATATTTTTTAAAATTGTGAATTAGTTTGTAAATATATATGATATACCAAACACAGAGAAAAAAAAAAAGTAATAAAAAGAAAAATGTCTATATAAATCATAAAAAATTTATTAAGGTTGTTCAATTTTAATTTGATATACCTTTTGTTTAAAAAGAATTTCAAGTTCATACCAAATGTTTGAAGTCTCTCATTCAACATTTCTTAAAATTGTCAAACTTACTATATATGAAATTGAACTTTGTAGGTAATACATCTTTAAATTTCTAATTTTGTATCTAATAGAGTTGTGGATTAATTTTTTCTAAGAAGGGTTTGTGAATTAAATTAAAAATTGTTGAATAGGTTGTCGTGGTTCTATTTGGCAAAATTTGAAAGTTTAGAAGACCTCCTAATTAATCAATTTTATAATTAATTAAGACTTATTCAACACCACAATTTGAAAATACACTTATTTGAAAAAAATTTGAAACTTCAATTTTGGATGCAATAAAAAAAAAAAAAAAAAACTCTACTGGATTAAACTTGTAATTTAACCAAAAGAAAAAAATCTTAACTTGAATAATTTGTGTCTGTTTTTTCCCTTAATTTAACATATTTAGTATGAGATGAAAATATGAATTCATAGATAAATTATGATGTTTTTACTATCTTGTTTAATCATAAGGTTTTATTTTAGTTTCGACTCTATTGTATTATCGACTTTTAAGTTCACCTTCTTCTACGTTTATATATATATTTAAATATTATGATAATACAATGTGGTGTTGTTATTAGGTTTAAATGAGCGTATTAAAGATGTGTCAATCTAGCTAATTGAGATATATTGAGATATCTTAATCCGGTAAAGTGTGATTTGTAATTTTCACATTCGTTTTTATTTTCTATTATTCATTTTCTAGATTTTAGTAACAATATAATGTCTTTAAAATATTTTCTATTTTTATCTTATTTCATTGTCATGTATTGCAAATATTAGATTTTTTTAAAAAGTAAGTTAATATATACATAGATATGGTATTAAAACAACTACATGAGAGATCTTGAACCCAAATTTTAGGGTCAGGTGATATGGTTGTGATTGAGAGATTCCTATGCTAATCATCCAAATTAATCCTGGAAAAAAAATAGAAAAATTCAACTAATGAACATCCAAACTCCTAGAAGCATGTTCCACTAAAGTAATTAATCTTTCTGATTTTCCTGTTTTTTATTTTTTTTACTTTTAGTTTTTTGTGATTGTTTCTCTTAGATTTGTTACTCTTTGAGAGAATTGGAAAAGAAGAAAAAGACCATAATCATGTCTTTCACCTATCATCTATCTTAATAGAAGACTTAACTTCTCTTTATATATTTTCCTTTGTGATTGTTTCTCTCAGACTGCTATTCTTTGAAAATTGGAAAAAGGAGAAAGTTTTTCGTACATTTTTCTTAAAACTCGGTTTTGTTGAGGCGATGTTAAACATATATTGACCAGGAGAAGAAATGTACATACAGTGAAGGAATGTAACCATATGGGAATGAACTTGTCCTTTAACCCAAAAGAACTTATTGTATATGTTCTTTTCTCTTAATTTAACATGACAATTTGAACTCATAATATTGAAAAACTAGATTAAATTTTTGTAGGGTAGCATACTTTACTCGAGTTAGCAATAAAATCAATTATTAGTTATAATTATCCTTTAGAAAAAGTATATATGGTGGGTCAGGAGGCGTGCCAAATTTTTATCAACAATAATTCATATTGATAATAATCGTACCATTCAAAATTTTGAAAAATCTCCAACTCATCCTTAGAGAAGATATCATTCATATTCCTACCCATCTTAGTGTACGTACTAAATCTTTTTCTTTTAATAATTCAAATGCTTCTACTATCTCACTTAATTGAAAGGTTTTTCCTAGTCTCTACCTTGTTGTATTATTCACTTTTGAACTCATCTTCCGCTCTCATACGTTCTTATCTTTTTGTCATAATACAACTTGCTTTTGCTCTCGAGGCCTAAATAAAGTTATTGTTAGAGGCATCAATCTAATTAAAATATCTTCATACAGTCATATGTCGTATGTAATATGTAATTTGTAATTTCTAAATTGTCCTTTCGAGTTTTTCAAATGTGACTTTTTAGAATAATAAAAGAATAATCGCCAATGTTTGAAATTTATATAGTTATCTAGAATTGTCTATTGAAGCTAAGGTATAAATAGATGTGTCATCTACCTCTTAAAAGAAAGAAACTAAGAAAGTTCTAATTGAGCCTAAATGCTGAAGCACCCAAAAGAATAAGCTTGCATATAATCAATATAATAGAGATTTCATAGTTAGTCATAATTTATTGTCGAATAATCTGGGCACAATTCGAAGAATTTAGTAATCTAAGGCTAAATTAATTTTCCCCCTAGCTTTATAGAAAATAACATAACTTAGCTTTCTTACTAATCACATACCAAAAAAAAAAAAAATTATAGCTTATCTTTGTACCAACAGTAAGATCATGTTTTCATCCCTTTAACCTTCATATCATTTGACCTAGAAATAAAAAAACACACAGACACAACATATGCGTCGTTTGTGCACTATATTTGGCAGAAACTAATGGCCAATCAGTCATTTTTGTAACACATATATACATGCTAAATCAGTTCTTTTCGTAGTTAATAATATTACATATAAAATTTAACCCTGAAGTATTGATAAATAATTTTAAAACAAAGAGACATATTTATTAAATAATAGGAAGATTTCTATATAGGATATAATTTAACGCAAGCTGGTTCCCCCATGCATCATGATCCTAATTACTTTATTTGTGAAGAATAGTAGAAAATAAAGATTAGGGGGGATCGGAGCATATTCCATATAGATATATAATTAGTGAGATCTATCAAAGTAGCCAATCTGGGATTAAGTTACTCCCACCGTCTATCATCCCCCTGCGCTCTTCTTCTTCTTCTTGGGCTTCATAATACCTGTGTGTTTTTTCTTTTATCATTAGTATTGCTGTTCATTAAAACTCAAACAGACCAAACCCAAAACTAATCATTTTGGCTAGGTCTACCTAATTAATAACCACAATTAACACTTCTCAAATTATATAGTAACTTAAATATTTGGTTTGAATATGCATAATACCTGGTGGCGTTGATCATGTTTCGGTCGTCAGCTCTCACAACTTCGTAATTCTTTGGATCTTCCTCACCACCTTCCTTCTCTTGATCTTTTTCGAGCTGTGTTGCATGCAAAGAACTTTTGTTTTGGTTTTATATTCTACTATATTCGTGAATTTAAAAAATGTTATAAAGCGGACAAAAAAAATAAAAGCAAATACACATAAACAGCAGAACAATCGACACAATTATTTATGCATTTTACTAACAATAATACTAGCTGTGTTTGCAGACGAATAGAGAGATCAGAGAAAATATCAAGGACGACTTAAGGATATAGTCAGAGAGTTTATATAATAAATCAAGATGGTAGTTAAAGAAATCATATATAGCTAAGAAAGAATGGAACTTCAAAGGTATTTTATTATGTTAAAATTACACAAAATAAGTAGTTGAACAAATATTTCTCTATCTTCTTTAAAGGGAAAAAAAAGGAGAAAGAGAGGAAAACCTTTGACTTGAGCTGAGTATTTTGATCTCCAAGATCCTGCTCCTGTATATCTCAAAAAAACTAATGCTTGTCACTTATTTACTCACACAAATAAACAATAAACACACATAAAACTTCCTCTTTAGTTTCATTTTCAATTGAATCACATCACACTATTATCTTTATCAATTCATAAGTTTATCCAAACTTAAGGTTATTTACTTATGACTTGCCCTTTTTTCAAACTTAAAATATTATAGAGCATTATTATATACTAATGTTAGGTTTAACACTGCAACATAATACAGTAGATCATGCTATTATTTTTTCAAGATGCTAAATGATAGAGGAATTAATAAATATACATCCAAATATGTCAACAAGATTGACAGATCATCTATAACACTCAATGCTATTATTAAGCTACAATCAATGCAAAACAAAGCGTAGTATTGCAATAATGCAACAAGGGGATTCCTAACATTGTTATTGAATTTCTAGCGATATATATGTCCACTATTGCAATATACAAGGAAGGATTGTTATTCGATGTGAATATAATTTATTCTGTCATTTTTTTTCTTCCATAATCGATCAATACAAAATTGTCTGACAATTTTATTGTAAAATAATTAAATAGAAAAAGTTGTCTGCTTTAGTTCTTGTGTTGAGAAACATGTTTCCTTTTGTCAAGAAACATTTCCATATAATTATAAGTTTTTTTTTTTTTTTTTTTTTGGAAAAAGGTACAACACAAAAGCACTTGAAAACACCAAAATTGTAGACTCTTATTTCTAACTTTTTCTTTCAACATAGTTTTCTTTTTACTTTATGAAATTGATCATAGTTCCAAACAATAATAATGATATATAATAATAAATAACGTAACATATAGATTTTTACTATTTAACTTTAAACAAATTTTCGTGTAAAAATTATTTTATATTTTAAAATTTGAAAGAGAACAGATAAATATTATTATATATAAGAAAATTATCAAAAATAACAAATTTGACAAAATATTTACAACATATAGCAAAATTTTAGATTCTATCAATAATAGACATTGATAGACACTGATATCATTTTCTATTAGTAACATTGATAGACCGTGATAGAAGTTTATCAATTTATATCATTGATAGAATCCAAAATTTTACTATACTTTGTAAATATTTTAATCTATTTTACTTAAAAATGTCTTATATATATCAAATGCATCTTAATTAGTTTGCAAAAGAAATTATAATAAGAAGTAACTATCAAATACAAGCAACAAATTATGTCTGTATATATATTAGTATATGTATAATAATTAGGGTTGGATATCTTTCAAAAGAGATACAGGTGGATTAGTAGGTACACTAGGATATCTCCCACTAGATGGATACTTCCTTAACACTATCATTATTTCTGTTTCATCAATGATAAAGAAAAATAATTATAATTAGGATTGGATATCATATTTTATCCGTAAATTAAAGCGACATCTTGTAAATAGTTTTAAATTTATGCTATTTATAACAATTCCTCATAATTAAACTTAGATTTTTCTTACCATTTTACGCAAGTCTGCTAATTTTTGAAGCATTATTTCAGCCTGCAGTTAACAACATAAACAAATATATCAATGTCTATTATTAACCGACCATCAAACTTCATGAAATGGATTTCGATAAATATATTATTAAATTTACCTCCATCATTCTTTTCTTTCATTTTTTCATTTTTCATTTTTCATTTTTTAAAATAGAGATTACATTAGTCACAATCAATCTTAAGATTAAATTTTTAATTGGATTCATTTAATAATGGAATGCCACGACCATTTTATCTCATCAATATACCCCAGATTATTCGGTTTCTATGTTTGGTTACTATCATGATCACAACCATTTAGTATCCTAATCTACAAGGTTTAATCATCTTTATGTCACATCTTCGTGGCAATTTAATGTAATATTAGAGTATATGATCACAAATCTTCATATCAACCTTTTTATAGTGCGTCTGTATCATTATTTCATTTTCTATATTCAAATACCATATGTTGAGCAATGGGATTTAGTAGTGATTTAAAACTTATATAGACCGAAAAAAATTTCTTACTACAATTAGTAAAGTAAAGGAGATTTTGATAAACTATATGTTCACATAACCAAAAAGCTTAAAAGTTCAAACCTTTTTAAAATAAAATTAATAACCATTTTATGATGGTGCTAAAGATGCAAAGTGTCAACCTAATTGAAAAAAATCTTAGTGCACGCACCGTAATTATATGTATTTTATTCAAAAAGAAAATTAATAAATCATTTGATATAATATGAATTCTTTTCAAATATTATAATTTCTCTTCGTTGTAAAAAATTGTTTGAAAATAACACCACACACACAAGTATTAAAGGCAGAACTTTCAGATATGATTCAGTTAAATCAGTATCAAAACCAAAACATAACTTTTTGAATTTTATTCAATTCTACACACTGTTGTTGACAATGAAAAGCATTTTCATCTATATTAAAAAGTAGATCATAAAATAATCATAAACGATAAACAATTAAAGAAACTCTTCCCATATTCTTTTAGTAACTCATTTTATAATCAAGAAATTTACAAAATTGAGCTGTATTGAGGGTAAATTCAGAAGTATGATAGGGATATATCAAAATAATTTTGGGTAGGACCAAATCCAAAAAGAAAAAGAAAAGGATAAAAAATTGATCTAATGGGGAGAAATCACTAATCAGTAGAGAAATTATCCTTATTAATGTTATGAATTTAGTGATTCCAACCTAATAAAAAGAATAAAATTAAACTAAAATAGTAAAAGACCAATCCTTATCTTGAATTACCTTTCGCTGTCTAGTTTGGGAAAGAGTTTTGTCCAACTGTTTCTCAAAATTATGCAACTCTTTTAAGGTCAATGGTTCAAGTTCTTCTCCAAGAAAATTCCTTCAAAATTCACACAAAATTAAACCACACATCAAGATCAATTTTTAAAAAAACAGGGTCTTGATTTAACTAATCTAATTAAATTAACCTATGGGAGCGTTGAAGAGATTCATATTTAGCTCTCAGCTTTGACACCTCCTCTATCTGCATTACCAACATGTATATCATCATATCATCACCGACAAATTTCAAAAAACAAAAAGAAAAAAAACTTTCTTTTAAACCAATTAACCCTATATCTTATTAGTCAATCCGAACATAGCTTAATAAATAAGACATAAATAGTTTGGATCTCCTAATTGTTCACCTGTATGTCACTCTCATCAAGATTGGTGGTTGATCCAGAGGTGTAACATTGCTGGTGATACCTCTCAAGGATTTTGTTCATGCTAATTATTGATGAGTGAAAGTGATGATAAATTGCAATAAATAAAAGAAATTAGAAGAAGAAGAAGAAGGAATGAAAAAAAGTGTAGTATTTTAATTTACTCAGTGCTGCCAAATTCAAAGAGCTTTCCACGAGTAGAGAAGATGATGAGAGCAACATCAACATCACAAAGCACAGAGAGTTCAGAAGCCTTCTTCAATAACCCATTTCTTCTCTTTGAGAAGGTCACTTGACGATTCACTCTGTTCTCTATTCTTTCAAGCACTACTTTTCCCCTTCCCATTATGATATTATAATCTAATTCCTCCTCCTCCTTCTCTGATCTCTCAAACTAAAGCTAAAACCACATATTATATATGTTCAACAAAGTGTGTGGAAGTGTTCTTTTTGGTTTTTATAGTTCCTCTCCCTTACCTTAGCTTGTCCCTTTCCAATTTTTATCTTTGTTACCCTCCAAAACTCTCTCTTTCCCTTTCCCTTTCCCTTTCCGATTCTCTATATTTTCTCTTCTTTTTAAACATGGAGGACACGTCCTTTCCTTAATCCTCCTAAAATCAAACCCATTCTCCCTTACAAAAGTGCTGTTATTTTACTTTTTATGTCTAAACTACACCATCTCCACATTCTTTAAATCACATAAATTACTTAAAGGTTTATCTCAAAACCAAATTTAATCAGCTATGAAAGTGAGTAACTCGTGTATTTGGTAAAGATGGTAGGTTGCATTTTTATTTTTGTTAGATTTAGTCTCAAATGAATAAGCACATAGTCTCGCTTCTTGGTCCACAGGTCGAGGTCGAGGTCTAGGGTTGTGTCTCTAAAAACCTAATTAGGACTCAGATCTATGTTGTTCTATGATTTTTGGCCTAGAGTTTAGAGAAGACTGTTATATACAAATTCTTTTTACTCTATACTGCCTCTAAATTTGTAATATGTTATTTTCTCTCTAATAATAAATTTCTCTCTCCCTCTACTCGTAAACGTAAGTAACACAATCTCTATGTCCATTTCTCTAGTCATTATATTTTTTGTATTATTTAGTTGTCGATTTCTTAACAATTTTTTTTTTAATGTGAGATTTTCAACTGTGAGATATTTTTATACAAGATCATGAACAAATGATGTTGACTAGTTTTCTACCATAGTCCATATATGATAACATGACTAACTTGGATTTTTTTTTTTTTTTTTTTTAACAAAATACCAAAAGAGAGTGATCACAAGTTGCGCATCGGAACCATCTTAACTATGTTGACGTATCTTTAGTACCATCATTATGCACCGAGATCAAGTAGAGATGAATTCACAATCAAAACAAAAAATATAAGAGTTCTCAACGTTGGTTTTTATTTTTAATTTTTATTAAAGCTCAATTGATAATACAGGATATGGAGGGATTGAACATTCCATTTAGGAAAAGATAACAAAATCTAACTTGGACCAGACTGCGTAAGATATGATAAAAACATATATTTGAATATGTTTCAAAAATAGTATAGAGCTTTCTCCATTTAAAAAAAATCTTCTGACGAGTAATACACTATTGCTCTTCAAATTTCTTTACCCTTTTTCCCTTTTTAGGTTTGAGATTACTGTTACATCTCCAACAGTACCAACTTTATTGAAATATTTTATACAAATTTCAAATTCTTCTTTTAAACATGATTAATTGTTCTCTTTATTCTCTTCACCTAACAAAATAGTTGTACTATACTTTAATATTAGCCAAAACAGACACAAGTCCTTTTCCAACAGTAAACTATTTTGGTGAAATAATATTTCTTTTAATAAAGATTGATGAATTTTTAACTTCTATTGTTTATAGAACTAATGACCTTCTGACGTCTAAATTAGATAGTGAAGATATGGGAAAAGAAAAAAAAAAGAAAAAGAAAAAGAAGGTCATCTAAATCAAGTATAATATAATTTAAGGACAGTGATATAATTAAGGTCGAAATTTGATAACAATCTTGTATGAATTGAGATTTGTGAAACACAAATGAAGGGTATCTGTCAAATGGTCCAGGTATTATAACCAAAGAACATAGAACCCTAATCACATTGCAAGAAAATATGATCAAGAGTTTCAAGGGTTTGCAATAAAGAAGTGCTACTTTGGGTTGACCATCTTATGATTATTTTATAGATCATAATTATAAAATATACTTCGAATTTAGGTTATTTAATTTACATTGATAAACACTTTCTATGTTCTTAAAATAAATAAATAGCTCTAAACAAAAGTATATTGAATAAGCACATGTAAATTATATAAATAGTGAATCTTACTTGTCATATCATGGATTATAAAAACAAATTATTATAAACTGTTGTGATTTATTATGAGCCAATATAATATATACTTTTCTTACGAAAAGTATGCATGAGCAATTAAACTGCCACATTTATAATCTTTCAAAAAAAAAAAAAAACTGCCTCATTTATTTTATTATTCATTTATCTATTGAATTTTTGCCATGGTGGGTAGCTTCTGATAATTAATATATATTTTTTGACATAATGTACTACAATTATTAATGAATAGCTTCATGTGAGTATAAGAGAGTTCAGGTTGAAAAAATGGAATATAATAAATCTTTATAAAATAAATAAACTGATATTGAGATGAAACTTCATACATTAAATATAATATCAAAGTTCATAAAATATTTGCAAACAAAATAATATGGTACAATTCGATTGATGCTACTTTATAGAGTCAATGGGTAGAAACAAACAACAAAACCTTTCAAATCTTCTTTCCTTTCTAATTATTATTTCCCCTGTATTTCTTCAAATTGGAAGAATTTTCACCTAGCATCTTACTTTTGTATGTTGACCGAACAATGAGTTCATCTCCAACTCCCCACTATATATATATATATATATATATATATTATTTAATGTATCACTTTTTTGAGGTTGGTGATGAAGACACTAACAATGTACCAAATAGAAACTAGATCGAAATTATTAGAGATGAAAGATGTATTTTTTCTAAAATTCAATACATCCATTATGGATGAAATAAATATAGTTCTAGTTATCCTTCGAAGAATTATTTAATTGATATTCACACGGAGAGTTTTAAAAAATATTTTAGACAAAATAACTCTCTAAATATATACCTACCCGACTCATACCCCAACACCCCTAAATACGTTGACATTTACATGCAACTAAATTGTGGAAGAACAAAGAAATTAAAAGAATAAAAGTAAAGTACGTGGGGCTGTAAAGGCGTAGACTAAGATAAAGAAAATGATATGATTATAAAGTGATCATTTTCAAGTTATATTTGACATTTTTTAAAGAAGTTGTCTCTAATTCATTTTGTTTTCCTTTCTTTTTTTACCCATTAAATTTTATTTTTGTTTTGCTTCCAACATTTTTACTATATTTTTCACATTTCTTTGAAAAAAAATCATTTGAACTTAAATGTTTATTTTAAAATTTTATACCTTCTTAGTTTCTAAAAATATAGACACTACTACATCAATCAATTCAAACGGTTATGAAATGTGACATTGAAATTGGAAATTCAAGGATGTTGCCAATATAGCAACTTCTTTTTTGGTATACAAAACTTGATCAAGGAGATTTAAGCCTCCATTTTATGAAGACAGAAACATATAGCTTGATCATGTTTGTTAGGTGCAAACAAAGTTTCATATTGATTAAGGGCATGAAACAATTGTGAGGAAAAACTATTCTACTGATATGTGATCTTTTGGGTGGTTTAAAAACCAAAGTCATGAAAGTTTGAGCTTAATGTCATATAATTTGTAGTGATAGATAGGGGTTCTATTATTCATATCAATTGGACAAAATCATGGTCTAAACTTAGTTGCATGAGTGGGATCCTAAAAGCAATGCGTATTGTGGATGATAATTTCTAAAATAGATTAGCACTATCTGATCATTTTTAATTGAGTATTTTCAAAAGTAAAATAATGAGAATTTATATATTGAAAGTAGATCATATCATACTATAGGTTTTACTATCTTATCAATATGCACATTTACCATTGTAATAACTTTAATAGATGTTGGTTTTTTCATGTACATTGACTAATTAGAAAAAGAATAAAAAAGGGAAAATGTGCCAACAGTTTGGCCTTTTGTACCCTAGTTTAATTAACTTTGGCCTTATAATTTCTATTGCAATTTCAGTTTAGTTTGGTATTGGATTCTATGAATTTCATCTCAACTTAATTCTCCTTTAACAATCATTTTTTTAAATGCTTTGTGAAAAAAAAAATTGAAGCTAAATTCAAACAAATTACTCTGTTTACCTGGAAAAAAATCTGAAAATATGAATTTGAAAACAAAGGCGTATTTTATGTTTTTAAGATATGTGTTTGGTGGTTGAATCAAAATTGGATTTTAATTTTAAAAAATATTTAAATGTATTTAATACAATAAATAAACATATATGTATGTAGGTATATATATATACAAATTATAAAACTAGTCTTATTTATCCATTAAGATTAATTGACAATAAGCTACTATTAATTTTTATTTATGAATATTTGTGTTTAAATTTTTTGTTAAATTAGAAATTTAACCCTTATAGTTTTGAAGAAAGTTAAAGTTTAGTATCTATAATTTGATAAAACCATATATATATATATATAGTTATTATAGTTTGAAAAACCTTAATAAATAGTTCCAACAAACAATACTAGCTTTTATGATTTTATCAAACCAAGAGAACTTCACTCTAATTATAAACTATAATGCTAAATTCTATCTTTTTAAAATCATATGGATCAAATTTGTAATTTAACCTAAAAATTTTATATGATTATTATTTTGTAATATTATATAATTTATGTTATATAATGACAAAATGATAAACTTATACATTTTAAAATGTAGTTAAAATACTGGATATAGTAAAAACACAAAAATGATGTTTTCAAAATCTATATTGTTTGGATTATAAAATTCAAAAGCAATTTTTAGAAATTAAATTTGAATTTTTTTTGTCAAACACATATTTACTAAATTCAATAAATTAGAAAACATAAAACATAATTTGAGTTATCTACCAAACAAACGAAATCATGAATCCAACTAAGAGCATATATTTGTGGGTGAAAGTAATTCTGAAACAATACTAATACTGTTTAACATAAATGAATCAATTAAAAAAAACTCTTAAACATATAAAGGTGAAATAAAAAGTAAGTGATCAGACTACATGGAGTAGATTTCAATTATGTTCTTAAGAATGTATTAGTTTGAGCCTTCAATTTTGATTTTTTTTTTTATATATGTTTTTTCAATAAAAAATAATTAATATGAAAATGGACAAATAAAAAAGAAAAAGAAAAAGAAAAAGAGAGAGAGAAAAATAAAAAGGGGGCGTCGTTTCAGTGTCGTTGTTAGAAGAGAATGTGTTCCCATTTCCACATGTAAATAGGAAGTGTAGGTGTATTTCCGTAGCAATAGAGTTTCAGCTTTTCATCTATCTCTCTTATCATCTGATTGCCCATTTCTAACCCACGTGTCGACTACCTATTTGCTCTATCTTCCCATTTTAATGTCCTTTCTTTATTTGCTGTCCTTTTCTCCCTTTTGTGGGCTCCATTCACTTATTCATCTTTACACGTGTCGCTCTCTCCCTTTCTTCTTTCCACATATGCCCATCTATTCACTTCTACCCTCACCCAATCCTAACTCGACGCGTATTCCAGTTTAAAAGGACTTCCACAATATCATCAACCACCACAACACACCTTCTCTCTCTCTCTCTCTCTCTTTAATTATTCTTAATCATCCCCTCCACTCTTTTCTTTCGCAAATATTCTAATGCAATCAAACCAACTTGTTCTACTTTCCATCTTCTATCAAATAAAATCATTACCAATACTTCCAAATATTGTAATTGCTACACTGTTCCTACTTTGAACTCGATTAAGTTTTACTCAACTCACCCCTCCACACTATTAATGTCCACTCACTTCTAAATTTAGGAGACAAAGTTTCACTATGTACAACATGATAAGTATTATGTGTCGATGCTAGCTAGTACTGTAGGTCATTATTGTGTATTCCTATATCATTTTTCACGTGACAATATGTAATCTTTTTCTATGAGTCAATGACTTCTTAAATGTGGAGATTGTGTCATCGAACTCGGTTACTAATTCCTGTTGTTCTAATTATTGTTATTTGTTTGAACCCAAAATTAACCCAAATGAATAAATAACCCAGCCTCAACCACATGGATTGGATTGAGTTGGTGAGTTTTTCCTACTCATGGTGTTTTTTGAACGGCTCTAGTAACTAAGTTCAAAATATTTGCAATATGATACAACTATATAAAGAAATTTGAAGATGTTACAAAATTTAGATAAGTGATACCTAATGAAAATTACATTGGGCGTATTTCTTAGAATAATATAGTTAAAAAATGTATTAGGAACATTTTTAAAGTATCGTAAATAAAGAAAATTCCTATTCATTATTGTCGATAGACTCAATGACGTGGTTTATTACTATAGATCTTTATTAGTGATATAATCCATCATTAATAGATTTGGAGACTAGAATCTAAATTTCACCGTATCTTTCTTATGATCTAACTTAATCAACTATATTTATAACTATTCCTTATAGATACTAATTCAACCCTGCTCAATTTGGCCATTGATTTAAATTTGTACACAGAAATTTGAATTTCTTTTTATTGTGTTTAATGAAATCCAATTCTATTTACATTTGTTTAAAAGTTCACTGCTCTATAATTATTGTCGGCTCTACTATTCTCAAATTTTCACTCAATAAATTTCTAAATTAAAAACATGTAAACAAAATCAAGGATTTATTTTTAATGCAGAAAGTTACTGAGATACAACTATAACGTTATTATAATTAATTTAATAAGAATTAGGGGTATTTCTAATGTTTCTTCAAACTATGGGATATATAGATTGTAATGAAAAAGTAGAGAGTAAGTGGATATGTTTAGTTTATAAGTCAATTGCTTGTTCACAACTAAGATATTAGAACTTCTATGTCCATTCTATATTTTAAAAGAAATATGAATCTTTATCAGATTTGGAAGTTTACTCCTAAATTATGTACACCAGTGTTATATCAAGCAGAAGAAAAGAAGAGTAGGAAGAAGACGAAGCCAAAATATAATAAAGGAATAGTTGCAAATTTAACCATTAGATGCAAAATAATAAAATATATAACAAATTATTAGAAGTCTATCACCGGTAGACTATGTTGTAAATATTGGTCTATCATTGATAGATCATACAAATTTATCAGTGATACGAGTCTATTTGCGATAGTTTTGCTATATTTACAATTTTTTAAAAATATTATTATATCCTTAATTATTATTCCTAAAACGTTCTATCAACTATAATTACCCTATAATAAATAGATATTGCGCTCAAAAACATTAGATAGTGAAGCCCATAGAAACGTTTATTAGGCCCATGGGCTTGGTAATTTTTAAGGGAACAAATGAATTGATATTTACATAAATGGAGCTACCAAATTCATTGTTTCACTACCATGGAGTTGTTTAATTCACATGGGTTAGTAATGGAGAAACTATTAGAATTGTGTACATGGGAGTACTAGAACTACAATTATTAGCATATTACATATATAGTTGCGTAGATTGATACTAATGTAGAGAATAGTGATTGTCATTAATTCGTAATTAAGTAGAAGATTAAGAATGCAATAATTGTGAATGGCATGGGCAGTCTCACCATATGATTTGTAATCAAAATTATCTATCCATGCTGCTTTGTGTCTTTCGTAAGAGCAAACAAAAAACAGTCTTCTCAATTGATATTGGACAAACAAAGAAAATCTTTTGGGAAAGAACATTATATTAAATAGTCTTTTTCTTTCTTTTTATTTTCCTCCTCTTCCTATGATAAGGCATACCCTTGTCTTTGCTTGTCTCTCTCCAAAATAACAAAACTTCTTTTCTATCTTTTTATAATTTGAGTGAGTCATGCCAATATGTCTTATTTTTCAGTTACTTACCCCAAACAAGAAAAAAAAAAAGAAAAAAAAAGAAAAACTCAAATGGGTTGCTCTTTAATTTGAGGGTGATTTGGAAAAAATAGATGGTTTTAATTTTTTTTTGAAAAAATGGGTGTTTTTAAAATTATTTTGGTAAAATGACTAAAATTATTGACATTATTGAGATGCGTCTCTTGAACTTTTTCTCTAGGCAGCGCAAAAGATTTAACTCCTTTTATTAAAATAGTTTTGAAAATACCATTGTTTTTCTCAATTTTTTTTTAAACCACCAATTTTCGCTCATAGTATAGTATATTCTTCACAACAAACACTAACGTGTCCACATTTTGGGTGGAACAAATTAATTACCCAAAAAGCTTCGCAATATCCACATTTTAAAAAGCTTCTCAGTATCCACATTTTGAGATTTTCTAATTTATATGTTGAATTATTGTCATCAAGCTATGATCATTTTTTAACCTCTCATTGAATATAAATAATTGATTTACATGTATAATTATTTCAATAAAATTGTTTTAAATTAAATGATAAAAATGCTAAAAATATTTATAAATAAAATAAAATGTCACGATCAATTAGTGATAGATTATGATAGATTACTATTTGTATGTCAATACAAAGATAGTAGTCTATCATGATTCATATCGATAAATACTGAAATTTTGTTCACTAGTAAATATTTTGACTTATTTTGCTAAATTTGAAATCAACCATTCTCTTTTCGTCTCTATCTGAAAAAGAAAAAACCGAAGCACATCTATTTCTTTTTCTCTCAAATAAATCTTGAAGTCACCTCTTCCTTCTCCTTTCCTTTTTCTTTTCGGTTTTCTCCACCCAATAGTTGATGTCCCCATGTTCGTTCCAGTCCCGCTACTGAGTAAGCCTGCTATAGTCTTTCACCAAGACACCCACGACCTTCGACGAAAATAAATTCTTGGCACTCCAACATCTTCTTTTACCGTTTTCATCTTTTTCAATGAGTTGCAGTGCTATCGGTTGTATTTTTGGCATTAGTTTTGAGTTGCCCACTCATTAACGACCCAAAGTATGTAGAAATATTATGTGTATTCAGACACCAACTAGCAAGATTTTCGTGTGGTTTGGGTAAGTTTGAAATTAAAATTAAACTTCACTAGATGATTTTCACAAATTAAATTTAGTTAGAGAATAACATACTTTAATGATCTTTTAAGGAGTTGTGTTTCTCTCACTTGATCTTCCCTTAGTACTTAATTAAGTTTTTTTATGAAAAAAGTGAACTACTCGAGTGAGAGTGAAATGACCAATCGTCTCTAAGATTCTATTTATAGACACCACCTATCGTGATGTTTAATTAGAGTATTATCTTTTTACTTAATAAATCTAATAAGATAATTAATAAGTCCAAAAGAGATAAAATAGTATATAATGTACATAAGTCACATTAGTAATAATATTTAAAATAAATCTAACATATTTGGATAAGAATTTTCTAAATTTTCTAAATTTTCTTTCAAATTTGTTTAAGGTTATTTAGAATTGTTTCCAACACTTGGAAGCTTTCACCTATAGATTTCCAATAGTTTCAGAACTATTCAAACACTTTTTAAAGAAAGGACTCAAGTATGTTTTGGTGAATTTTAGACCTTATAGTTCTATTTATATCTTTTTAATTAATTTTAGAGGTTGTAAGTTAGTTTTTAACTCTTGTGTTTTCTTTATTTTTAATTTAGGCTTGGTTCGAGATGCTTGAATTAAGGTTTTAAGGTTGCTTTGGGTAATACTACCCATTATGAATGTTTCTTTTTAGTGTGTCTCATGCTGCCTAGCTTTGACGTTTTTGTTGAATTTTTTGGCAAAATATTAAAAGTACAATTTACCCACGTCGGTTATTTTATACAAAGGTGAGTGACTCCAAGCCTATAAAAAGCTAAGAGCTCACCTACATTGTTTACGAATATTTTAGTTAGAAGCAATTTAAGCTTTAGTGTGCTAGATGATCTAGTTAAATTCGTTTTGTATTCTCTAGTTGGAGAGTGGGAAAAATGTGTGACTGACCAAAAGCTTTGAGAGAGTATTTTTGTAATTAGGATTGGAAGAGAGAAAATATTATTTATGATTGTAGCAATTTTTCACCGAGTATATTTCTTTCTTGTTCGTGGTTTCATGTAAATTCTTGTGTTTTCAGATTTTTTTTTTTATTTTTTTTAATAATTTCTCTATCATTCTTCTGGTTACTCCTGTGGTAGAATTAGGAGGTTTTGTCCTTTGGCATTGGTGATGATCTCAAACGGGCATGTCAAGATATAAAAGACTTTCTTGTCATTCCATTATTTCTTGTATATCCTTATGTGTCTCTTTGATCGACTCTAGCTTCGACCTCTTGAAAAACTGTTCTTCACAATCTCCTAACGTATCTTTTGTGCTCATAGTAATGCTTTCTTTTTATGCTCCAAATGTCATAGCTGAGCATGGTAAGCATCAGTAGTTGGAGCGACGAATCCATCTCACCGTTGAACTATTTTTCTCTCAATTTTGTTGCTGCCACTATGTCGAGAGAGAGAAAAAGATGCGTGAAGGGAAAGTGTTGAGAAAATGATATATTATTTAATTAATCATGCCTTTATATATTATTAGGCTTACAAAAACAACCACATAGAAAACTAATTAATGGCTATAGAAACTCATAAATGTTTCCAAGTCCACTCAACTTCTAAAACAAAACTTCTAAATTAACTCACATGACTCAAAAGGGACTATAGTAAAAAAAAAGGAAAGAAAAAAGGCCACAAATAAAGTTTAAATAGTACAAAACCTTTCATTTTCTAACCTGACATTAAAAATGTCTCCAACTATAACTGTTTTGTTGAAACATATAGTACTAATGTACAAGTTAGGAGGGGGGAAAAGGTGGTTGTCAATCATTCACTCATGGCTGTTGGATTCCATACGCTCTCCACCTTTTGGATGAAAAAGAGTAGTTTTTCAAAATTTCAAATGATAATTAAGTTTACAAGGGTTAGTGAGACTTATGGACCGTACCCATTGATTATATTGATTTCTGAACATAGAAATCTCATACCAGAGTCCATACCTTTTCATTTTAAGTAAAGCCTTTAGTAAAAGATATGCAAATATAAATTGGACTAAAAAAGAGAGAAGAAAGCATATACTTTTAATGATTGAAAATTTTGGGTTGGTCCTCTTCCTTGAAAAATCCGAAACCACACTATCAATTAAAGGATTTTATTTGTCTCCCATTGTTATAATTATAGTACTAGAAGTTATGACTAACAACCACACCAAAGGCCAATTGGACAAACACACGTAGTGGCAATGCCAAACAAGAAACACAGCCATGACTTCAGTGGGTAACTAAAGACGGAATGTTTTTGCCCTAATTGGGACAATCAGTACAGTTTTTTGTAGTCATACCAATCTTGTTTGGTCTGTCACTTTCCATGGGATTTCTTTTTTCTATAGCAAGGAAAGCAATGTGGCCTCACCTTAATTTGATATGCATGAAATTGTGGAAACTCCCCCACCATATAAAAACACAGTTACTTTAGTGATTATGTTACCTCTGTTATAATCTCTCCCTTCTGATTGTTTTTGCTATCAAACTGACAATCAAATAAAACAAAAACATAAAAACTAGAGAAAAATCAACGTAGAGTTTTATGTAGTTTACCAAGTTAATTTATTAAAGAGAAATATTATATTACAAATTTACAGTAATAATGTCCTCACGAGACCTCATGCTTGACTATGATAATGGGCTTGGAATTTAGAAATGTGGGTAGAAGTGTGATAGATTTACATAGATAAAATTATGATGTGTCCGTTCGTTTTTGGTCATATATTTGAATGTACAATCTCACATGTTTATTACAAACAACGGTAAGAAAAAAACAGAGGGCAGTTTGCCTTCCCTTCATCAGTACAAGGATTTTAGATAATCTTCAAAAAGTAAATTCATTTGGATCAACGTATTAAAACTAAATATAAACAAATGTTATGCTAAAATTCAAAGAGAGTGTTTGTCCTACTAACTATACTAAGGGTAATATGGAGAAAAAATTGAACAAAAGCCCACGAAAGCAACTTATATTTCATGCTTACACAAAATATGATGAACAAATAGTTGAAAGCAATATGAATCTTGAAAAAGGAGAAAACTAAGGTAGGTAGTGGGATAAACATTCAAAAAGCAAAAAGGCAGACATGGAAGAATTAAGTCCAACGGCTTTCAACTTTTTCCCATTAACATACTATATTTAATGCTCAGTTTTAATTTACTCTTCAAAATCATTCAAACAGAAATGATCAAAGGAACTAAAGCTTTTATTTGGTGACATCTCTCTTTTGGAAACTAGAGGAGAGAGAATTATCTCTTAAATTCAACTTTTTTGAATTAAAAATATGTATATTTTAGAAGAAAAAGTTTTCCTTCACATTTTAGGCTGATCGTATATAATACCATTTGTAATACTAAAGAATACTACTATAATTAAGCCTTCACTTAACGTATTTGTTGTTAACTAAAATACACATTACCTTTATGTTTGAGATAGCCTTCAATAAACTTACATAGACTCCTCCCTAATTTAAGCCTCCACGAAATAGCTTCATATATCTCAAGTTAAGTACGAGATACCTCCAAATATATACAATAATGAAATTTATATGGGCTCCTCTTAACTAAGAAATAAACTATGGTTCACTAACGACGACAGACAACAAATGAGCACACACTTTGGTATGGAAAATAGGAGAATAGAAAAAATCAAAGAAGGGAAGTTCCAAAAGAAACTGAATATAACGAGTAATCTTATCTTTCAAGATCTTGGAGATCTTGGAGAATCCAATTCAAGTGAATTATATCTCACACGATACAATGACTATTTTGCTTTGTTCGTACCCACACTTTGACTATCTTAAAAGTTTCACAATATTCATTCCCTTCTTTTATGAAAATTAAAATGATTTTATTTTTTTTGCCATCATTACCAAATACCAACTACCTAGAATTCTTCAAAATATCACATACCAATATTGCTCTAATTAACTTCTTGACTTCCAAGTGTAACTTTTCAGGCTCATAAATTTTCTTAACTATATTTAAATTAATAGTGATTTTAAACTTCGTTAATTTTTCATATCCAATCTTCAAAAAACTATATAAAATTGTTGAACCTAGCTCTTTATACATTTACATTAAAATGATTTTCTAAGTGACATTGTGCTATCCATCACTACTATGTTGCTAAGGAAAAGGAAATGATTGATGAGTAGCACTAAACAATCCCATACACATTTATTCCAAAATCCAAAACACCAAATTTCAAATACATTGGCCAATAACTCTTCAAAAAAAAAAAAAAAACAGAAAAGAAAAGAAAAGAAAACATAGTCAACATCACTTCTCATTTCCTCATCAATACTTAATTCCCCAAAGGAACTAAGAGCAAGTGATGGTACAAAACTATCATGCTTTTGGTGGAGGACTATACTAATGTTGTCCTTTGGCTTGGCCTATCACTTTCATTAGGAAACTGATGAGGTATAGATGACAGATAAAAGAAAGAAAATATATAAAGAAAATTTATATGTTTTATGGAAAACAAAAAAACTATGAACAAATAGTAGATTTACAATGTGAAAAGTCAACCATGATATACAAATTGGATGTATAGTTTTTTTTTGTGATCATTACTCATGCAAAAAAAATATAATTTAACTTATAAAATGTCGAGTTTGGTGTTGTTATATTATTCCAAATTCTAGTCACAAACAAAGTATATATTAAATAATTAATGATCAATAACTTTGTTTGATTTGTTCTTTTGCTTGGTTTTAATTTAATTTATATCATGAGTACGTGTTGACAAAGTTCTGATGGATTTTTTTTTCACTCTTTTTAAGGAAAAGAAAAGAAATGGAAAACATTACACATATTTAGAAGTGAAAAAATATTTGGGTGTATTTCCTAGTCCACTGAAGTGTCCTACATAAATTTTCATGTGACCATTTTTTAAAAATATTTCTCCATTCTTACTATTGAAGAAGACGTATGCAACTTGAGCTAGATGTACTCAAATATTATTTTTTACTATATATGTGTAATTTTTTTAACAAAGTACTCTAGATTAAAGATTCAGCATGTACATGACCAAATATTATTTTTTACTATATATGTGTAATTTTTTTAACAAAGTACTCTAGATTAAAGATTCAGCATGTACATGACCAAGATATCACAATTAAATTAACACACATGTTACTTAATTAGTACCTATATCTTAAAAAGTGCAATTAGAAATATAGCTTTCTAAATATGTAACGATTTAAATCATTACACTTTAAAATTTATAACGGTTAATTTTTATATATCGTGGCTATAATTACATTAAAATTTAATATTAACTTTTATGAAATAACAACACTGTGACCAATCTTTATAGTTTATAGATATTTAGAAAGTTATATATGTAGTGCATTGATTTGTGTTTAAAAAAAAGTGTATAATTAAAAAAAATGTTTATAAACATTTTTAAATGAATGCATAGGAAAAAGTCAACCCAAACTAAAAGTTTATAATTTTAGTTTTTAGTAGACACAGAATTGGAAGTTTCGTTTGTTTCAACCAAATATATTAGTTTCTCGAGATCAAATTATTCATTAATGAATAAACAAACCAGGAAAACTGCCATGCAGTAAAAAGAAAAACAAAAAAGTATAAGAGAAAATTAATAAATGTGTCCTTTTCAAAACATTTGTTTTTTGGAATTTGTCTCTAACCAAAGAAAAGTGAAGTCATACATACAGCAATCACTCACCATATGACTACTTTGGTTATTCACATTTTGGGGTTGAAATAATTATAGGAAATACAGCGTATTTTCAGAAAGTATATATCATTTAAACTATCAAATATTTGGCTGTTTTAGTTTCCAAATTTTTTAGATTAAAAAGTTGTTTTTTGTATCCATAACTCTCGAGTGCATATGATTTTAGTTTTTATTAAGGCAGAAACATGATTGCATTGGAATGATATTTTTGTTTTAATACTCGTAAGTAATGTTGAAACGAGTTGATGTGCATTTTAGCTAATCTTTCGAGATAACTTGTATGGCCCTTTAACATTTGACTGTCAAGAAAATTTATATAGGTAAAATATATTAAGTTTTGGTAATTAGGTGATTACCATATGAATTGAACTCATAATGTCTTGATCCTTTTTATTAAGTTCATGCATGTCTCTTTACTACTAGGTCAACTTGTATGGATAGGTGGTTCCACTCATTTGTTGTGTAAACGAATATGAAACTAATAAAAATTTATCAAATTTTTCTGTCGTGTTGCAATATTTTTTAATGATTATTTTTATGTTTCAATACTACCTTTCTCTCTCTACTTTTAGTTTCGATTCATTTTGGTCCATGTTCTTTCAAATTGTTCATTTTAGTCCCTTCACTTTTAACTTTGACCTATACTGACTCTTATATTTTCAAAATGTTCAAATCGATACTTATTTTTTAAACTTTAGTTCACTTTAGTTATTCAACTTTTAAAAAAATATATAATCACTTTAATTAATAAATAAAGTAAGCATAAAGATGAATGAACTAAAATGATCCCTCTTTAAAAATAGAATGACCAGATCGAATATTTTGGAAATTCAATAAAAGAATAAATCAAAAATAAAAGAACCAAAGTAGTATTTAAAACATTATACATAATTTTTTTTTAAATTTTCCTATAATATGAAAAAGAACGAATAGAGATTAGAGGTACAACCTGGTGCCCCTAATCATTCCCCAAATAATAATAATAGTTAGGAATTAATATATAATGCATGGAGAGAGTTTTAAGTTGAAGAGTTGAAATAAAAAGCTCATTTAATTTGGGGTTTAAATGCAAAATGTCAAACATGCCTATAATCATGATAAGGGATATAGAGAGAAGAAAATGAGAATTAGGAATAAAGCGAAAAATATGTGTATCTGTGTACATTTTTATTAATTTAGTTCTTACAACATCCAATACCCACAAAAAGACAAAAGACATGTAAATAAAAACCAAATTACATTACATAGTACTAGTAAATGATCTCTCTCTCTCTAGTACTTGTGTTTACCCTAAACTTGAAATCGCAACTAAAAACCCCGTAAATGAAAGAAGAGTAGAAGACAGTACTTCTTTTACTTTATTGACATAATTAAAAGAGAGAGAGATTCATAGGGATTTAAAGGATATACTTTTTTTAAAGAGGTGGTGCAGTATTAGTATCATTAGCCAACTTTTGCTGTTCTTCAAGCCAAGGAATGAAGGCCTTGAGAGTGTTGGAATCCGACCTATAAAATTTTTGGGTGAGTTCAAGAAGCATTGGCCATGTGAAATCTGGGAATTTTCTTGGTGGATTTTTCTCCACCACTTCATCCGGTGCTCTCACCACTTTGTCAGCTGCTGGATTTAAAAAAAAAGCCACTGATTTCCTTGATTCCTTGCAATTCACTACAGCTCGGTGTAAACAGCTCTTGTAAACCCCATTTGTCAGTGCCTTTTTTTAAAAAATAAAAATTAATTAATGTGGGTTTTGACAAACAAACAAAAAATGAACAATTTATATAATTCAATAAAATTATTATTACCATGAATGTGTCACCAATGTTGATGACAAAGGAGTCCGTTGTTGGAGGAATTGTGTGCCACTCATCATCCACGTAGACTTGAAGACCGCTGACGTGGTCTTGGTGAAGAATTGTAATGGAGGTTGGATCACAATGAGGCCCAGTTCCTAATGTCAACTCCGGCTTCTCGCACGGTGGGTAATAATTTAGCCTCATTATTGATTCATTGTCCTTATAGATTTTCCTGAACTTCTCTTTTGGAACTCCAAGGCATAACCCCAAAAGCTCCACTATCTTCAAACCCAATTCACTCAATACTTCTCCACACTCCTGATACACCTTCCTGCAACAAACAATTAAAGAAAAATCCAATATTCAATATTAAAAATGATAACACTGTGTTAGGTAGGTATGTAGAAATTAGAGAATTTCATTTTTTAAACATAAGAGGTGCATCGAGACATTTAGTTGATATATTCTTAGCGTCCACATCAACCCCAAATTAAGAAGATGTGCATTCCATCAAAAGAAAATATTCAAATGCAAACAGAGAGAAAAATCAGAAAAGGAAATAGTGGAAAACCTTTCAATTTAGAACGATAAAAGATATATTATAATTATAAAATAAAATGCATGTTAGAGAGATTTTACGAAGAACTCCTCTAAACTCTCTCGATCGCCTGGAGTATCAAATTATAGATTCAGATGATAATATCAAGAAACAAGGGGATAATAAAACATAATAATTTAAATTGCTTACCCATGATGGGAGAGTTCATTGCCATATATTTGAAAGATAAAATCGTGAGCAGTTGATTTTTGATGATCAGCAACATAAGGAACGGATAAGGTTTCCTTCCATGGAAGTTTATTGGAGAATCGTCCAATGAAGGAATTAGCATACCCAAAATTTTCACCAAATTTTCTTTGAGCTTTTTGTTTGACATCAAAAGGAAAAGTAAAGAACTCCTCCATACACTCATGAAGTTTTTTCATCAATTCCATGTCAACTCCATGGTTCACCAACAAAAAGAATCCATGCTTTTTGCAAGCTTCATCCACCAACCTTATTGTCTCTTCAATATCACTTTCATTTCCACTTAAAAACTTTTGCAAGTCAATATGTGGAACTTGCAGCTCCGGCAACCCCTCCTTTGGTTTAAACTCGTCGGGCCACACGAATTTCTCTGGCACCATCGACTCCTCCGAGCAACCAAATTCCACACGCTGTGTTGAATCCCGGCCTGAGTTCATCATACATTCCGTCGCCATTGCTAACAACCAAAAACTATTGCTGTATGCTCGAGATTTGGAATATGATTTTGAAGGGGAGAGTTTGGGTGATTTATAACCTCACACTAGGGGTAAATACGTAATTTTAATCTTTTATAACCATATAAGACAAAAGTATATACCAACCAACCCCAGTATTCTCTCGGCAACAAAGTAACGTATATAAACTCTATTCCTTTTTACATCTTTAGTTGTACTAAAAATAAAAAAAATACGTTGTCATTTACTCATATATATATGATGATCTTTTTCTTTTTCGTCAATGTAAACCTTCTGTCGCATTTCTAACAATTCTTTGAACAAAAATCGGTTAGACTATTCATTAAATAGTACTTTATTTGTATTCTGTTTTAACTACAACTAACTATTCTATGAGTTCAACATATTATTTTAACTAAAGTTTAGGTGCATGACTATGATATTAATTCGTATTTTTTAAAATAAAATATTTCTCTCCCGACATGCATTTTCCATCAAATAATTGTCACTTTATCGAAAGATATAAAAGAAGAAAATTAGGAGTACTATATAATTGTACGTTTATTTTATTTTGTTGTGCCATTTCTTTATTATATTCTTTTAAAAGCCTTTTCATTTGAAGTGAGGTGATGTGCTATGTTTCCACGATGAATTTGGAAGAGAGAGAGCAAAGAGGATAAACAAACATATTTAAATACTTTGTTCCAAAACTAATCAAAAGTATTATTATACTTTTCCACATAAACCTACCATATAATATATATGTATTTTTTTTTTATCATTATAATAGCAATGGTGTGTTTAGATTGCACTTTTAAGTGAAAATTAAAAATAAGTTGTTTTGAAAAAAATCATGTATTTGACAACCGCGTAAATTGGATTTTTCAAAAGTGAGTTTATAAAATTATTTGGTTTAGGATAAACACTTAAACTCATCTTTTAGAGAAACGAATTTTGAGTGGTTAATGGTTAATCTTTCTAATTTGTATGAAACATTTCAATCAACACTTAGATGATCACCACCTTTTGTTATCCATGTCACCAATCTCTGAGGACGACTATTTTTGTCGATTGTCGTCGATCAGCATTCAACCAACCTCTTTAACGACTGACATCATTGATGAGCCTTTGACAACTGTTTTTCATGTGATCATCGAAAACCAATTTTCTTCTATCGTTTTACCCACAACTTTTGGCCAACCTATAAAGATTGTTTTACCCACAACAGCTTGGTGATCGTTGTCGGCTTACTTTCGTCAGCTATTTTTCCATGATCGTTATTGACCAATTGCCAACAACACAGTTTTTCGATGACCACCCTCAACTCACTTTCGACAACCATTGTCACTAACCTTTTGGCTACCCTTTTACAGTGATTGTTGTCGACCACCAATATCCTAGATGATTGTTAGTCAACTGCTATCAAAACCTCCAAAGTCAGATTCTTTTATTATAATTTAAAATTATAAAAACACTTTTAGTATACAACAAAGTAAATAATTTTTACCTAAAAATACTCTTTGGAAAAAAAAATTGTTAAGGAATTTTTAGAAAAAATGTTGAAATGAGAAAAACATTTTTTAAAAACATTATTTTCTTGAGTCCATCTCCAAACAAACACAAACATGTTTAGTTTAATTTTTCAACCAGCTAATAAATATCAACTTTATATTCTCATTAAGCCAAAAGTGTTTATTTAAAATATAGTTTTAGTAAAATAATAATAATAATAAAAAAAAGAAATTATCTTTCTAGAGGTAAATTGCAAATTCCTAACCTCTTAAAAAGATAAATAACTAATAATTTCATAACCAAATAAATTAAGTCTCAGGTACCTTTTTTTTCAGGACAACAAGTGTAAGTATAGATGTCTGAATATTGTTAGTGATTATGGGAAGTTGGTAATATTTTAAAGTTTTACCTTAAATGGATCTTCACTCACAGACTTTATAAAATGACCATTTCTTTCAAATGAAATCGTCTCTCAAGTGTGTGTGTGTGTATTTGCTTTTGTGAAGAAAGGTGTTAGGATCCTTTTAACGTAAAGTTGGGAGGGCACATCAAAGTAACTTTACCCTGTAAAGCTTTTTGAGAGACCCACAACCATTGCACCAAATCATAGACCCACCAACTCAATTGAAAAAAGAAACAATTTGAAAATTTAGCCCTCATATATGTATATATATATATATATTATATTGACATAAAATTGGACTTTCATGACACTTTTCTTTCCCATATATCTATGCCTACGATGAAGAGAACTTTTCTAAAAAAGCATAATAGTGAAGAAAAAAAAAACCTTAGTTCCATGAAATCAGACTGGTCAAGAGACAAAGTACTGAACGCTTTATTGTTTTTATTTATGGGTTGATAATTGTCAAATTTCTTTGAATGAGACAAAATAGATAATCGTAAAATTATCTATTGAGTTTTGAGATAAAATAGCTATATTGAATTTCATTTTAAATAAAGTTTGTTATTTCCTGTATAGAAAAGAAAGTTTGTATATATACATTTATGGAGTGGAATTTCTATATTTTTGTTCATAAGTTTCAACCTAACTTATTTTGAAATTTTTTTGATGTAAAATTATGGAAAATGATTAGACAATCTAATGAAAATATTTTCAAAATATAATAAATTTCAGATTTAAATGTATTGGTAGACATTGACAAGATTTAAAATTAATTATATTCTCTCTATTCTTTATCCTTATTTCTGTTATTTTCAATTTATTTTGATTCCAACTTTTGTACAGCAAATATGATTTAAGGGAAGTTTAAAGTTGAGGTCAGAAATGTGAGTGATCGGGAAATGTGAGCTTTTTTTCTTTCATTATGGCCATACAATTGTCCAACACACCCATTATTGGCTTATAATCCAAATACAAAAATTTTACATCACTGAGGAATTCAAGCCTGAGTTTGAAAGTTTCAAACTATCATATCTCACGGTTTATTTACGGTAGCAAATTTCGAGTGGACTTTGTTTAAATAATAATAATAATACATCGAATGAACTTTTATTTTTTATTGTTCTTTTTCATATGGTGAACAAAGTTACTGACTCTTGAAATTCCCTTGGGAAACAAAAACTTATTTTGTTGTCTCCTCCGTAATCTGCAAAATTTCTTTTATATAAAAATTCAACCCTCCAAACACATTTTAACAAAAATGAGTTTGTAATATAATGTTATCTAAAATTCTATGTTTGAATATAATGTTACCGTTTGAATTGACGTTTTGAGTTCAAATCCTAATACAAAACTTTCCTATATCATCACTCATATTTTTAATACTTTTTTTTAGTAGTTGCTAACCCCAAACAATTTTCAAAGATTTATTCTAGCAACACCCACTAAAAACCTTCTTGAATTCAATTCATTTCTATTTCCTTCCTTTTCCTAAAAATATTTCATTTAATTTTCATCTCAGTATGAATTCCCCATATCTCCTTCGACCTTTGTCCAGGTATATATCTACGCATTCTTATGTCCCGACCTTTATAGTTGTTTACGAACAAAAAGAATTACAAAAAATATATAACAAATTAAAAAGAATTAAAAATGGTCTAATAATTTACCAAAATATAGCAAATTAAAAAGATTATATATATATTGAAAGAAAGAAATGTGGAAGGGTTGGTGGGATGATAACATGAATGGAAAAAGGGAAGGACCCAACAAAAGCACCGAAGTTTGCCATATTTTCAGGAATAATATCTGAAAACGTTTGCTCAAATCTTTGTCCATATCCTCTCTTCATCTAATTAGGGTTTTTGTCCTCTTCAACCAACATTTCTATTCTGTCTCTTCAAATTAAAATCTCTTCCTTTTCTTCTTCTTCTTCTTTCTTTTTTAAATCAAGAAATATTTAACCTTTGTCGGATTAATGGAATATGCCCAAGTTTAATTACTATCTTTTGATGCATAAACATTCATGACATGATTTAAAGTCAAATGACATGTATATATATCATCCTATTTTTTTAATATATGGAGTGAAATAGAGATTATTTGTGATATAAATGTAACACAGCTGGAAATTTTTTTTATTTCACATCATACTTTTATTTTTAACAAATTTTTATATCTTAAGACAAAGATATATTTGGTAAATTCATTTTTTTTTTCACACAGTAATCGTTAATTCATGGAAATAATTATTTGCACAATTACATACCGTGTTTAGAAATTGTATTGTACAATAAGCTAAAACTAGCAAATTACAAATATATAAGTTTTAAGTTCTATTTAACATAAATATTAAATTTAATCTATACAATAGTTACTTAAAAAAAATTTAATATGTCAAAAACCTCTTAAAACAAAAGTTAAATTTGAAGCTCATTAAAGTTTTAAAAGTTTAAAAATCAATTAAACATACATGTTTAACCTTATTGAAAGTTGATAAATTTAACTTGTAGTTTAACTATTAAAATATAACTCATAGTAGCATTGGTCCTTTTTTGCTTTTCAATTTGTATTTATCTAAATTGGTGTGGTAGAGATTGAAATGAAAATATATTTTAACTAATTGAATTTGTATAATCTTTTCGTACATAAAATTTCAAAATTGGACGATTTTAATGATATTTTCTTTCTTTCTTTTATTTTTTTTTTTTTTTTTTTTGAAAAGAAGAATTATACAACTAATTGGATTTGGACTACCATACCATTAATGAGATTCTTGCAGGGTTCATATAATTTATTGCCATGCATGGCTCTTTCTTTTCTTTTTTAAGACTTTTTTTCGACGGTTTCTATATCATCACTCCACCATGCATGCTCTACAAGTGCCATTTTCTATTTAATGAACTTCCGTTTTTCTTCAAGATATACATATATGAGAATGCATGCACTCTTTTCTTATCAGATTCAAAATTGCGTAATCCATATTAAAAGAACCACAATTCAATCGATATAAAGAATGTATAATCAATTTTGATATGAGAAATTTGATCCACAAACTAAAATAAATAAGTCTAGATTTAACATGTTTGGAACTAATAAGCTTTGTGTTTGAATATATACAGTAGCGGATCCACAAAAATTTTATATAGAGGCATCAAACACTATATAATAAACATATTAAAAAGTATATAAAAAATTTCGATGTTTCAATAACATTCACTGTATTTGTATAGATAACAAATGAGGTCTAAGAAACAAGTTAGTGTTTTATCTTAGATATGTTTTCTTCCTTTTTTAAAAAAATTATCTTCCTTTTAAGAAATTATTGAAATTTAAAAAAAAAAATTGATATTTTGAAGAAAAAAAATTATTGATGTTTGGAATAAAATCAATTTTGTGGCAATTTAGGAAGAAATTTGATATTTGGGGGCAAGAAAATTATTTGGTAAAAATAGTTTAAAAGACATGAATCAGAGGTTTTGTAGTGGGGCACAACCACTATACCAGAATAAAAAATTAGTAAAAGCAAGATATTATTTAATATACATTATAATCTGACACTTCAAAATGAATATTAAAATACAAACACCGATAATGTGAGGGGTGCTCCCGTCCCGTAAAAAATCTTCCCCTGTGTGTATAGTTATAAGATAGAATTTTCCAATAAATATAAAACAAAAAAATTAAGTTACTCGATAAGTGTAAAAAGTTTTAATTAGTATGACCTAAAAGTTTAACCTAATGGGTAAAGGCGAATTTAATTATATGGAAATCAATCTATCAAGAAAGAATAACCTTGCGAGAGAAAATGATGGAAAGATTTAGTTATTCGATATATAATAATCTTTGTTCATTGATTGATCCAAAAGATTAAGCTGATGAGTGAAGATGAATTTAATTTTATATCATTTAAAAGACAGTAGAAAAAGATGAAAAGATTAGATACTTGATGAATGTGATAACTATCATCGGGTTGAATTCTTACACTAACTTGAAAAAATGACATAGTTTGTCCTGTTATATTTGAAAAATGCAAAACTTCTCCAAATTCGAGATTTTCTTACTTGGTTGCCTTTTTAAACTCACACATTCATTCATCACTTTATTGATATAAGTTACAAGATTTTGCAAATCTTGAGTCATCACTTTTTCTCTAGGAGCATTGACGGAGAACTATCAAAGGTAAAAACTGTGCTATCAAATTTCTACGAGTTTTAAAATTGCTTTCTCAAATTTATAATGACAGTATAAATAATTTGACGTCCAAATAATAACAATTGAACTCTCAAGCATATACAATTGTTATAATTTGTAAGCTTGACCGAGAGTCCAATTCTTACTCTTAATTAAGTTTGATGGTTTAATTTTTATAATTAAAAGTTCGAGAATGCAAGTGAAGTTTATGATTTGTTAAAAGAAATAAAAGGGTAAAATAGATCATATATTAAGTATACTTTAACCTTTTCATATAGTTAAAAACGATTATAATCTTTACCAAGGAGGCTTTGGAACTTTTGAATTTTATAATTTTAATTTTGATTCTTTATGTTTCAAAATTTTCACCTTTTTAACTTTCATTTTTTTACTATATACTCTGTTTCCATATTTAGTGATAAATATCTACTGATTAATTTTAAAATAATTATTATGAATTAATTTTCACTATTATTTTTCATCACTAATAAAATTAAATTTAAAATTAAAATTAATTAATAGTACAATAACGTTAAAAAGCAAAAAAATAAAAATAAAAACTGATGTTACAAGTGTAAATATTGAAGTATAGTGTTCCAATTAATTTAAAATTAAAATAAAATCTCAAAACTAAAATTGTAATGTTTTCAAATCTAAAATCTAAATTGAAACTGATCTTAAACAAACTATAACATTTTGAAACTTGCGTATCAAATAAAAATTAGATCCAAAACTTAAGTATCAAATAAAAATTAGATCCAAAACTTAAGTATCAAATATTTTTAAAAAATGATGGACCCTACACGAGTTTTATAACAAAATTTTATTCACATTTTACATAACGTTAAGTTGTTGTTACTCTTGTTATATGTTTTTGTTAGACAAAGAAAATGGAAATTTGAATATCATCTCTACACCTCTAATTTCCTAAAGTTAATTATTTACATATGTGATATTTGAACGAATATAAACAAGTACACATGATAAAGATAAACTGAAGAATCTTTATCATGCAGACTTTCTAAGTGTCAAAGGATTTGGTGTGTTGGTAATATTTTAAAATGTTTTTGTGGCATTTTTGTCCCTCAAGATGTACTATCAGTTGTTCTTTGCAGACTTATGAGTTGTCCCATGAATAGCAGATTCTCACAAATATATCTTCTTTAATTATCTCGAAAATTGAAGTCTTTATTTTTGTAGATTTCTTTTCTTCTAAATGTTGTCTTTGCTGGTTTTGGATTCTTTTCTTTCTCTCTCTCTCTTTTTTGGTGCATATTCAAGAGAATGCTATTCTCTTTTTAAGGTTGGTGATCATGTGTGTCATATTGTTTTATGTTTACTTTGAAAAACGCAGGTGAATCAATCTATATTATTGTCAAAGTTTATGCACTATTATCAATCTTGAGTACATATTACTAAGGATGTATTTGAATTAACATTTCAACTCTATAATTTTGAAAATAAGTTATTTTGGAAAAAAAATGTAGTGTTTGACAATCACTAAATAAAAATAACTTTTGAAATATATTCATGCTTTATTTTTTCTGTATTTGATCTTATGTATTGATACATCGTGTATAACAATTTTTATTATGTGTTATAGATAATCTCTAGCTATTTCACCTAAAGATAAAATATATATATATATATATATATATATATATATATATATATATATATAAACCAAATTGTATTGTTATTTAAAGGTTAAATATAAAAATGTTCCTCAAGTGTGTGGTTTGTGCAAAAAAAAATACCTCTAAACTTTTAATAGTATAAAAAATGCTCTCAAGTTTTCGAAAAAAATATTTAAAAAATACTCTTACGTCACTTTTTAGATGGATACCATTAAAATTGTGTAAAAATACTTTTAATAAACAATTTAAAATTTTCATAAATATCCTTAAACTTGAAACTTAGAAAAAGTTTAAAAAATACTCTAATTAATCCAATTTTTAAACAAAAATTCGTAACACTCAAAATAAAAACCAACATTGTAAGTTAAAACCATAGTTTAAATTTACATTGGTACGTCGATATTTCTATCAATATTTTCACATTTTTATAGCATCAATATCGACAGAAGGGGTGAATCGATATTTCTATTACATATATAGTAAAAAAATCCACTAAATCATAAGAAATAAACATCAAAATGGCAGTAGTATAAGTAGAATATAAACGGTATACATGTTTATCTATTTTGAAAATAATAACATATTTATTTACTAACTTAATTTATTATTTGTATTCGTTTGTTTTTATAATTTTTTTGAAAATATGAATCGAAATCGAAATTTTTGTAAAATTAAGATTTCGATATAATCTCAACATCGATATTAATTAAACTTTGGTTAAAAGCATAAAATTCCACCAAATCTAATATATATATATATGTAAAACTTTCTCCTTATAACATTCTAAAACAAATCATCAATAATTAGTCAAATAAACAAAATATTACAATGAAAGATCTTTCAGATTATGACTACGTTAATAGTCAAATACATTTTTTATTTGATAATTAAGCTTATGTATTAAAACAGTAACTATTGAGATTAATTGTGTTCATGATCTATCACTCTAGGTTAAGAGTCAAATAAATTTAAAACTATTGTTTTAACATAAGATTTTGATTGGTGAAAAAATAGGTGATTTGGGTTAATGAGGTAATTTTCTAACTTTTTGTGATTATTTATGAAAATTTATCAACAATATTTTTGTAAACAAAATTTTAACAGTTTCTATCCAAAAATAAGGGTAAAAGTATTTTTTAAAACCATTTTCTAATGTTTAAGGGCATTTTAATTTTTTAAAAAAACTTTTAAAAGTTTAAAGATATTTTTTATATAGGTATTTTTGTAATTTAATCTATACATAATCACAAAAATTAAAAGTCATCCTAACCTTTAGTTTTATTTTTAGTCAAAAAGATTGAGATCGACAAAGTTATGAATATATTTGGAAAGCTAAACTAAATAAATTAAAATAGTTAGAATTCAAAATTTGAAAGGGATATACATATTATTTGCATTCTTCAAGAAAAAAAGGGTTGGATAGATTATTTGTTTTATGTTTTATGTTTTCAAATTTTATTATGTATCTGTATTTTTAAAATTTACTTTAGAATTTTGTGATCCAAACAATCACATTTTTTTTAAACAATAACATTTTAATATTTTTATTGTATTGTAAAATTTGAATTTAAAATTTTTTAAAATAGATAATTATAATAAATAAAAATAAAAACATTTTAAAAAATTTGTCAAGTTATAAACTCGATCAATTCATTTTTAAAAATACAAATATGTACTATATGAGAAAAATTATTTTAAATAACAAATTTTTTGAAAATCTTAGCAAAATATCACAATTTATCTAAATTAGACCATAAACCAAAATAAACTTTTATATGTGTATATTATAATAAAGATAGACACACAAATAATTTATATTACAGTTCATTGTAAATAAATGGTGATATTTTACTATATTTTATAAATATTTTAATTTATTTTGTTATATTTAAAAATAATTTATTATATAATAAACTATAAATTATATGAGCATTTTCAAATGTAGTAAAATAAACTAAAATATTATAAATTATAGCAAAAATGTAGATTTTATCAATGATAGAAACTGATAAACTGTTAACACTATCTATCAATGTCACTAAAATAGAAGCATGTTCATATCTATCAATGTCTATTATTGATAGAATCTGAAATTTTACTACATTTTATAAATATTTTGTCAATTTGACAATTCTCCTAAATTATATGATATTACAAAAATAATAATTATATAAATATTTTTAACTAAAATGATATTCATAAACAAATTAATAATAGTTTTAGGATTTATAAACATACACTATCAAACCCATTGTAAATAATAGCTTAAGTTAGAATTTAATTTAAGAATTAGGTCTACTAAACAGGAATTTGAAAAGATGAAATACAACCAGATAAAATCATAGAATCTTGTTTTCAAATTTCATGCAAAAGGAGGATCTACATATTCCATAAATGGATGTGTATGTAGCATGAAAAGGACGACATGCATGATAGGGGGGAAACGTTAGGGATAACAATGAAAAACAAGTACCAATGCATGTAAATGCAATAAAGTGAGTACCAATGCATGTTGATTCCTTTTACCTTCGATATATACACATATTTTTTTTAGAAAAAAGTTTGGTTGTAGGGAAAAAGTACAAAAAAGAACAGCTGTGTTTTGGATCAGAAAGAACTCGTTCATGCGATCTTCTTTGCTTTCGTTTTGGAGTAAGAACTTCATTTTTCCATTTCAACTCTCTCGATTTGCAACTCTTCTTAGGCAACCATACTTGACCTATCTTTCTGATATTGTTGCAAAACGCTTAGCTTTCTTAATATGGGTTTTGTTCATTAACAACAAAAGATTAATTAGTGTTGGTCTAAAAAGAAAATATTAAATAATTAGTGTTTGGTGAAAGCAAATTTTAGGTCCAAGAGAAAATAAATCCATCACATAATACAAGCGATGACAAATTTACCATAAAGGTTTATATCAACATTCTAATATGTTTAGGTTTCACTGTCCTTACTTTGTTAATCAACATAGGATTTTGGGTGTATTCATTACAATGAGTATCGTAGTTACATATTCTGAATTAAACTTCTCAATTTTCAAGGAAAAAAAAAATAAAGAGGATAAGGTGTACCTATAGGCCTAGGGTTTTGTTAATGTATATTAAAAAGGTCCTAATTTAGTTAATATTAAAAATAAAAAAAGCATCCGAATTTAGTTAAATTTTTGTAATTTTGCAGTGAGGCAGAGAATACTTGCAAGTCATAAAACTTTTCTGGAAGAAGAAGAAATGATGATATTTAGAGAATAAGTGAGTTTTTAGGACAATGTACCACTTCCTCCTAAGTTTGGATAAGTTTAAATTTGGTTCAGGGTAAATTATGTGACCAATTTTTTCTCCGGAAGCCATAAATTATAGAGATTGAAGAGGCAAATTTTTGTATTTTAATTGCCCCTTTTAGTCCTGCTATTCTGGGGAATATGCTATTGCGAGGAAGGTTATTTCTATAGGATATTTCAATAACAATAAGCTTGATCAGATATATCATTTTAGTATGGACAATCAATTATAATGTAATATTCAAAGAGATGTTGCCGGGTGTGATATAATTTTTAATATTTTGAAAGCGCATAATTTGTATTCATGGAACTACCTTATATCCTACACAATGTTACTAATGTTACTAATGTTAAACACATAATTTAATGATTGAATAAATAAATAGTTGCAGTACTTATCCCCATCGTATATTCAAAGATATATATTGAACTCATACATATAACATAATCTAATCCAGTTAGGGTATCTTTAACAGTAAATTTTATGCTAAGATTGAAATTCTATATGCATTTCTTTTTGTTCCCCATTCTTTAATATAAAGCTTTTAACATAGAATTTTATTTTACCACTCCACATCATTTGACCTAAAGATTTATGTTAGTCTAATATGTGAATACATATATATAAAAGAGTAGGCGTGTTCCAGATAGGGTAAAAGTATGGATAGGTCATGGGTGTATATTGGATGATGGGGCTTTACTATAAACCTCGACGCATACCGGCCCAAACTTTAGCCTACAACTCATTGAAAATGTCCAAAAAGCTAAGTCCATTAAGGGCACAAAATTCATGATTTTGAAGTCTATCATTTTAAACAGTGGCATTCATATCCCCAATATCTACTTAAGTTTTATAATTAATCTCTACTTAACCACCTAAATTACATCATTGTGATATCTACCTAAATCATATCACCAATATCACTTAGATCTACCCAATAGTATATCAATATTACTGATGTCATTTATATAACCAACATCTACACAAGTTATAACATCATTACTTTTAAATATACAATTACCAAATTCATATTTTAATGTTTGAATGAAGGCTTCAATTGAGTCAGCAAATTATTCCCTCAATGATAGAATCCTTTGCATGACTAATATATAAGTATATTAGTGGTTATTAAATGATTTAATATATATTATCACGTTCATAATAATTGATACTTACTAATAGATACGGTAAGTTTCAAACTTTTAGTTCAATTATCTAATTACTATCATGCAAGTTAACTCCACCAGACAAATGTTTCTTTTACTAAGAGAAAATGTTGCTTAATGATAAATTATTATATATATTTTAGTTGATAAAAGTCTATAAATAATAGATTTCAATCACTAATTCAACTAAATCTACAAAAAAAAAAAAAATAGAAGTATGTAACTAATAAGCTATAACAGACAAAAAGTGAACTCTAGTTTGCCACCCACTACAATTATTAAAACAAAAATTACAAAATAAATTGGCTTGATAGTAAAAATGAGATTGGAAAGTGAATGATGGAAAATATATGGCCTTCTGACATGATGATTGGAATAATGAAATATTATTGAAAATTAAAGGTCCTAGACTCCTTCCCCTATCAATGATCAAGGATGGAATGATGATATTGGTGACTGGGGTCTCAAGACTAGAAGACCTTTAAACAACAGAGAATCAATCTTTGGAGATCAATCAAAGCATCTTTTTCTAGAATATCTAGCCACATAGGTATATAGACAAATCTGAATGAAAGTTGAACAACCACGATACTTTCTCTACCATGTCTGTCAAAGATGTCATCCTTACTTCCAACTTATCGGTCGATGAGATTTCACACTACACTACAAGTATTTATGGAAGTCCAAAATCCCCAAAAAATGCAAAGTTTTCTTATGAACTCTACTTCATAATGGTGTTATGTTCTCTGATTTGATTCAGAAAAGAATCAAAACAACCTGCCTAAGCCCAAATTGGTGTGTATTGTGTAAGTCTGATAATGAATCGATCAATCATCTATTCATCCAATGTCCTACAGCTCTGGAACAAGGCTGACATTATACAAGATTAACACAGCATTCCAGCTCCTCCCCCAACAACCTTTGAAACAATCTTTCAACCATCAACCCAAAAACCAAAAGAGGTGCTATTCCGTTTAATTTTATGGTTGCGGTTCTATGGATCATTTGATTGGAGAGAAGCAAAAGGATTTTCAACAATTGTTGTCAAAGCCCAATCAAGTTATGGAAAGATATATGCAACTACACATGTCTATGGACTTCAAAAGGCAAGTTTTTTGTTAATTACTCACCCTCAATTATCTCTCTAAATATCAATGCTTTATTATAATTGTATCGTCTTATCTCTACCTCTTCCATAAACCTTTGTACCCATTGAGCTTTATTGAATACATATCGGGTATGATAAAAGTGTTAAAAGGGTGATCACCTAGTGGAAATGCTTGGGTGCACCTACTCACCCACAGTTGGTATCCTTTTCTTTTAAAAAAAACATTGGTTTTGTTAAATACTGAAGCATCGAACCTCCTACAAAAAAAATTATATAATAATGTCTCATATTGTATTAAGCTCGCATCACTTTTAATTTTGGTTATCTGAAAACTTTGTAATATAAAAAACAAAACATAACACTATTTTATCAATATTTTATGGGTTATTATTATTATTATAGTTAATTTGAATTCAACCCACAATATATCAAATTTATTTTCTTCAACCTTATTAAAAGTTGTTTATGACAAGATCGAAGCTTACATGGTGTGTTTTGGAGCCTGAATAAGAATTTGCCAGTCTCAAAGAAAACTCAAATCCTCAACATTTTTTTGTTGATTCAGCACTGAGTTCATGTGATCGTTTAATCCGAAAAGGAAATGATCATGAGTTTTCCGTTCACATTATACAACCTTTGAGGACCATACTTATTCTCACACCACCAATATCACACACATTCCAAATGAGAATCAAAAGAGAGGGTCTTATAAAATCCTCACAACGACTTTAAGAGCAACTAATTCTTTTTATGCTTAATCTGAGGTAAAATAGACTTTGAAATAAATCTATCCATCATTCATAGATTTGAAAAGCCAAAGTTAAATTTCGATATCTTTCCAAATGCCAACAAAAAAAAAAAAAAATGAATAGCTTAAGATACTAAATTAAGTTTCTTGTTTTCATTATTATTATTGTCGTTGCAGGTATGGTGGCTAAGGTTTTTTTTCTTTTTTCTTTTTTTGTTTAATCTTTTGTTTTTGGAACATGTATAATACTATTTTGAAAAGTTATCACACAAAATTTAATGTTGAAAGTTATAAGGTATATAAGGGACAAGCCCTATATAATTTATGATCTACTTGAATATTCTGTAATAGTTTTTGGTTCCTTTCATAATGCTGTATTTTTCTGTATAATTTATTATTGATAAATCCAATATGAACAAATAATCAAAAAATAGAAGTTACCACTCTAGCTTTTCTACTAGATAATTATCGAAGTTCAAATTTCTATTCCTATACACTTTGTTGTACTTGAAGTAAGAGAAAAGGAAAGTTTGCAAAAATAGCAAAACAATACATGTGATAATAAAACTCATGTCATTTACATTTTTAAAATTACAAAAATAACAAATTTAAAAATAGATTACCGGCAAATTACCATTTATTTACCATCTAATTATCGTTATATTTGCCAAATTTATAATATAAAACAAAAACATATATGTTATAAACTGTTTTTTTCCTAAATTTATTTGTCATATGCAATTTTCCCAAGAGAAAAACCTTACCATGTATTTAGAAACATTTATTATCATATATATTAACTAATGTTAGCAATACAAAAAATTTAATGAGGCTTTTTAATTGCATTTTAACTGTCATAATAGAATTTAAAATTATCAAATAATGTCATATATATACAAAATGTTAATATCAAAGTTTGGTTCTCAATCAATTTTTTTTGGTTTATTTAAAATAAACTAAAATATTTACTATAGGTATGAAAATATATAATAGTACTATCTATGTCAAAATACTAATTTATCTTAGACTGTTGGTTTTTACAAAATTAGTTATTTAAAATAATTTGCCTAAATTTATTAACAATTTATCCAATAAAAAGAAAATGGAAAAAAAAGTCATTGTTCACTTGAATTATTCATAAATTTTAAACCTCAAAGAACGCAAACAAATCAGTATGAATTATCAGCAAACATAATCTAATCTTTCTGAGGAAAAAAAAACATATTCGATATTAATAAATCTTATTTCTTATAACATAGAATAAGAAATAAAAAACTGGTTACCAATAAAAGTAGGAGTTGGGTTAGTTCTTTCCATAATATAATATAAAACCGAAATGACAGTGACGATAATGAAAACCCTAGACTCAGATTATAGGTCAAATCAAGGCTATAATATACTATAAATTAGCAAAGGAGACTTAATTCAACCAAATCTAATCATTTAAATAAAACCCCAGAATTTAAATAAAATTGGAAAGATTCATTTCAAAGGACATTCCAACATTTGTGATTTGCATTAGAATTATTAGTATATATAAAAAGTAAAAAACAAAAAACAAGAAATTAAGAATGTAAATAAATTGATGAAAAGCAGTCATCGATAGAACAAAGATATATAGGGAGTGATTTGATATAAAAAAGCGTGAAGAAAAGTGGGGAAAAAATTAATAAAAAACACTGTTGAACTTACACATCAGTCCTGAAAATTGGCTGATTTGATCTGATTAAACTAAACGGGAAGAATCAGAAAAACAGCCGCCATTTTTCGAAGCTTGAGCTGAAAGACCGGAATTTTACTAGAAACCCACTTCTTGTTTCAATCACCTTTTTCGTTTTTTTAAAATTTTAAGGTAAAAAAAGAAAAATCGATTTTAGATTCTCTTAACAAAACAAACCCATCAAAATCCAACAACAAAAAAGTTTAAAAAAGAAGAAAAAAAAAAAGCACCCTGTCACATCAAACCACCACTTCCACCGGCTGCTCCGGACAGTGACGACTGAAGCTGCAGCAGGTGGTGGTAACAGTCGGCGGCGGTTGGCCGGTGTTCAGGATTCTGATCCATACACCTATTTTGAAGCTCCATTAACATCTTTGGAATCCCAATTAACCCACAAGTTTGAATCAAATATCCCACTCCCCACATATCCACTTTTACTCCATGCAAACCCCTTTCCATCTCCGGCGCGTGTCTCATACTCGCCGCCGTGTACGGGTATATCTGCGGGGCTCCTACCGCTTCTTCAAACCCACATAAAATCCATTCTCCTTTTACCCTTTTCATTTCTTCATCTTCTTCTTCATTGTCATCTTCATCGTTATGATCCCTTCTTTTTTTCATCACCTTTTCCCAACAAATATCTCTATGCATGAAACATAAATCATGTAATGCCACAAGTGCTTTCGTTACGTTCTTCAATGCTTCAATTAATTGCTCGTAATTTGTGGGTCTCAATTTGCAAACCCTTGGCTTGAAAACCAATGCCAAATCTTTTTCTATTGATCCCATTATGAACTCCGAATGTGGGATTCTTTGATCCAAAAAATCATAAATCTCTTTCACTGCCGTCCATTTTCTTCTACATGAGAAAAACTTGGTGATTAAATTTGGTGTCATTTCCACTACAATTCCATTTCCCATATCAGTTCTCTCAAAATCACTTGAAATTCCCAATTTGTTGCATTGCTCAGCTAACAATGTTAGAATCCCACCAATTCTATAACATGGAACTAAGGCCTTGAGTCTCTCACTTGGAGATGATAAATCTAATGAATACAAATCCGTTCGGATGATTCTATTATCTAGGCCACGACTTAGTGCACAAAATGTAACCAAATAACCTATTGCATAGTATCCCAATACATAAGGAATGTCTAAGTACGTCCAAAGAAGCTTATCCACTAAAGAGCTAGAAGGGTTATTATTGAGTCCACTGTCTTTGATTTGATCTGTTTCTTCGCCTCTCCATAAACAAAAATTTCTGATGAAACCCGTTATATTTGGCCATTTATCTAGCAAATTGTCGGTGGTGGTGGATGAAGATGATGAGGGATTACTTGGTTTACGAATTAATTGCATTTCCATGCAACAAAATTCGGAAACAAGGCGGTTAATGCAATCATCCCAAAGGCTTATGAATGAGTCTCGACTTGATGGGGTGGTAATACAAGGGTTGGTACGTATGATAGGGCATATAATCTCATAAATGAATGATTTGCAATCTAACATTTCGGTTGTGGTTGTAAACATAACCTCTTTACCTTGCGGTAAGTATGCGTATGTGTCTTTTCTAACGGGAAATCGTAGCTCTTCCGATGGTGGGTCTTGTATGTGCCATGAGAGCTCCGATAAGCTCGGAAGAGATATCGGTGGGATTCGTAGACACCCGACATAATATTCGGTTGGATCTTGATAATCCCATGAAGTATTTGCTGAATCAAACCACCTTAAGTTAGCCACACTAAGAACGAACTCACGAGAAGATATCTCTAATTAAACAACAATTGACTCTCTACTTAATCAAATGAACACAGTAAATGTGTTATGTTAGAAAGTCATTCCATAATAGGTACTATGACTATGAAGAATCAATACGAAGTAATTTGCAAGCTTTTCACAAGAAAATCGAGATATTCAAATCATAAAATTAAAAACTGAATAATGATGTTGAATTAGACTTACATCTCGAAGGCAGTTCAGTGGAGTGAAGAATAGAGAGCCTATGAGGAGGAGCTGACGATTGAAAATGAAAAACCAAAGTGTTAAATCAATAAGATATGGAAAATTATTAGAAAAGAGAATATATAAAAATAATTACGATAATGCAAATTACCAGTGGAAGTGTAAAAAGGAGTAAGAGAAGGAGGTTTTCTTCTGCCAAACACTTTGATTTGCTGTCCTGAAACAAATCTATCAACAGAAAAGCCTTTAAGAGGGCCATGATCATAAGATTCCAATGTGCAAGCAACCATTGATTCATCAAAGAAAGTTAGCTCTTCAGCATTTAGAAACCCACATCCTTCAACTCTAATCCTCCCTCCTAATCCTTGCTCTTCACCACCAACTCCTTGATCTTCACCCCACAAACTCACCGACTCCTCCCATACCATCCTTACTTTTCCAATTCGACGATGACAACTCGCATCAACCGAACCATAATCAACTCCAAATACTTCTTTTGCCCGACCTACATAAATTCAACATATAGTTAAATTTAAGGCATGTGTTCAAACTTCTGCAATATCATTGAATGAAATCACTTACTCGAAAGAGGGAGGTGATTATGATGATCTCGAAAAGGAGGAGGAGGGGGGAGGGATGTAGTTAAAGGAAGAATTGGGGTTGGTTTGTTTCTCATTTTAGAGCCCATAAATTGAGAAAGCTCTTCAAAAACTTGTTCATCAAAAGAGGCAGGAAGTCTATGAAGTTTCCTCTCATAAGGTGAAAGACGAAAGTAACTTTTACCAACTAATTGCTCTCTCTCTCCTCCTCTTTCCCATTCATAAACCTTCCTAAATTCACCCAACATATTGTCCCATTTCGTTCCTGCTGTTTTTGCATCTCTATTAACCCCATGTTTTTGGAGATACTCAGCCACTTCTCTATCTTTATCCGCTCTCGTTTTTCCAATGCCTCTTCCTCCTTGACCTACTACAATCCCACCCACAATTTCATTAGACGATCCACCACCTGTATAATACAAAAATTACACATCGACTATAATAATCAAACACTTCAAATTTAAAAAATGTTGGATCTTAATGTGAATTAAAAAAGTTTTTGACACTTATGACGAAATGAGAGAGATTTAATTTAAAATAAAAAACAATATAATAACGAAACACTTCAAATTTTCAAAATTATTTTATGGGTTTTAATGAAAACAAGTTTTCAATAGACCCATGAGTTGGATCTTACGAATAATTTAAAAAGTTCAAAACTTTTAATTGAAATGAAAGAAGTTTATAGAAAAAAAAATAGAAGAATAGAAAAAAGGAAGCTAATTTAATAGTTGTTAATTTAGTGCCACCTTGATATTGAACTCTCCAAGCCCTAGCTAACCACAACATCTCATTGGGTTTCCAAACTGGGCTCACATACTTTCCCTTCCTATATTGTGCCTGATTTTGAGATTCCCCTTCTCCTTTACTTCTCGCCGGCAGCGGTGAATGAGAAGGAGATGATGTTGTATCCGAAGAAGACGCGGGGCCAACATTTGACGTGGCACCCGGACGACGCTGCGACGGAGATGCACTAGAATCACTACCAACCACAGGTATAGCCGGCTGAGAGGTGGTCGGAGACGGGAGAAGCTTCCATTGGCCGGCCGTGTATCTAGTCCGCTTGGGGTTCACAGCCTCGAACGGCGTCGTATTAGAAGTAGTTGTAGTGGAAAGATAAAGTGGGGTTGAGATAAAAGGAGTGGCAACAATGAGAGAGGAATCATGATGTTGGTGTTGATGGCGACGGTGGAGGTGGTGGTGGTGGCCGTGGTGGTGGTGGCTACCGCCGTGAGACCTTGTTTCTAAAGAATCATCAAGTGGGTCTTTAGGAGAAGAGGAATCATAGTGATCTTGTTGTTGTGGAGTTTCACCTTTTTCACCCATAATAAAAAAAAAAAAAAAAAAAAAAAAAGGATATTTGGGGCCCAAAGAGAAAGAGTAAGAAACCAAAGTGTTTTAGAGAAGAAGAAGAGGCAGCACCATTGAATTGAAGATGGGGGGAGAAGAGTTAAAAAAGAAAAGAAAAGAAATAGAGTGGGGTTTTTTGTTATTGGTAGCAAAGGCATTGGGGTTTGCAGTGGCCTATTTTTGCTAAATTACGGCCAAGTCGTAGAAATCTATTATTAAAGCGATGAAGTAATAGACATGCTAAGTAAAAGCATGTAATAACTAAATCTAACCAAACAAAAACAATAATTATTATAATTAATAAATGCAATATTATAAAAAGGAATAAAAAAGAAAAAAGAGGTTGTTAGTGTTAGCTGCCTGTGCGGGGGGAACTGGCATGGATGATAAGACGAGTCATGGGTAATAATAACAAAATAGACTTCGAATTATTAATTTATTTCATTTTAATTTTTGTAGTTTGTTAAAAGAGAGACCAGAGTAGAGTGAGTAACTCAGAAAGAAATAAAGAGAGAGAAATAATTAAGTTGAAATTAAAGGGAGGGAGAGGCTAAGGCTAAGTGCCTAAGTAAGATGTGGACTATTCGAATCGATGGGGTCTGCTCCAATGACTTGCTCTTTGGCACTTTATGGCCACGTCTTGGCATATTTCAGTCACTATCAAACACACCCTCTCTCTCTCTCTCTCTCTCTCTCTCTCTCTCTCCTCTTTGCCACTACACACACCTCATAAAATCACACTACTGGGGCATTGTTAACTTAAATCCTTTTCTTATTCACTTTCAAGAGTAAAGCAGTTTGTTTCTCTGGTGAGTATGTCTTATAGTTATATCACATGCTAAGATGGACAGATATAGAATAGTTTTGCTTCAAACTTATTGTAAAAGAAAATTTTTTAAAATAAATAAAACAAACACAAAAAAATGTTTTTGACATTTTTATTAATATGAATATTTTAGAAAAATTTCTTCTTTGAGTTATAGCATCAATGAAAAAGAGTTTTTTACCTCTCTCTCTCATCTTAGATAGCATATTATATCAATTACAACTCAACTAAACTAATTAACTTTGACTTATTGTCTTATTGTTTTGTTAGATTAGAGTAAACTACATTAAATGGATGGCAATCCTAACACTTGTAAATTATTAGTCTAAAAACACAATTTATGGTAACAACTTTGCCTTTTTATTATTATTGTTATTGTTATTGTTATTGTTATTGTTATTGTTATTGTTATTGTTATTGTTATT